>CM061748.1:294952945-295510363 GCA_030979885.1 Lolium multiflorum | reverse complement strand
GTAGCACCGAAAAGGATAAACAGGTGGCGTGTAAGGGCATCTCCAACCCGGCGACCTAAACGGACGCGCTGGGCCGTTCGGGTGGCTGCGCGGACAGCGCCCGCGTCCGCGTATACGTTTGGATCGCACGTTGCGTCCAACGCAGCGGCCAACCATTTACCCATTTGACATATTTCTTTGGAAAATAGGTCATTTGGCCACACATATTTATAAATAATATCTTAAAATATAAAATAATATCTAACAAATATAGAATAATATCGAATACTATAAAATGATATCAAATAAAATGTAGCATAATAAAGAAACGAAATATACCATAGTTTGAAAAAAAATATAAATTACAAATTGAGATTGTCAACTCAATTTGTGCGCTCTAGGATCTCCTTCTGCCTCTTCTCGAACCAAGCTCTTTTCGCCTCGCTCATGGTGGTCAAGTCGGCGTTCATGATCAGGTTGTCCTCGGCTTGCCGTTTGAGCTCAACTTCCTTCGCCTTCAACTCCACCTCTTTGGCCCTTGCCATTGCTATGAGCTCAGTTTCTCTCTCTTTGAGCTCAATTTCTCTAGCTTCGGTCTTGGCCTTCACCTTTTCAATCTCAAGCTTCTTCTTTTGGACATCGAAGTAGTTCTTCATGTCCTCTTCTTTCTCCCGGCACCTTCTCTCATCCCTCTTGTCCGTGGACACCTCTCTGTTAGCATGCATTTCCTTCAAACTGCCAAACAATAGCATGGACGAAGCATCACGCTTCATGTCGGCTTTGGTTGACTTGTGGCCGCGTGGACAACTTGCACGAGAAGCGGAGCTACCGCAAGGCTGCCCACCATCAAGGTCGATGACCGTGGCATCTTTGGCGGTCTTGTTGCCAGTCAAGGTGGCCATGTACCCGTCGTACCCCTCCTGGAACTTGGGGGTGCCATGGAGTTCCTTCCAACAATGAGGGAAGGCAAAGGTCTTTTGTTCATTGTTACTTTTGTAGAAATCCAAAGCTTGCCACACCTAGAGCAAAGCGAGACAACAATGATAAGCATATGTGCAAACACTGAATGAACAAGTTGAGGTTAAGAATCATACCAAGTCCTTCATGCCCATGCCGCTAACGGGCATCCGCTTCACGTGATCATACGCCGCCTAGAACTTGTTGCATTCAGTTTGAATTGCTCCCCACCTCTTTTGGAGGGATAGCTCGCTGCGGTCGCTCTCAAATGGCTCCAGTCCGTATTTGCGATGTTCATGGAAGTATTCATAGATCCGGCGAAGGAATGTGGTCCCCTTCTGCTCGGCACCTGTCATTGCATCTTGCCCAATGGTCAACCATCCATCGATGGGCACCTTATCCTCCTGCACCGTGTAGTTGCTGGTTCTTTTGCTAACCCGGGGACCTCGAGCTGCGGCTTGTGTCAGCTCGTCAGCGAACAACAGCTCCTCCTCGATGTTCATGCTGCCGGGGTATGGCACGGTGGTGTCCTCCTGTGTGTCAATGGGAGGTGGCTGGGGAGCCTGCTCGGTTGAAGGATATGGCACGGTGGTCGGCATTGTCTGCGGGTAAGACGGAGGGACCTGCACGGTGGACGGTGCCATCAATGGCGGCGCGCTTGGCCGACAAATCGTCGAGCAGGTTGCGTGCACCGGTCATCGCTGCTGCTCCCAGGTGCTTTGGGCATTTGGAGTTCGCCGGCGCACGGTTGAGGTCAATGGACGAAGGCGACGACCCCGTCATAGACTCGCCCACCTCCGGTGAACCATCCCATGACTGGTACACGTAGCGCCCCGAATGCGCCCCCAATTTCTGCGCGCCGGGCGTGCACCCAAACGGGGCAGTCGTGTTGGAGATATGCCCAAGAGGCAATAATAAAAATGTTTATTGTTATATCTTAGTGTCCATGATAAATGTTTACATCCCATGCTATAATTGTATTAACCGGAAACATTAATACTTGTGTGTTTTGTAAATATAAATGAGTCCCTAGTAAGCCTCTTGTTAAACTAGCTTGTTGATTAATAGATGATCATGTTTTCCTGATCATGAACATTGGATGTTATTAATAACAAGGTCATATCATTAGGTGAATGATGTGATGGACATACACCCATAGTAAGCGTAGAATATGATCAAGTCATTTAGTTCTTTGTGCTTCAAGCTTTAATATACATAGTAACTTAATCCTTCGACCATGAGATCTTGTTAATCACCTACACCGGATGGATGCTTTGATGACACCAAACACTACTGCGTAAATGGGTTGTTATAAAGGTGGCATTAAGTGTTTGGAAAGCATAGGGTTGAGGCACTTGTACCAATAGTGGGATTTGTCCATCCTAATGACGGATAGATATACTCTGGATCCTCTCGGTGGAATGATATCTAATTAGCTTGCAAGCATGTGACTGGTTCACAAGGGGTGTCATATCACGGTACGAGTAAAGAGTACTTATCAGTAACGAGGTTGAACTAGGTATGGAGATACCGATGATCAAACTTCGGATAAGTAAAATATCGCGAGACAAAGGGAATTGTTATTTTATGTGAATGGTTTTTCGATCACGAAGTCATCGTTGAATATGTGGGAGCTATTATGGATCTCCAGGTCCCGCTATTATTTATTGATCGGAGAGGAGTCTCGATCATATCCGCATAGTTTTCGAACCGTTGGGTGACACACTTAAGATTTGATATCGTTTTAAGTACATATGGAATATGAAATGGAGTTCGAATGTTGTTCGGAGTCTCAGATGGGATCCAGGACATCACGAGGAGTTCCGGAATGGTCCAGAGAATAAGATTCATATATAGGAAGTCACTTTCCAAGTTTGGAAATGATCCGATGCATTTATGGAATGCACTAGAATGTTCTAGAACCTTCCGAAAGAAATCACCATGGACGGTGGAGTCCCGGATGGACTCCACCAACTGAACATTGATTAACTGAAGTTTCAGTTTCAGAATGGAACTAAATCTTGCAGTTTCAGAATGCAACAAGAGTTTATCTAGATCAGTGCATGTACTCCACATATAGTGATTCAGTAGTCACAAGGTCATATCCACAAGGAAGAAAATCAAATAACTAGCAGTATGTTTTTCTAAATATAAAAAATACAATAGCCTCATTTGGACAAAAATACAAATAAACTTTAGCTTCATGTATCTTGATTCCTGAACCAGATGTTCAATAACTTTAGCTACTCCTTGTTGCTGGGAGGGATTGGCTTTAATAGACCATCTGTTTTGTTGTTGTATCTTTATAGCATGATTATTTTTGCAGAAAATGGACAAGGGAACAAGAGAAGTACTACTACCACAAGTCAACAAAAAAAGGAAACTAAACAACAAGATGAGACTCCAATATGATGATCCATTAGTGCTTTTAAATGAGTAAGTACCAACTAGTTGGCACTTGATGAATGACTCACTTGTAAGTGATAGTACTTAACTGTTCTTTCTTTTTTCATGCCACTGATATTTTTCATGGAGTAACACATATTTTCACTTGCAGGTTGATTTAATTACTGAGACAAGTGCACTAAACCAAGAAGCATATCTGCTCTTTTATGTTAGGCAGAGCATGTTTCCATGGCTCTCAAGTTTTCTACAGGAAGCTAATAGTGGTGCCCATAGTGCTACCAAGAGGATGTACCCGGTTAATAATGACCATAATGTGTTTGCATTTGACAACTTAGGTAAGGTTTATTTGCATATGTAATTTCCTTGTAACCAAGAGGAGTACATTTGCAGTAACTAATCAATACCTTTCTGCAGTGACCGAACATCAAAAGAATATGAAGAAGCAAAAGGCTGCATATTTGTCTACATCTTTCCAAAGCTCTTCCCTGGATCAGAATGCATCGCGGTTACCAAGGGGCATGACGTCTGTAAAAAGAAAATATGGTCTGAAAAAATTAGATTCACCCAATGTGGTGCTTTGTTGAAATATTTTCAAAGTCTAGTAGAGATTAGATTCAGCCTTTGATTCCAGAGTTTGTAACTGTACTGCATCTTTTTCAAACAGAAATGGGACTTTAAAAAAAGACGTGAGCTGAATCTTGGTACAGTGAGTACACAGAATTGGAGCTCATTTCTCAGAGAAGTGACTCAAAGGGAGAATCCTGCTGAGCTCAAGAACAAACCAGCTAGCAGACCATCACCTTCTTCATTCCTTCCTCTCCATCCATCCATCCATCCACCTCTTAATCTTCTATGGAGAAAAAGGCAGGAGGAGTAAGATCCCTTTCACAGGGAATAAACTCAGGAAATAAACTCACAGGGAATAAACTCTTCAGGGAATTATTGTTTACATGGGTTGGATGCTATGGATTTCTTTTGCTGGATACAATATTACTCCATAGACTGGAGTAAAACACTTCCTGTAGTAGATATACTCCTGGAGTAAAACACTTCCTGTACTCCTGGAGTAAAACACTTCCTGGAGTATGTGCTTTTCTTGACTGAAGAATGCAAGCACATGTCTAAACTGAGAGTACAGGTAGCTTACAGTAAATTTGTTACTTTCTAAATTAGTGTGTTGCCTAATTGTTTGAACTACTCTGAAAATTAGCTACTCCTTGGTAAGAGCTCGAATGAGATACAGTAGTAAGCAAGCAATCAGTAATCTCAACATCACTAATCTCAACACCAATACTCCAGAGCTGGTAGATCAACCATACTCCTCACTAATTCACTTACAGTATGTCTATGGAGTAAACTGAAACAAACTTCAGTTTTGAAAGTTGAAATCAATTCCAGCAAGCAGAACATACAGAGTATTGAAGCTTTGCAGCAAGCAGAACATACAGAGTAGGAGTACTGAAGCTTTGCAGCAAGCAGAACATATGGCATGGGGATGACGCCATTGAAGTACAGCGGCAGCTAGTAGACGAGCTTGGCGAGCCTAGATCCCCTCCCTCTTGTCCAGGTTGCCTTCCACGTCCACCACGTAGATCCCCTCCCTCTTGTCCGCCTCCAGCTTCTGCAGAAGCACCACGCAATTCGACCTCCGCCGCCGCCACCACTTTGAGCTCGCTCGGGCGGATGGATCTCCTCCAGCCACCGCCGCCACTTGAGCTTCGCCGTGCCTCCGCCACCGCCGCCGCGAGAGATCGAGAGAAAAATCACAATTTTTACCACCACCTCGGTGGGCACAAGAGGATGTGGGCTCGGCGGCGCAATTGGAAGAGACCGCCCGTGACGAGAGAGAAGGAGAGGACGTCGCACACAAAGGAAAGGGTGAGAGGCGTCGAGGGTGGTGTGGTGGGCGCGTCGACGGGAGCGACGAGGTCGTCGGGGCGGGCCGGGGTGGTGCGTCGCCAGGAAGAGGACGAGGTGCGGGGTGGAGGGACGCGGAGTTTGGTTTGGAAAAAGAAAAGGTGGTAACAATGCGACACCTATTAGGACGGAGGGAGTACAACACCGATCAACCTTTTTTTTTTTTTTTTTTTTTTTTTTGCTAAACTACATGAGCTACGTCTCTAGGATCTTGGGTGCGGGCAGCATAAGCCAGCTGCACAATGTTCTCCCGAACCAAGTAAATTATATTTTTGAAACGGAGGTACTACGAGCTGTATATTTTCCTATTAAACGAAACAGGATCAGGTAGTTTGGGACTACTCGGATACTTTTCGAGTCTGGCATTGCATGTATATATAGAAGGAGAGTACAGGTTAGGATTACAAGTCGTATACTAGATGAACTCTACATACATCGTACCGGATTGAGTTCTATCTCTAACACCCTCCCTTAATCACAATTTGGACAAGTTGAGATTATGCTTGAAGTCTTCAAATGCTCTGTAAGGCAATGGTTTAGTGAATCCATCAGCAACCTGATTTTTAGAAGAGATGAATCGAATCTCCAGCTGCTTCCTCAACACTCCTTCTCTAACAAAGTGGAAATCTATCTCAATATACTTGGCTCTTGTATGAAACACAGGATTAGCTGACAAATATGCAGCTCCCAAATTATCACACCAAAAACACGGTGTCTATGTCTGCCTAACACCAAATTCAGCAAGCAAGGACTGAACCCACATTACTTCAGCTATTGCATTTGCTACAGATTTATATTCAGGTTTTGTACTTGACCTGGAGACTGTAGCTTGCTTCTTAGCACTTCATGAAATCAGATTTGATTCAAAAAACACAACAAACTCTCCTGTGGACCAACGGTCATCAACACAACCTGCCCAGTCTGCATCAGAAAAGACACTAACAAGTGGAGACTTAGACTTCGTAAACTTTAGGCCAACTGTCATTGTATGCTTGACATACCTCAGAATACGCTTAGCACCAGTCCAATGAGCAGTACTAGAAGCGTGCAAATACTAACAAACTTTATTAACTGCAAAGGATATAATTGTAAGATACTGTAGAGCACCAACCAGACGACGCGCAACGTTTGGGACCTAGCAACACGCGAGGTCGACATCCTACACGTTTATTGCTGCCGTGAGATTAGCACGTAATATAGGCATCAGTGAATACAAATCTTTTCTATCATTTAGGCTAGCCATAGTGGTAGTATCTTAGCTAGTATCATACACATTGGTCCCACAAAAATGCTGATGTGGCAGCTAATTAAGGAGGATAGATGAGTTTAGAGTATCATAGGTGGATACTGTATCATAGCTCATATCACGAGAAAAGTTAATACCAAACAAATCTTGTACATCAATTTGCATTGAGATTCTAAATAGAAATAAATATAGCATAACTATGACATTACTCCATGATACTATCCACTATAGGGATAATATCATACACAAGTATCACATACATGATACTACTATATGATACTTAGCACTGTGGCTAGCCTTAGCTTAGCAGATATCTGTGTATACGATCCAGCCTCGTACGCAAGTGGGCTGAGATTAATTACAACACTGACCGGACATATTGATTGAGCTCATCAATTCATGTAGGAATTTTGTGGACGGGCAGGGATTTCGGTGAGTCAGTGTCAGAATAGTGTGGTTGGCCACTAGCTCATTAGAATTAAACCAGTTATGGAATGACAAGGGTGCCTGGACGTGATTCAGCCATTTAACGCAGCATGTACAGTATCTACCAACATCCATGATTAATTTGGCCGGGTCGGTGAGCGTGTCAGTTGTCACACCTGTTAGCTTCATGGGCATATTTTGTTTAGGCATGGGCCACTAATTAATCTCAGGAATCAAATCCTTCGGATCTCGAGCGATTCTTGTAGAGCATGTTTTGAAACAGTATAAAAATGGTGTTTTGAAGTTTTTCAAAATTAGATAAACAATATGAAGAGATAAAGAAAATGATGTACTCTAAGAACGTGAAAAAAATCTCAACTTAAAATAACCGCATGATTGGCTGCACTAAAAAGATAAAATCTGATATGCAAAGTATTGAACTAGTGCAAATTTCAAACCTCCAAAATTTGTCAATTTTTTGTTGATTTTGTCATTTTATCAGATTTTGCCTTTTTTGTTGGTGCAAATTTTGTGAGATTGGGTGGTCGTTGAGCATGGACGCGGTCTAGTAGTGGTCATTTGCATTCAAAAAATAGGATATTTCATTTTGCACGGTGCATACAAGTGGTTACATTGCACGATTTCTTTTTAATTTTCTCGCTAATACACTAATAACATTTTGAAACCCATGAAAAAAATTTAAACATCATGAAATTCTTTTCTACCTGTGAATTTTATCTCTTGCCATTAGTTTATTCTGAAACTACGAACATTTTTTATTTAAACCCACGCCCTTGAACTCGTGAACTTTTTTTTTAGCACAAACACATTTGTTTCCGAACCTTGACCTGGTGATTTTTTCCCAATCGTTAACATTTTCTAATATAGTTGTACACCATTATATACCGGTCAAAAAAATTGTTCTAGGTTTGCAATCAAATATTTTCATTGACAGTAAACACATGTTTAATGTTTTTACCTTCTACTTTTAGTTTGCACTCCGTCCATTATAGGTTGTTCAAAATTTTAGAGCATTAAACTTTCCTCTCCCTAGAATTTTAAATGCTAAAAATGGGGATTGATACAAAGTGTTAAACTATTTGATGCAAAAAAATGAAATTGTGTTTCAAAACAGTTAATTTTTGAATATGTGCAAAATAGGAAATTTTTTAGATATTAATTTGATTTCTCAAGTGAATATATAATGATACTTTTTTCTAAGCTATGATAATTATAAATTTTCGTTGATTGAAAAATATTCTTAATTAGCTTGATTTTTACTGTTGCTCTGATATTAAGAGACGAATCTAACTCTAATTGAATTGTGGACTTAAATGTTACTAACTTACTGGTTGGTGCCGCATGTCTCGGTGTGTCTAGTCAGATAACAATGATTGCGGTTGATTTAGTCAACATGCAGACCCGGTTCATTAAATTTGGCTCACATACACAGCTGGCAAATGCATCAATACATGGCACTATACTAAGTACAATACATTAGTACTTCCTAATCTCCAATCATTGCAGGGGCACGATTTCATCCTCGCCCGTTGCCGGGTTCGGTTGAGCATTTCCGACGAACCAAGCTTATATATTTGGTACTATCATTCGGACCCAAAAGATACCCTTGTTGTGCAGTAATCTTCTCAGACGAGGACAAGGGTGTCGGCACACCTGTGCAATTTAACATGCCAACATGGGCTAGAATGTCATGAGTATACTTGAACTGATTGAGAACTATACCATCATGAACCTTCTGAACTTCAACGCCCAAGAAGAAATTTAGATCACCAAGATCCTTCAACGCAAAATCTTGACCTAAGTCTCTTAAGAATGCATCAGTTGTAGCTTGAGAAGAACTAGCAACAATAATGTTATCCACATATATAAGCATAAAGATGGTTACATGAGACTTACGATAGATAAACAGAGAGGCGTCAGACTTGAAAGCAAAGAAACCAAGAGCAAGCAATTTAGCGCTCAACCGAGAATACCATGCTCGAGGCGCCTGTTTGAGTCCATAAAGAGCCTTATCCAATTTACACATGAAGTGTGGAGAGCTTTTATTTTCATACCCAGGTGGTTGTCGCATATATACTTCCTCTTCCAGAACGCCATAAAGAAACACGTTCTTTACATCCAACTGTTGCAAACTCCAACCTCTGAAAACAACCAAGGCCAAAACAAGATGTACAGTAGCCACTTTGACAATAGGACTGAAAGTGTCTTCATAGTCAATTCCATACCGCTGTTTAAAACCTTTAGCAACAATCGGACTTATGCTTAATTTTATACACCCATCGGCAATCAATGACATTTTTACCTTTCACGTGGTGGTACCAACTTCCACGTTTTATTTTTCATGAGAGCATCGAACTCTTCATCCATGGCCCCTCTCCAGTTCGGATAGCAAGTGCAGATTGTAAATTAGCTGGTTCATCGGTTGTACACATCAAGAGCCAACGAACAGTCCCATCTTTGTATTCACGAGGCTTCACAATTCCTTTAGAAGCACGAGTATTCGGACGAGGAGGAGGTGACGCCACAGGCTGAGACGCACGAGGATGTGGAGCAGAGGATCCAGGGGAACTAGCGCCAGAATCAGCCTCGCCTGCCTCGCCCGAACCTGACGAGGTCTCAGACGTGGAGGACGTTGCGCCAGGATCCGCCGCGGCTCCTATAACCGGAGGTGTGGCGGAACCTGTGGACGCGGACGGTGTGCGGGCCGCAGACGATCCGGGAGAGCTGACGCGTGCTGAGGACGTGGGGGCACCTGCATGCATGCGGGGTGCTGACGCGGTGGAACCTGGCGCAGAACCTGGCGCGGAATCTCGCGCAGAGCGGGACGATCTCGACGCAATCTGGGGCGATCCCGAGGCTGCTTCGCTCAGAGAATCGTCATGGGATCTGGTGCCGCTGTTGTTTGCACCTGAAATCTGAGAAGGGTCATATGAACTGCTAGGAGCACCATTTTGACCCGAATTTTCACCAGCTGATGTATCTTGACACGCTGTATCCTGCAAGGTATAGGGAATAGAGCTGACAGGTGGGTTAGTAGCATGAGTATTTTCCATAGTAAAATCATCAATAGTATCGATCCCCTGCTCAAAATTGCGAAGGGAAGGATCAAGTAGGAGAATTTGTTTGCGACGAAGTGCACCAGCGTTAGGATGTAGGGATTTAAACGGGAAAACAGTCTCATCAAAAACAACATCACGAGAGACATAGATTCGTCCAGTAGACACTTCTAGGCACTTGACTCCTTTGTATAACCCAGAAAAATGCATTGTTTGGAGCGAAAGGCAAGTTTACGCTTATTGTATGGGCAAAGATTAGGCCAGCACGCACAGCCAAAGACACGAAGAGAGGAATAATTAGGATGAGTGCCAAGAAGACGATGGACAGGAGTATCATTGTTAATAACTCTACTAGGTAGCATATTGATGAGATATGTGGCTGTGAGAAAAACTTCATCCCAAAATTTTAATGGCATGCCAGCATGAGCAAGGAGAGAGAGACCAACCTCAACAATGTGATAGTGTTTTCGTTCGGCAGAGCCATTTTGCTGATGGGCATGTGGACAAGAAACATGGTGTGAGATACCCTGAGTCTGAAAAGGAGAGTTGAGTTTAATGCATTCACCCCCCCTCCCCCCCAATCGGATTGAACTGTAAGGATTTTTCTATCAAATTTACCTTCAACAAGTGTTTGGAAATTGAGAAAGGCAGCTAAGGCATCAGATTTATGTTTAAGCATATAAATCTAAGTAAACTTGCTATAATCATCAATAAAGCTTACATAATAATCATGACGACCGACAGAAGTAGGGGCAGGGCCCCATACATCAAAGAAAACTAACTGTAAAGGGGCTGTAGAAACACTAGTAGATATATGATAGGGTAACTGACGACTCTTAGCCTGCTGGCATGAGTCATAAACTGGCACAATGCTGGTTTCTCTAACACACGGAAGCTTATGCTTGCTTATTATTTTTCTAACAATAACTGAAGAAGGATGACCTAGACGACTATGCCACTGAGATTGGTTGAGCTTGGCGGCGACAAAAGCATGCTTCATGTCCGAAGACCAAGGATGATATAAGGGGATAGAGGCCGCCAACACACCGCCCTCTATGGATGATTCTCCAGGTGACCTGATCCTTAATCAAAAATACGAAGGGGTGAAACTCAATGAAGACACCATTATCATATGTAAAACGATGGACAGAAAGGAGGTTTTTGGATGCATGAGGGACATGTAAGATATTGCGAAGATGAAAATTTCGAGTAGGGTTACAAACTATTGAATGACCTATATGAAAAATATTCATACCTTGCCCATTGGCGGTGTTGATCCTGTCGGAGCCCTTGTAGGTGTCCCTGAAGGTCAGATTGTTGAGCTCACTCGTGATGTGATACAGTGGCGGAGCCAGGAATAGAGCAAGCCCCGGGCCAAAATCTAAATAAAATAAAACTATGCTAGCATAAAGTTTTTTTATACGAGTGTAAATATGAGCGTACAATTTTCACTCAAATATCCACCAAATTACATGACAGCTGCATTTTTTTTTTTGAAATACTAGTATGGGAATACAAAAGTCAGAAGATAGTACCAAATCAATGGTCAATATTTGCTGATTGACTAGGCGTTAAGATTAAAAGATAAATAAATTAACTTCATCTTCTCTCCTAAAACATGAGGTCAGTATTTTTTTTCCATAAATCAGTGTATCGGTTCAACTCTGGTCACTCGGCATACATAAATGAATACAGTTGGAGAAAACGAGATGAACATGTATCACCTGGCTCGGAGGAAGGCGCAATTGAACCAGGAAACAATGGAGTCTTGATTGTCTCTGGGTGAGACGCAGAGCCAGAGAGCTGAGACGCAGCAGGCAACACTCTAGCAACGACACTACATCAGAGCGGGCGGAGGGCCAGCGGCGTGGAGGCGGCGGCTAGAGGGGCAGGTAAGCGGCGGCAGCACTGGAGCAGCGAAGCAGCATCGTGGTGAGCCAGCGAGAGGAAGGGTTTGCGTTGGCAATTCCTATACACCGACCAGTTCGGTGGTTACCCCGCGCCGCACACCCCCGCGCGCGGGGTATGGGCCGGCCTGGTCGGCCCATTTCACGTTTATTTCTGTTTTCTGTTTTCTGTTTCTGTTTCTTTTTCTTTTCTTTTTCTTTTCTTTTTTTCTGTTTCTTTTTTTGTTTTTGTTTCTTTTCTGTTGATTTTATTTTTTAAAAAATTAAAAAGTTCAAATTTAAAATTTGTTCAAAATTTAAAAAATGTTCAAATCTGGAAATCGTTCAAATTCGAAAAATGTTCAAATAGGAAAATCGTTCAAATTTTAAATTTGTTCATATTCAAAAAATCGTTCAAACATAAAAATAGTTCAAAATAAAAAATTGTTCAAATTTAAAAATCGTTCAAACTTAAAAATCGTTCAAAATTAAAAATCTTTCAAATTTGAGAACTGTTCTATTTTTTAAAAAATTATATTTTTAAAAATATTCGTTTTTTCTAATTTCATGTTTGTGAAAAATAGAAATTTTTTCTGGAAAAACCCGGATTATGAAAAATAAAATAAAAAACAGCAGAAAAAAAAGAAATGAAATGAGAGTTACCTTCTAGTGGGCCGCGGCCCAGCTAGCCACCGCAGCCAACAGCGAAATAAAACAGCCGGTCGGGGATAGTGGGCCGGGCCCAACAACGGCCGGGGTGTGCGGCTCCATGCTCGGCACCGACCAGGTCGGTGTAAAGCAGCCCCCGTTTGCGTTAGCCCGTTTCAGTCTCGTTTTGGTTGTGTTGGGCCAGAGAAGAGGGACTAGTACTGAGTTGAACCTGTGCCAAACCAGAAATCCACATGGGTAATAGGCTGGCCAAATTGCTGCGCCCCGGGCCATGGCCCTTGTTGCCCGGGGTGTAGCTCCGCCCCTGATGTGATAGGTGGCGCCGGAGTCCTGGTACCAATTTGTGTCAACACCGTAGGCGGCATGAATTTCCTTGTCACCATAATCATCATCCTCGGAGCAGCGGGACCAACATTCTTTGGCAGGATGGCCTTCTTTATTGCAGATTTGGCAGGTGAGATCAACCCAGGGAGTAGTGCGACGACGTCCGCGGCCGCGGCCTCGCCCCCCTCCTGGGGGTCCATGGCCTCCACCACGACCAGAGTAAGTGAACGAGCGGTCGTCACGCCGAGAGTCACGGCGTTCATCGCGGCGATCACCACGGTCGCCACGGTCGCCGCGGTCACCATGAGAGCGGCTGGAACTGTTGTTGCCAGTGGAGTAGTTTCTGGAGGGACGCCACTGCCGATTCGCCGCATTCACAGAGGTCTCGAAATCCGGCTGCGATGATCGGAGCATCAACTGGCGGTGGTCGTAGGAATGGAGGTGGGAGAAGAGTAGACTCAAGGAGACCGGCGTGGTAGCCACGCCGAGGGCTGCCACCAAGGCATTATAGTCAGCACCGAGACCAGCCAGGATATAGGAACAAGCTGCCGATCTGTAAGGGGATGACCGGCGGCAATAAGTTCATCAGCAAAGCCCTGCATCTTGGACAAAAATTCATAAGTTGTCATCTGTAGTTTCTTCGTATTGGTGAGGGAGACCAGAATATTGTTGATTTTGGCCTCGCTCTGGGCAGCGCACATCTCTTCGATGGCCTGCCAGACTCCTGCGGCGTGTTCGATCCGATGCACATGCGGCAAAATCTCGCGAGAGAGGGACTGTAGGAGATAGGAAAGAACAATTTGATCTCGGGACAACCAGGATGCATAGGCTGGATTCGGTTCCATCTTCGCAGCAGTGTCGGTAGCTTTGTCTGCGGGAACAAGCTCAATCTGGGTCGGCGGCGCGACATCTGTGCCGTCGAGGAGGCCGACGAGCTGTGCGCCACTGATGGCGGGGAGGACCTGAGAACGCTAGATCGGATGATTGTCGCGTGTCAGCAGTTCGCGTGGAGGCAAGCCGAGGTTGATCGGCGGGTTGAAGGAGGTCGACGCCATGGCGACTGTCAATCGATGATCGAGAACAGCGACGGCGGCGTCGAGAGTTTGCGACGTAGATTATCGACGGAAGAGTCGGCCTGATACCATATTAAACGAAACAGGATCAGGTAGTTTGGGACTACTCGGATACTTTCCGAATCTGGCATTGCACGTATATATAGAAGGAGAGTACATGTTAGAATTACAAGCCGTATACTAGATGAACTCTACATACATCGTACGGGTCGAGTTCTATCTCTAACAGTTCCAACTTAGCTAGCTTGCTGACGCTACACATTCCTTTCCTGTCTCTTCTTAACGATGACCGTGAGGCCGTTTCTCATCTGCATAACAACTGACAGCTTGGGCTTCACCATTTGCCTTTCCAGCACCTCGAAATCAAAGTTCCACACCATGGTGGCGATGATGGATGTTATCTGCGCCACGGCTATGTTCTTCCCGACGCACGACCTTGGGCCTGTGTTAAACGCCATGAAAACGTAAGACGGCACGTGGCGCAACCGGCGGCCGTCCTCTGACCCTGAGAGCCACCTCTCCGGCTTGTACTCCTGGCAGTCCTGTCCCCACACGTCCTCCAGCCTCCCCATGCTGTAGACCGAAACCAGGACGGTGTCTCCGCCGCGGACCTTGTGTCCGCTAGGCAGCACATCGTCGGCGAGAGCCATCTTGCGCTCAATTGGACCCGATGGAAACAGCCTGAGGGACTCGAACAGGGCTGCCCGGCTGTAGGGCTGGTCTTTTATGTCCTCTGGCTCAAAGATCACCATTCTGCCAGTACTGCTCACGGCGGCGGCGACTGATTTACCAGCAGCGATGGGCGCAAGCTCATCTCGGAGACGACACATGGACTGTGGGTTTGTGGCGAGGTTGTAGACAAGCCATGGTAGCGCCGCACTGACTGGATCTCGCAGTGCAACCATGTAGTTGACGAATGTCTTGTGCAGGAACTCTGTAGGCTTCCCGTTGTGATCGAAGAAGTCGGGGTCGTTGATGTAATAGGACAATATATCCACACCATCATCGTTATCACCATGACTTGCCATCATCCTCATCTGGATTCTATCTGCCACATATCTGCGCAACACTGCTTCTGCCGCGGCGAGCTTCCTTTCCCATCCAACGTTGAGCCATCGCATCCCCTTCCAACACGACACCGGCACACTGTGCCTGTACAAGGCTGCCTCCATCACGGTATCGAGAGCTGTAGCAACATGCATGGGTGTCATCTCCTCGGCGTCGGCGGACAAGTGGCACGGGTCCGTGCCAAACACTACCTTGATAGTGATATTAAGCACGAGCCTCCCCAATAAATCCTCCATGTCAAACGGGGTTTGCTTGCTTGCCATGCGGGCTAGCAACGGGACGAGGCCCTCCGCTACCTTGTCATGACAGCACCGTGCCACTAGATCCACCAGTTGTGGCCTGGTCAGGATGTGTTGAATCCTCGCACGCTGCTGGCGCCAGGACTCACCGTCGGCGGTGAATATGGTGCCGTCAAGTATGCCGAAGATACCCGCGAAGTCGTCGCCCTTGGGGAAGTTTGCAAAGTTTGTGGTGAAGATGTGGCGGACGTTCAGTGGGTCGCAGGTCAGGAAGAAACGCATGCTGGTTACCCATGGGCCGTGCAGCTCGAAGCTCTTCCCGTGCGTGGCAAGAACCAGAGTGATAGCGTCGTGGAAGTTGTGCAAGTTGGAGATGATGGAAGGGAGCATGCCAACTATTGGCCAGTCTATTGGAACCAACGAATTCGTCGAATTCCTTGATCTAATGATGAAGTACAACGGAACTACTAGCACAAGTGTGAAGATGGAAAGTATCACACAGGAGAATGCCATTGTTAATAGTACTATGAAATAGTGTGGAATCTAGATGTGCTACTCATTCAGATACGTGCTACTACATGGACATGAAGGGAAATGCCAGATGACTTGATTTATACAGAAGTTCTCTTTCTCGGCCAACATCAACATGTGTGCGAACAGTTAACAACTTCCTGCGCGCTGCTGGAGTCAAAATATTCATAATGGGAAAAGCTACTCTCTTTAATTCGATGCATTCATTAGCCAAGCATCTGATACTACTAGGATACGTATTGGAGTATCCGCTTTATGTTGATTCCTTTGGACGAGTTGGAATGACATTATTTTTAACAAATCAAAGGAAACTAATTTTTTTTCCAGGTTATCTGACGAATAACACAACTAGAACGGTTGTGTGCATCTTAGTTATGCAGAGGTTGAATATAATGTTTAAAACTTTTTGAGTAATAAAGCGCTCTTTATCGAAAAAAGCTGACGAACGACACATTAGATTCAACAATGGGCCTATCTTCTCCCCGAGGATCAACGGAAAAATATGGGTATTGGATGCAACCGTTGTTGAGATTTGCCCACGAATCAATTACATGCAACTAGACGAACATATGCAAACACAAAGTTTATCGCCAAAGTCACAAATGTGCCTTGTCTTTATTTTCTGCTTCATGTTACAAAACTCACGCTATGGTCGTGCTCATATACACGCACTTACGCCCGGACCAAAGTCCTACTCCAACACGCTGACAAACTAACATGGAAAGACTAGACCGACCTAGACTCTACTTCTATCCCGTGCATACTTTGCAAACTAAGCAAACCAGGAATCTACTAGCATATACTCCCTCCGTTCTGATTTAGTCTACATTCTAGAAAAAATAAGACAAATTAGTGGTGTATTTATTAGTACTACTTAGATATTTTTTTTCGAGAACTCGCAGGAGATCTGCGTGTCATTGTATTAAGTTGGAAAGAAGGGTGATCCAGTTTATGAGGAAAACCGGACCAAAAACCATACAACTCTCGGTTAATTACAGGAAAACCAAGAAAAGACCACTCCCTACAACAACAACGACAACACGAATCGACTTGCATGATCACTAGCCCACAATGGCGAGGATCCGCAGCAAGAGCACTAAGGCCGCGTCACAGCAGGTGTCGAAAGCCTCCTAAGAACGAGCATCGCTCCAAGCAGTTCAGAGCAACGTACCTCCACCCATGTGCCTAGAGAGTCGGCGAGTGGAAAGGCAGGATCCGACCAGACATGAAGAAGACGTCGCTGGAAACACCGAAGTTGGTGTACATTGCGCCCCAAAAGCCCACGCCTTGGAGGAGACCAAACCCAACTCCGTCCGCTGAAACCTTGGCTCCTTGAGCAACTCGAACAGCGCCTCCAAGGAGGGAAACGACGCCAATGCGCCGCCGCTGCATAGTCTGACAAGCCAGACCTAGAGTTTCCCCCGTTGCTCGAGGAAGGGGAAGCACAGTCCAGGCCAATACGACGCCTTCAAGAAGGGAACGGCGCCCGCGGGCGTCGCCGTCGTCTGCGTGAAGCAGAGATTTCTCCCTGGCCGGACAAATTCCCCAGAAGGGCTACCGGAACAGCGGAAAATGGAAGATGGAAGATCACCACCGCAGCGAGAAGATTCACGTACCGCTGTTGAAGAAGAAAGGGAGCCTCCCCACAAACCCAGATCTGGATAGAACTTCCACCCGCTTGCTGCACGCGCACGACGACGCCAAGCCAGCAACACAGGGAGCACCAGGTGCACATTCCAACCAACAAGAAGCCAGCCAGGACGGACCTCCAAACCTGTCATCCAGTCCTCCACAGTGAGCCCCAACGATGGCCCAGATCGGGCCCCAAAATCCACCTCGCGTCCGCAGTATCATTCCTGGGAGCGCGTCGCTGCAGCACACCTCCTCAGACGGGAGGACCGCCGTGCCGCACAGAGCAGCGCCTCGGCCCAGATCAAGCCCGCCTTGGCCCAGATCGGGCCCGCGCATGCTCGCCGCCGCCGCAAAAGCGCGGCGCCGCGCACCGGAGCGCTGTCGGCTCTCCGCTGCAGCCAGCATGGCAGTACTGCCGAGCGCCACCGCCTCGCTAGGTCAACCGCCTCTGCCTCCGCGCACAAGCCGCCCAACGCCGCTTCTCCGCTCGTAGAAGCACCGCAGGGGAGTGCCCTGTCGCCCTCCGCCTTCGACGGCCGGGCGCCGCCACCACCGCCGGCGTCGGCGGCGGCGGCGGCCGGGGGAGCGCGTGTGGAGGGGTAGTTGGGCTAGGGTTTGGAGGGGCCTCCGGAGCCGCCCGAGCGAGCGACCCGGGAGGAATCAGTACTGTAGTGGGTTCCACTACTTAGATATTTGAACAACCAATCCAAGCTACATTAAAAAATAACAACATCCAATAAAGAGAGTAAAACCACCTCGTTTTCAGTGTTGTTGTTGAAGCTAGAATGCATATTTGCAAACTAAGAAATGTAGGAATTTACTAGGAGGGAGTAGCTAGCTAACTCCAGCAGGGACACAAACCAACACGAACTAACCTGACTTGGACACGGCATGGTAGCTCTCTAACATAAGTAGAGATTACAACTCACAAGTCTAATATGACTAGGGTAAGATTATTGCTAACAATCTCCGAAAATGGTGAATGGAACCTGGCTGCGCGCGCACCCATTTACGAAAATTTCAAGAAAATGCTATTTAAAAGTTTCAAAAAAATGTGAAGTAAATTTTTGCATGTATATATTATGTTGATACTTACTCGTGTGTGTTTTCACGGAAAAATACCATTGTGTGTGACCTACACAAAAATGACAAAATGCAAATTCCTATTCCTGTGAATAGTACAAATTCCTGTTCACTATTCTCATTTGGACATTTTGTCATTTTTATGTAGGCTATCAACATAATATGTTACTTCACATTTTTTTGAAACTTTTAAATAGCATTTTTTTGAACTTTTCGTAAATGGGTGCGTGCGCACCCAGGTTCTATTCGTCCGGGTCGCAACAATCTCTCCCTAATCTTGAACTTGTCGTTTCCTCGTACTCCTTCTGGTCTTGACTCCATGCAAATTCGTGGCTCAACGACTTAAACTCAACGTATGATCCAGACTCCCAGTCACGCTGACAGGCGGACACCTTCGGCCACCCCTAGCGCAATACACGCCGACGGAACACACACCGCCTCGTGTAGAGACATGTCCTCATTAAAGAGACTCCCCTTCACTAGTCCTCGTCCCACTATACGCTTGAGCACTCTACGTTAAGACACACTTCTCCGCGCACGCACCAGCCCTCGGTGACACCCCGCACCGGACAGCACTTCGACGTGACACGCTTAAACTACAACGGATCTTCACAGAAACAAGCACTTGGACACAACGACGACTCACGGACTCGACGATGACTCGACGAACCAACTTTCACGACCACGACTCCTTGACTCATCGGACTCCTCTGAAGACGACCTTGACGAAAACCCGCGGACGACGATCTTGACGAGAATCCCAGTACCACACCTCGGCACCACCTCTCCCATCAACGATCATCCACCACTTCGCCTCGCCAACAACAACACCATGTCGTCACCTCCTTGTCGCTCAACCAAGCGACGATCGCCTGCTGCCTCGTTGACGACAGCTTGCTCGCCATCTCCACCCGGCCGCTCTGCCGAGCAACGGTCGCCCGCCCCGAGGCGCTAGTAGGGTCGCCTCCCCGGGGAAAGCACATCTTCAGATCTTGAACCTCACTCTGATACCAAATGTTGGGATTTGCCCAGGGATCAATCACAATAAACTAGACGAACATACGCAAACACAAAGTTTATCGCCAAAGGCACATATCTTGCCTTGTCTTTATTTTCTGTTTATTTCTCAACTCTTGTCATGTTACAAAACTCACGCTATGGCCGTGCTTATATACACGCACTTACGCCCGGACCAAAGTCCTACTCCAACACGCTGACAAACTAACATGGAAAGACTAGACCGACCTAGGCTCTACTTCTATCCCGTGCATACTTTGCAAACTAAGCAAACCAGGAATCTACTAGCACATAGCTAGCTAACTCCAGCAGGGACACAAACCAACACGAACTAACCTGACTTGGACACGGCATGGTAGCTCTCTAACATAAGTAGAGATTACAACTCACAAGTCTAATATGACTAGGGCAAGATTATTGCCAACAACCATCTGCTAATGGTTACACATGACTTCTTTTTCCAGGCTACATGGTTGCATCACACTAGAAGGATCCAAAATGGATAGATTTATGTTGCTTTTCACTTTTCGATGGTTGATACAAGTCTCAATCATTGCTGATCCTTGATGTAATAGACCTAATATTTTAAACGGCCGGACACCACCCCATTTTGGAGAAAAATAAGGATGCTAACAAGGATTGCCTGTCCGGCGGAGCTACCAAGGTTATGCACACCGCGTCTGCTATCTTCGCCAACCGGACCGCCGTGGCTGGAGCTAGACCGTTGCTGATGATCACTGAGCCGTGAAGTGATGGTTCCTAGAAAATGAATGGTTGCTGCTGTCCTCCTTTAGTTTCCTTCTCAGTTTGTAGGTTCTGAGCTCTGGTCTCCTTTTGTTTAGTGGTCATTTCAATGTCGAATGTTCTCGGTGGGTTTTCTGGTACCGCCCCAACTCCCAACTCGCTTCTTTCTCCCCTTTCTTCTTTGTAAAATTCTTAGCACCTGTTATTTAGGGTTGGGAGCCCAGTTGGAAAAAAAAATCAGTGATCTAGAGTTTGAAGCGCATGAATCAACAATCAGGGAGCTAGACTTATTTAAGCTGTGCTAAGATGCAGAGATGTCATATGCTTTACGCTTCAGACAGTAAACTCACTTGCCAGTGTACAAGTGTATGAAACATTCTTGGCACACCAACAACTTCAGTAGCAGGGGTTGCAATTTTCACTATGTCACCTCATGTTGCTTGTATCTGAGCCAACAATCTTCCAAGCTATTCCCCTGATGGATTGCTGTCATAGTTATGGGATGAAACTATAAGCTTACTGATAGGTTTGGCCCAAGGAAGAAGAAGACTCACACACACGCCGGATACAATGAACACACATATAGCTTTTCCGCACACGCACTTGTGCTCTTTTCTCTTGTTCTCGCTCACTAAACAAACTGGTTACAGTGCCTATAAGTAGTGCATACACATACACGCGGTCAAGCCCACGACTACTTGATCTCCACTAGCCGATAGATAGGAACCGAGTAATCACGACGGCCACACCACTCGGCCGCTCTCCTCGCAACTGGAGACAACGGGTGATTACCTGGTCCATACTCGATCTATCAGCTGACTCTATCCACGCATGCACATATATATCTCTCATCCTCACTACAGGAAAAAACAGGGGCTCTCGTGCAGCAAATTATTGTCGTGAGCCCACGCACGGCAACTATTTTTTTGCTGTGAGCACCGAGCAGAACTCACG
Source organism: Lolium multiflorum (assembly GCA_030979885.1). Lineage (NCBI taxonomy): Eukaryota > Viridiplantae > Streptophyta > Magnoliopsida > Poales > Poaceae > Lolium > Lolium multiflorum. The sequence goes on along the minus strand of CM061748.1, from coordinate 295,489,135 downwards.
GAAAAGAAAAGACGCACGACAACATCTAAAGAGAGCGCACAGCAAAGAAACCGTGCACGGCAAAGTCTGAAGATAGCGCACGGCAAAGAAATCTCCACGGCAATGGCCCAACACACCGCACGACAAAAATTAGATGCATGACAAAGGCGTTGGGCATTACCGTGCCTCACCCTTTGTCGTGCGCGCAACTGGGATGCACGTCAATGCAGCCTTTGCCGTGTGTTTTGCCTTTGCCATGCGCAATATGACATTTCCTTTGTTTTTCTTTCTATTTTATTTTATCTAATACTTATATTTTTTAAACTAGTTTTACTTTTTGATGACTATTTATTAGTGTTAGTTAAGACAATGTGTATATACCCATACTATTTGCAATACAAAAGTACTCTCCATCTTCATCACCCCACATATATCAGGGTTTCGGAGCAATCCGCGCTTCCGAAAATCTGCTAAGTGTTATCGCCCAAATGTGAGGAAGGTCACACCGGGGAGCTATTTTTACACCATTACACTCCGGCGGTCATTCCCCCCTCCTTCCCCCAAAAACAGCGGTTTGTGTGCCCCGGTGGGTCTACCCCCCTAGATTTCTACGCGTGATGTTCCACGAATGTACTTTTTCATTGTTTTAGGTTTGTTTAGGACATATACACATGGAAAACCAAGCTTGGGACCCTTTGGCACATAGTAGCCTCCGACATACCTGCAGCTAGCAATTATCACATGAGCTTCCTTGATCTACTGGTTAGGGTTAGGTTTAGGGTTTATGGTTTAGGGTTAGGGTTAGGGTTAGGATTTAGGGTTAGGGTTAGTGACGCGGGATTAACTCGTCAATTCCTATATATTGTAGACTTAGGATTTCGTAAGAAGTAGAGGGCAAGTAGATCTCGAAGGTTCAGCCGAACAAAGGTGCTCAACTCAATATTACGGTGTCTAGGGTTACAATGATTTCGATTCCTTCTTTCTCCCTCGGCTTCTCCTTTATATAGGAGGCGAAGCCGAGGCTTTTCCGTGTCGTACAAGTTACAAACTATCGAGCCGTATTGGGCTTTTCCTATATTGATACAAGTTTCGTATTACAACTCTACTTTCCTAACCCGAAAGCCTTCAAACTTCTGGGCCTCCAAAGCTTCGAGTCCATGGCCTTCATACTTTCCTATAGACCCAGGGTACTTATTCGACATGCCTGTTAGGCATACCTATGTCAGTAGCCCCCGAGATTTTTCTTGAATCGTAGAGTCGAGTAAAATCTCCATCGTACATCTCTTTTAATAAAACTTTCGAGTTATGCTCAACTTTTACTTAATGTCTATTTTGCACAGGGATAATGGTAGATGATGTTGGTTCATCTGACAGATCAGGTACCAGTTAATTGCTCTCGTGGCAAACCCGCATAAACCTACTTCAAGCTCAAGTCCCTGGACTCGGACCTGGAATACTGGCGTAATTCGATACGTGCCGCTTCAGGACTTATCGTGAATCGAATTCTAGCTTATTTTATCGAGAACCCAACGCGTCCGTCGGAATTTTTCTTCACTTCTGTTGATGTGGATAAAGTGGGAGAGCGCACTCATGTGCGATATCACGCCACACATGACAGATCCTGGGGTCTTACCTTCGTGAACCCTTTTACGAGTCACGACATTCAGAGTTTTTATCGCGGTGGACGCGCTCTGAGAATATATTATCGAGTGGCTTTGTACGGCTGATGGAATTCTTCATTTCTTTGAGTTGACATATTATATAATATCTTGACCTCCCGATGGGAGTACATGAAGAGTTATGTGTAACTCGAAGTTGTATGTAAAGAATTCTTGGGCTTCAACTCTATATTGTCTTACCATTTTTCTCTGTCTTTTTTCCTTCTATATTTCATTGGGTGCGTGACCTGTTCAAGAACGACGCGATGCAGATGCCAGGGGATGAGAGTGTTCCTCATCCTCCTGAAGGTTTTCGGGTAACATTCACTGACTTCCTCATTCGCGGATTATCCATTCCTATCCACGAATTCCTCTGTGGTCTTCTGTTTATCTATGGGATTCAGCTCCATTAGCTGACCCCTAACTCTATCCTCCACATCTCTATCTTCATCACTCCATGTGAATGTTTCCTTGGCATCCACCCCCACTGGGGCCTGTGGAAACGCATCTTCTACCTCCGCCACAACAACTCGAAGAACACCATTTACAATGTAGGTGGTGTATGTATCTGTGTTCGGCCAGAAGCCGTCTATTTTGATTTGAAGTTCGCCGACTCCATCCAAGGCTGGCGCAAGAAATGGATCTACGTCAAGGACGAATCCTCGGATGCTCAGGAGTATGGCCTTGCTCCTTTTGACTCGTCGGAAGATATTCAGAGGCGCAAATCCTTGGACACAGAAGCCACAGCCGAAGAAATAGCGGCCACCGAGTCCCTAATTGCTCGTATCTAGGCTCTACAGAATACTGAAGGGGAAGAATTGTCGGGTGTGCATATCAGGGGCGGAGCCAGGAATAGCCAATGGGTGGTGCTAATACTGCCTTAGTAGTGCTAGTCACCTAGGAATATCATATTTTTGCCTTGAAAATTAAGCATGGTCGTTGCAGTGCATAGCTGCTAGGCCGGTGCTACAGCACCGGTAGCACCAGGCGTAGCGCCTCCACTGGTGCAGATCATCGCACACTTCCTGTGGATTCGAGTGCAACCTCTCCAAGCTCGCAAGAATCCCCTTTGGCTATATTCGGGTGTTGAAGATGCTGATAGGGTTTCTGAAGATCTTCCTCTAAAGGATTTGGAAAAGCTAGTACGCCGCTTCACCTCCTTGAGCAAGAATAGTGAAGTTCCTTCTTCCTGTCGCGTGGAACCATTCAGTGGTGTCCATGCCCTTCCAGCTGTAAGTTCTTTTTTCTTCGAATTGCACTATTCTTCTTGCAGATCCGATAATTTTGTTGTATTAACTTGCTCTTTTTGTCTGCAGGACCACTAGACTCTTTCTTCTCTTCTCCACTGCCCGAAGGTGGAGATGTATCCGAGCGAGCCATCATCACTTATGACTCGTGGGAAACTTCTATTCTTGAGAGCGAACCCGCAGAATCTGAAAAGAGTGCGGGTTCCTCTGAAAAAATCTCGGAGTCAGAACAAGTTTCTGGCTCCTCCCACACAAACTCTCTTCCTCCTCCGGCTTCTCCAGATAAGCGCAAGAGGAAGAGAAATCCTGACGAAGAAGATTCTAGCGCTTCCAAACTGTCTAAACTAGCCGCCGAAGAATCTTCTTCGGAAGAACAAGAAAACTTCGACCCATTCACTGCTGCTGGCGATGTCAGCTCGTAAGTTTTACCTTCCTTACTTCCAACTATCTTGTATTTTTTTCGTGTAATGAAATTGCTAATGTGTGGACAGAGATGACGAAGAAATGTTGGGACTTAAAGCTCCTAAGCCAGCAAACACGAGCACATCTCACACGCTGGTCCTTTCCGAGGAACCACATGTTGCTCCCGAATCTTCGGCTCCAACACATGTTGCTCCGGATGCTTCGGCTCCAACACGCAGCCACCGAGCGTTGAAGAAGAAAAAGGCTAGAACGGGTGCTGCTGGTAAAGAAGAAATTACCACCGGGAGCTTATTGACTCCTCTCCTTGATGATGTAGGATATCTTTTCTTGTTTGTCATGCTCTTTATTTACTTGAAAATTTTCCAACTTCTTGATACTATATTTTTGTCTATCGACTATTTTGCAGCCGTTGATAAAGGAGATGGTCGACATAGGCTCCCGTTTTATCGGGTTCCACGATGAAGCTGAATCTCTGCGAGGTAAATTTTTATTCCACCCAATACCTTAGACATTCTTGCTTGTTTTATGCCCTGATTCCTTCTTTCTTTCAGAGGCGTTGCATCTTGCATCGTGTCGAGACGTGATAGTTATGCATGTTCACCTAACATATATGCCGATTATTTCGGATATCCGCCTAAGGTTTTCCCCGCTCCGTTTAACTTTGAAGTAGCGCACCCCTGCCATGTTGTACCATGCTAATCAACATTTAACTTTGCCGGTAGATATGCAACTTCAACTGTAATTGTTTGTCCGGGGTTCCGACTCCGCTTAAATTGGATAAGTGCATCGCATCATATCTGCCATGCCATGCATGCATATCTTGATCATGCCGATTCTTCTTCCGTAGTAGTAAGACTCGCATACATTGTGTGTTTCAGTATTTGCTTCTTCGCGGATAGGATCACGAAGTGGTGTTGTGAGATACGACAAGTTCTCTGGTTATTCCTCGGCAAGCTTTAACAGGCAAGCATTTCATATACTCCTGTCTCTGCAGGAGTCGCTCACCTATTTTATTTTGCCTTCTCCGTTATGCTATCCTTGAGTTGCGTTCTTGTCACGTGTCCTATCCACTTGTTACCTCAAGCATCCTATATTGTCTCCACCAACCTCCTACAGCTATTGTTTGGTTATCGGGTCTGCCTTGCGAGTCGTAGTGCATGCTAGTGCTATTTATATCGTGTTACCGTTATTGTTATCTTATCGGGTTATATGTTGGGAAGAATCATGGTTACTTTAGTTGTTGATAATTGTTTAGCGGAGGCATCGGTGGGTCAACTGCTTGTTTTGTGACGGCTCACTTGTGTTTCCTAAATAACTTAGGACCCGAGTTCTTGTTATCTGTTCCGAGACTGAGCACTCTAACCACACATGGGTATGCTTACCGGGTCTCCCCTCGACCACTGCCGGAATCTACAGCTTTGTCCAGTGGCCACAATTAGTTTGAACGTTTTGTTTCTCTCGGGCGTGCAAGCTTGTTTCTTAGTGGTAAGATGATATGATGTTACTTTTCGGGAAGCTATGTGCCTTGTAACCCCATTGTCTCTTGCACGCTTGTAGGATGCGGTGCCACTGCGAAGTGGTCATCCCACTGGGCACTGTCCACCTAGCACGCAGTCGCAATAGCTGAGTCCGCTTCGGAGCACGACCGGACTCTGATACGGGTTTTACTTAGTTAGGTGGCTTCCTGGACATTGTTGTGGTGAAGGAGAGTGCGAGTCGCGATATTGTAACATCCCAAATTTCAATAAAAGAGAGAGACAAAAATTCCAGAGATCAAAATTTCAAACCAACAAAAACTTTTCTTCTGCATATAGTGCCATGCATAGGACTTGTGCATTTGAGTGATATGCCACGATGATTGTTATTATGTGTATGTTCTAAACCCTAAAAACCAAATGTGATCATGTGAAGATCACCAATCAAATAAATCAAAAAGGGAAAAAATCAAATAAAAGAAAAACCCTAAAAACCCTCACATATGGCTCTATGCCATTTCTATAAATGTTGACCCTAGGCCATTTTGGTCTTCACAATTATTTGAACAATGTTACTAAATACTTATTACAACTTTTAGAACCAAAGAAACACAAATCAAATGGTTTTCAAATTCCATTTTTGCTCACATATGATATTGGCCAAAACTGCCATTTACAATCTGGTCACCACTTTGAGCCCTTGCAATTCAAAATTTTCAAACTAAACTTTGTCACCTCTTTGCACCTCATCCAAAACAACATCAAGGTGAACACTTTTTGTAAAGATCACCATGCCAAATTCGTTCTAGATCAAATGCTATGCTCATCCAAAGTTGCAACATTTTATTAAGTGGAACAATCTCCCACTTATCAAGTTTTGCAATTCTTTGATTCTAACAATTCCACCACCACCTCTCATCCTCTCTGGTCATTTCTAACTCAACTAAACACACACAATTCAAATTGGTCAACATTTTGAATTTAATCAAATTTGGACAAAATTCACAAATTACAACTATGGAACTATTTGACACTATTTGAAATAGTGCTCTACACAAACCTAATCTACACCACACTACTCTAAATGGTTCCCCTGCTCCCTCTCACCCTTAATAACCCACAGTAACCCTAAGGAGAGAGGAGGGCAAGCTAGGGCATGGCCATGCCGGCCATGTCACCACCCCGACGCACCTCCCCTCTTCTCCATCCTCCACTTCTCTGGCCCTGGTGTCCCCAAGCACCAACTCATCTCTCTACGACGCCCTAGCATCGCCACAGCCTCGGACGTCGACGACAGCCGCCGGAGATCGCGCGCCCAGATCGGCACGGCCATGCCGCTCGCGTCGCAAGTGTGCACGCGCAGACACGCCTGGACACGCGCCGCACGGCCACCTCACGCACGCCCTGGACCCTCCCGCTGCTCGTCGAGCCTCAGCACGCCACCGCGACACCGCCAGACACGCGCGCGACCACTGCCCTTGCCCGCCGCTGCCGGAGACGGTGACAAGATCCCGTGAACGCCGCCGCCAGACCCGGACGCAATGTGTCGCCCACAGACGCCGCCCGACCATGCCGTTGCTACCTACAGCTTCGCCTGGACGAGGAGAACGTCCCTGAACCCTTGCCTAGCCCACCACCTCGCCGGAATCGCTGCGCCCATGTCGCCACCACCACTGCCCCGCAGCCCTCACTCGATTCTATAAATACCGCGTTCCCTGGAAGCAACGGAGCACACCACCTCGTTCCCCATCCACCACTGCCTCACCTCAACCCCTTAGCCACCTCGATCGTCGCCGGAGGAAGGCCAATCGCAAGCTCGGAGCCGCGGAAGCCCTGGAGCAATCGCCGATGATTGGAGCCGCCCCTGGAGCTGCCGCCGGTGCCAGGAGCTTCGCCGTCGTCCACATCTACCTCACGCACACTGCCAGCCACAGCGGGAGCCCTGGTTAGCACCCCCACCCTACCTGAGCCGCCGGCGAGCTTCTCTCTCGTCGTCGACGACGATGAGCGTGGGCCGTCCGATTCGCTTCTAATCCAATGATACGTCTCCAACGTATCCATAATTTCTGATGTTCCATGCTTGTTTTATGACAATACTTACATGTTTTGCTTGCACTTTATAATGTTTTTATGCGTTTCCGGAACTAACCTATTAACAAGATGCCACGGTGCGTTCTGTTGTTTTTGGTTCCAGAAAGGCTGTTCGGGCAATATTCTCGGGTGGACGAAATCAACGCCAAACATCCTATTTTCCCGGAAGCATCCGAACACCGAAGGAGAGTCGGAGGAGAGCCGGGGGCCACCACACAGGTGGGCCGCGCGGCCTACACCCTGGCCACGCCGGCCTGGTGTGGGGCCACCCTGTCGCCCCTCTGCGCCGCCTCTTCGCCTATTTAAGCCCTTTCGACCTAAAAACGGTACCTTTTGACGAAACTCGGAAAGACTCCGGGCGCCGCCATCGCGAAACTCAATTCGGGGACGAAGTCTCGTTCCGGCACCCTGCCGGGACGGGAAGTGCCCAAGAAGCCTCCATCAACGCCATCGCCTCCATCATGCTCCGTGAGTAGTTCCCCCATGGACTACGGGTTCTAGCAGTAGCTAGTTGGTACTCTCTATCCCATGTACTTCAATACAATGGTCTCATGAGCTGCCTTACATGATTGAGATCCATCGATGTAATCGGTGTTGTGTTTGTTGGGATCCGATGGATGATACATTATGATTAGTCTATCTATAAAGTTTGTGAAGTTATTGTTGCTGCAATCTTGTTATGCTTAATGCTTGTCACTAGGGCCGAGTGGCATGATCTTAGATTTAAGCTCTATAATTATTGCTTAGATTGTATCTACAAGTTGTATGCACATGTCACTGTCCGGAACCAAAGGCCCAGTGACAGAAATCGGGACAACCGGAGGGGATGGCGGTGATGTGAGGATCACATGTTTTCACCAAGTGTTAATGCTTTGCTCCGGTACTCTATTAAAAGGAGTACCTTAATATCCAGTAGATTCCCTTGAGGCCCGGCTGCCACCGGCTGGTAGGACAAAAGATGTTGTGCAAGTTTCTCATTGCGAGCACGTACGGCTATATATGGAAAACATGCCTACATGATTAATAAGCTGGATGTTCTAACTTAATGCTTTGAATCCTATCAATTGCCCAACTGTAATTTGTTCACCCAACACTTGTTATTGGAGAGTTACCACTAGTGTAGATCGCTGGGAACCCCGGTCCATCTTTCATTATCATATACTTGTTCTACATGACATTGGAAGTAGTATCAACTATTTTCGGTGTCATTGCTCTCATATTCTTTCTGCTGCTGTGTTCTTGTTACTATTGCTCTCCTTATTCGCTGCTTTCACATCACCCCGTTATTAGTGCTTTTCAGTGCAGCTGAATTGACAACTCGGTTGTTAAGGCTTATAAGTATTCTTTACCTCCCCTTGTGTCGAATCAATAAATTTGGGTTTTACTTCCCTCGAAGCCGCGATCCCCTATACTTGTGGGTTATCAAGATCGTTTTCTGGCGCCGTTGCCGGGGAGGCATAGCTCTACTCATAAGTTCACCTGGGGAGTACACTCTACCTCTCTCTCTGTTTTTATTTTGTTTTACTTTGTTTTGCTTAGTTTACTTTTGCCTAGTTTATTTGTGCTTAGTTTATTTCTGTCTAGTATTATTTTGCTTAGTTTACTTTTGTCTAGTTTCTTTTTGTCTTGTTTTACTTTTCTCATATACCTAAAAATCCATAAAAATTTGAAAAACCTAAAAATTAAAAACTGTTGTTATGGGAGAACCCATAACCTACTTGGAGCTTATAGAATATTATAATAATTATAGGGAATCAAGAGCGGGAAAAGTGATGAGTGCTGTGATAGAAAAATTGAATACAATTGCTAAAATCTTGCTTAAACGCCATGATATAAACTGTTGCTCTCAACAGGACACTAAACATCTTAAATTTCAATGTGGCTTTAGTGAGGAATTTTTAATTAAGAACTATAATCGGAATAGCTATATTCATTTTGGGTTTGAAGAGGTAGAACAATTTGTCATATTTATGGGAGCCTCGAGATAGAATCCTTCATGGTTAAAAATTATGAAACTTGTGTTGTTTGTAAGGACCTTAAAGATTATGTCTCTTCTATCCTTAATTTTTGCAATGAAAGTTACACTGATAATCCTTATATCATTGATTATAAAGAGAGACTCATTAATGCACAAGAATGCACTCACAATTTGCAGGAACCAGTGGAAGAAGAAATTGATGAACCTGAAAGCTCATTGGATGAAAAAGAGGAGGAAATTGATGAACCTGAAAGCTCATTGGATGAAGAGGAGAGTGATGAAAAAAGGAGGAAGAATGGATTAGCTACCCATGCCAACCTTCTAATGAGAGTAACTCTTTATCTCTTACACTATTTGATTGTCCTCCATGCTTACCGAAAGAGGTTGAATGTTATGTTCCTGTGGATTCTCTTGAAATATTCCCTATGAGTAAAACTTGTGAGAATAATTATGCTACTGTTATTTATGATAATCCATGCTACTTTGATAAATCTTATGATAATGCTTTGTTTGTGCTGATGTCGAAATGCATGGTACTAAAGAATTTTGCGTAGCAAATGTTTATGATAAAGCTCTTGATGATGGTCCTATGTTACTTGATAATATTAATTGTACTACTAATGAAAATGGGATTGGAGAGTTCTTGACATTATCTATGAGTCCCATATCTCTTGAGATTGATCAACCATCTTGTTATATTATTGATAAAAGTGAGTTTGAAAGTTTTGATCCTATTATTTTTGAGCTTAATAGAAATTATGTGTTTATGGATCATGAAAGACATGCTTTATGTGATAGTTATATTGTTGAATTTATTCATGAAGCTACTGAAAATTATTATGAGAGAGGAAAATATGGCTGTAGAAATTTGCATGGTACTAAAACACCTCTCTATATGCTTAAAATTTTGAAGTTACTCTTGTTTTACCTTCTTATGCTTGTCACTTTGTTCTTCATGAATTTATTTGTGTACAAGATTCCTATGCATAGGAAGTGGGTTAGATTTAAATGTGTTTTGAACTTTCTTTTTGATGCTCTCCTTTGCTTCAACCCTTATTTCTTGCGAGTGCATCATTAAAACTGCTGAGCCCATCTTAATGGCTATAAAGAAAGCACTTCTTGGGAGATAACCCATGTGTTTATTTTGCTACTGTTTTATTGTGTCTTGGAAGTTGTTACTACTGTAGCAACCTCTCCTTATCTTTATTTTATTGCAATGTTGTGCCAAGTGAAGCCTCTAATCGAAGGTTGATACTAGATTTGGATTTCTGCGCAGAAACAGATTTCTATCTGTCACGAATCTGGGCTGTTTTCTCTGTAGGTAACTCAGAAAATTATGCCAATTTACGTGCGTGTTCCTCAGATATGTACGCAACTTTCATTAGTTTTGAGTTTTCTGATTTGAGCAACGGAAGTACCTGTTTAAAATTCGTCTTTACTGGCTGTTCTGTTTTGGCAGATTCTGTCTCTGTTTTTTGCATTGTTTCTTGTGGACTTTAAGTGAGGCTTTCTAGACGTGGAGAGCTGTAGCTAATGTTTTATTGAGTTCTTGCAATGTGTCACTACAGGACCAAGGTGGATTCAAGTTTTTTTGAGTACTAACCCCTCTAATGAAGTTTATGAGAAGTTTGGTGTGAAGGAAGTTTTCAAGGGTCAAGAGAGGAGGATGATATATGATCAAGAAGAGTGAAAAGTCTAAGCTTGGAGATGCCTCCGTGGTTCATCCCTGCATATTTCAAGAAGACTCAAGCGTCTAAGCTTGGGGATGCCCAAGGCATCCCCTTCTTCATCAACTTATCAGGTTCTTCTATTGAAACTATATTTTTATTCGGTCACATCTTATGTGCTTTACTTGGAGTGTCTGTGTGCTTTTATTTTTGTTTTTGTTTGAATAAGATCGGATCCTAGCAATCCTTGTTTGGGAGAGAGACACGCTCCACTTTTTCATATGAACACTTGTTCTTCGTTTTACTTTTAATGTTCAATGATAAAAGTTGGAAGCTACATCACTTATGGTTATTTGGTTGGAAACAGAAAATGCCTCATATTGTCTTGAATAATTTGACACTTGGCAATTGTTTTGAGCTCTCAAGTAGATTATGATTAAGTTTTTTCATGTAGTTTAAACCTATTAGTGGAGAACTACTGTAGAGCTTGTTGAAATTGGTTTGCATGATTGGTCTCTCTTAAGGTCTAGATATTTTGGTAAAAGTGTTTGAGCAACAAGGAAGACAGTGTAGAGTATTATAATGCTTGCAATATGTTCTTATGTAAGTTTTTCTGTACCGGTTCATACTTGTGTTTGCTTCAAACAACCTTGCTAGCCAAAGCCTTGTACTGAGAGGGAATGCTTCTCGTGCATCCAAAACCTTGAGCCAACCACTATGCCATTTGTGTCCACCATACCTACCTACTACATGGTATTTCTCCGCCATTCCAAAGTAAATTGCTTGAGTGCTACCTTTAAATAATTCAAAATTTATCACCTCTGATTTGTGTCAATGTTTTATAGCTTATGAGGAAGTATGTGGTGTTTATCTTTCATTCTTGTTGGGCAACTTTCACCAATGGACTAGTGGCTTCATCCGCTTATCCAATAATTTTGCAAAAAGAGCTAGCAATGGGATTCCCAGTCCCAAATTAATTAACCAAAATAGACACTCCTCCATGGTATGTGATTGTTGGACGGCACCCGAAGGATTCGGTTAGCCATGGCTTGAGAAAGCAAAGGTGGGGAGGAGTGTCATCATAATAAAACTAAAATGAAAAGGCACTCCTTCATGGTATGAGATTGTTGGCAGGGCCCAGGATTCGGTTAGCCATGGTTTGTGAAAGAAAGGTTGGAAGGAGTGCCACACAAAAATAAAATAAAATGGGAGCCGCTCTTTGAAGGTTTGTCTGGCAAGGGGTTAGAGTGCCCACTACCATTCGTTGACAACAACAAACACCTCTCAAAACTTTACTTTTATGCTCTCTTTATTTTAAAACCAAAGCTCTAGCACAAATATAGCAATCAATGCTTCCCTGCGAAGGGCCATTCTTTTACTTTATGTTGAGTCAGTTTACCTACTTCCTTACATCTTAGAAGCAAACACTTGTGTCAACTGTGCATTGATTCTTACATACTTGCTTATTTGCATTCATCATATTACTTTATGTTGACAATTACCATGAGATATGCATGTTGAAAGTTGAAGGCAACTGCTGAAACTTATATCTTCCTTTGTGTTGCTTTGATGCCTTTACTTTGAATCTATTGCTTTATGAGTTAACTCTTGTGCAAGACTTTTGATGCTTGTCTTGAAAGTACTCTTCATGAAAAGTTTTGCTATATGTTATCTATTTGTTAGCAACTATAGATTATTGCCTTGAGTCACTTCATTCATCTCATGTGCTTTGTAATAGTATGATCAAGGTTATGTAAGTAGCATGTCACTACAGAAATTATTCTTTTTATCGTTTACCTACTCGAGGACGAGTAGGAACTAAGGGATGCTGATACGTCTCCAACGTATCCATAATTTCCGATGTTCCATGCTTGTTTTATGACAATACTTACATGTTTTGCTTGCACTTTATAATGTTTTTATGCGTTTTCGGAACTAACCTATTAACAAGATGCCACGGTGAGTTCCTGTTTTCTGTTGTTTTTGGTTCGAAAGGCTGTTCGGGCAATATTCTCGGAATTGGACGAAATCAACGCCAAACATCCTATTTTCCCGGAAGCATCGAACAGAAGGAGAGTCGGAGGAGAGCCAGGGGGCCACACACAGGTGGGCCGCGCGGCCTACACCCTGGCCGCGCCGGCCTGGTGTGGGCCACCAGGTCGCCCCTCTGCGCCGCCTCTTCGCCTATTTAAGCCCTTTCGACCTAAAACGCAGTACCTTTTGACGAAACTCCGGAAAGACTCCAGGGCGCCGCCGCCATCGCGAAACTCCAATTCGGGGGACGAAGTCTACATTCGGCACCTCCGGGACGGGGAAGTGCCCCGGAAGCCATCTCCATCAACGCCATCGCCTCCATCATGCTCCGTGAGTAGTTCCCCCATGGATTACGGGTTCTAGCAGTAGCTAGTTGGTACTCTCTATCCCATGTACTTCAATACAATGGTCTCATGAGCTGCCTTACATGATTGAGATCTGATGTAATCGGTGTTGTGTTTGTTGGGATCCGATGGATGATACATTATGATTAGTCTATCTATAAAGTTTGTGAAGTTATTGTTGCTGCAATCTTGTTATGCTTAATGCTTGTCACTAGGGCCAGTGGCATGATCTTAGATTTAAGCTCTATAATTATTGCTTAGATTGTATCTACAAGTTGTATGCACATGTCAGTGTCCGGAAACCAAAGGGACAGAAATCAGGACAACCGGAGGGGATGGCGGTGATGTGAGGATCACATGTTTTCACCAAGTGTTAATGCTTTGCTCCGGTATTCTATTAAAAGGAGTACCTTAATATCTACTCCCTCCGTTCCTTTTTAAATGACTCAAATTTAGTACAAAGTTGTACTAAATCTGAGTCAAATAAAAAAGAACGGAGGGAGTAGTAGATTCCCTTGAGGCCCGGCTGCCACCGGCTGGTAGGACAAAAGATGTTGTGCAAGTTTCTCATTGCGAGCACGTACGACTATATATGGAAAACATGCCTACATGATTAATAAGTGGATGTTCTAACTTAATGCTTTGAATCCTATCAATTGCCCAACTGTAATTTGTTCACCCAACACTTGTCACTTGTTATTGGAGAGTTACCACTAGTGTAGATCGGAACCCCGGTCCATCTTTCATTATCATATACTTGTTCTACATGACATTGGAAGTAGTATCAACTATTTTCTGGTGCCATTGCTCTCATATTACTACTGCTCTGTGTTACTGTTACTATTGCTCTCATATTCTTGCTGCTTTCACATCACCCCGTTATTAGTGCTTTTCCAGGTGCAGCTGAATTGACAACTCAGTTGTGAAGGCTTATAAGTATTCTTTACCTCCCCTTGTGTCGAATCAATAAATTTGGGTTTTACTTCCCTCGAAGACTGCCGCGGTCCCCTATACTTGTGGGTTATCATCCAACGCCCCACTTTAAAACGTACCGATTCGGGTTTTAACAGCCGCTGACGTGTGGACCCCACGCTGTCAGCAAGCCCACGTGTCTGTGGACCGTGGTGGGCTGGGGTGGGCCATTTTAAATCAATTCGGCCCAGCTTCGTTTTCCCGCCGGCCCTTTAATTCAAATTCCGTTTAGTTAAATTCAAAGCAAATTCAATACTGCACCCAACTTTGAAAATCCATAGAATCTGTTTGGCTTGGCCAAATTTAACAAATTTGATATTGTTGGAAAGCTACTAAAAAGTTCTACAACATGCCACTGGTCTCACCTTGATATTAGTTGTAGAATTAATCTGATAAAAAGAAGAAGGCAGGGAATTTTCCCTATTCAAATAATTCTTAAAAATCAACCAAAATAGATATTAAGTTAGTTCCAACTCCAATAGCTCACATTTGACTTACACTAATTGTTTCTGCAAGAAAATGGTGTGGTCACTTTGCATGATCATGCCCTAGTTTAATTAGTGGACAATATGGCTATTTGTCTCTAAGTGATATGGTCCAAAACTATTATGCAAATTATATGAAGTTTTATACTTCATTTAAATCTTGTCCCAAATGAATTCATGTGATGTTTGCACCCCTGGTCAAACACTCTTATATGAAATACTTGGAGATTTAAATCATTTGTAGAATTGATAAATGGTATGAGGTGGTCTACCTCATTTAAATCATTTTCTCAAATAATGATAATGAATGTTTGACTTGGGTCAATATAAGTTCATGTATGATTGTTTGAGAAATTAAATCTTAAGAAGATTTCAATGAGAGGAAATTATTTCTCAAGAACATTATGGAAACTATCATTTACATATGTAATGAGAGGAAATTATTTTTCCCCTCAAGCAACACAACCAATGCACCCTAATTGAATTACTTGTGTGCTTAGAATAGTTGTGTGCATATATGTGATGTTTGGAATAGCCATTGAATTAGTGAGTGATTATACTCGTATTCAAATTTAGATGCTAGCACCGGAGAATACCAAGAGGAGGAAGGATTCTACCAGGAGGAGGAAGAGGAACCCCTTGAGAACTATCAAGGCAAGCTAATATTCTTGCAAAGTGCAAAGCCCCTTGGGGCAAGGCACCATTATTCTTACCTTTCTTACCATACACCTATCCCAAGTTTCTACCTTACAAATTTTTACTTGTTTATCCAAAGAGTTACTTTTATAGTTAACTTTGGTCAAAGTTAAAAAAAAGGTTACTAGAGTAGTTAATTTAGTCTCAAGCTAGCCAAGCAAGATTAGCACCCCTCATGATTAGTGCTATTGCTAAGTATTAAAACTTGACTACTCTAGATGGGAACATGTGACTTTGAACTGAATTTGAAACCTTGGAATGATGAGTCATTGTTGTCGTCAGAAACCCACCGGCGGGCAGCGACGGGCAACATCGTAGAGCCGGGAACAACTAGGGCTGCGGCTGGCCCCAGTCCCTCAGAGCGACGGCCCGCAAAGCCTTCTGGTCACACGTCCGATGCTAATTGCAAGGGCGTGCCACCTGACCATATGGTCAGGAAGGTGTTGGAGAATGCCTCGCTTAGTTTCTGCATGGCATACACGTAAACATTAAATACGAGCCTCGATCGGCTCTCATGTTATCTGTGAATCGGCTCAAAGAGCCGATCCACCCATGATTCAGACAAGGTGTCCGAATATATGGTGGTCCTGCTTGATCAAGATAAAGCTAATAAGATCTACGACGATTTAGGGTTTTCACCGCATAATCGGATCATCCTACTCACGATTGGGCCTCGCGCCCGCGCACGGTGACCGTAAGCCGATCCTAGACGGGGCCTAAAAACCAACACGAGGTCGATCCTCGGAACATCCTGTCTAGGGCTAGCAAACGCACCCTACACGCCGCTGGATCCTCCAACCCTTTGTAAGGCCTAACTATTGCAGATATTAAACTAATCCTTGAAGAATCAAGGAGCAACCGTAACGGATCGAATCTACTAAACCATGATCAAGCGGGGTGCCGCCCCTACACCTAAGATAGGTGTAAGGGCGGCTAGATGTGTAAGGGTTGCACTACGATAGCATATTATACGAAGAACAATGCTAACCCTAACATATCTAAGATAACTACGTTGCTCGCCATCAAAAAGGCTTCAGCACGAGCAACGCATGAACAACGGGGATAGGCATTACGCTGCCTAGATCGCAAGATGCGATCTAGGCAGCATGGTGCTTACCGGCAGAAACCCTCGAGACGAAGGAGTTGGCGATGCGCCGAGATTTGTTTGTGGTGAACGTTGGTTGTTGTTTATTCCATAAACCCTAGATACATATTTATAGTCCAGGGGACTTTCTAATGTGGGCGTGCACTAAACCGTGCACGGGTAAAACTCTAACTTCTAAACTAAGATGCGATCTAATATGTTACAGATACACGGGCAATTTAGCCCAACTTGGTACACAAGGCCGATTCACGCATTCCTACCATGTGTATTCTTCAAACCTATCTTGATCGCGGCCCACCTCTGACTCGGTCAAATTCTGGTGATAACACATGCCCCCCTGGTTTTGGAATTGATAATTCCAAAATCACTCTGCTATTCCTTCGTTGGGTCATGTCGTGGCAGAACCGTTGCAGTATCCTTCATCATGATGCCTTGCCTTCTCAACTTCTCCGCGTGACATTTTTTTTCTTTTAGGCACCACTTTCGGAAACTGTTGTGGCATTGAATTTCCACTATATCCCCTTTTATTTAACCTCCGCACAGTTTATTCCCGCATCTTCTTCGCATTAGCACTCCAAAAGCCCTCCTGCGCCACCATGTCCTCTTCTCCTCTGCTTCATCGGATCTTTCCACTCAGTCCTCTTCGTCTCGCGAGCCGACGCCGGAGCCGAACCCGTCGGAGGTCCACGCAGCCAACACCCGCCGCGCCATTGAGGCCGGGAGGAGTCAGCCATGACTTCTCCATCCTGGAGAACGACAAGTCCCACGACCGACGGGGAAAGCGACCTCCGCTTCCTCGCCGACGGGGAAACGGAGGAGGAGCGACGACGATCGCTCCTCCTGTGACTTCACCTCTCCCGAGGAGGAGGAGAAGAAGAGGAGGAAGAGGACGACACCTCCTTCGACGAGCCTCCGGCCAAGCGGTTCTGCCCTTGGCCGGGGAATCTCAGCGACATCGACAGCGACGACGACGACGCTGACGAAGAGGACGAAGACAATGAGGGCCCGGTCGGCGGCCACTGGAGCGACGACGAGCCCGCCGGGAGCAGCGCCGACGCGGCGGCAGCGGCGACGATGAGGGCAGCGACGGCCCGTAGATAGGACATCTAGTATAGGACCAGTAGCAGTAGATGGGGCAATGTATCCCCTAGTCCTTCCTTTTGAGAGCAATCAGCTCTTTATGTAAGAAATCCTGCTTATCAATGAAGAACTTCTCCCAATTTGATTTTGCCGATTTCCTTTTGATCTTAGTTTAGCCGACTTCCCCTTATACTGGTCTTGCCGATTTGCCCCCTTAGCCAATGCTTCACGAGCCGATAGCAACACATCGGTCCTTTAAAATCCATCCCTCGATTCTCCAACTGATGACTTCGAGATCTGGTGGATAACGTGGAGTCCTCCAAAGAGCCCTTAAATCTCTCCCACCAGTTTTAGCGATCCTTTCCTACGAGCACTCATCATTCTTGTGAAGAAGGGACGAAGGATTAGCCGATGGTACCCCAATCGGCTCCTAAATAGAACATCTTTCAGGCCTACTGCCCCCCGAGCCTTACTCCAGGCGAGGATGTCGATGAGGATGCACCACATCCGATCTTCTTCCCTTGAAAGCCGATATATCTTCTGTCGGCACTGCTGAACTAGTACCAGGGGTTGAAAATCCTCGATAAGAAGGTTTAGGCATCAGAATCGGTCCAAGGTAGCTGAGGAAGCTCTCATCGTGTCACTTCCTCGAGGAAGCAGAAGGCCTCGCAGCTGAACTGGACTTGGTGTAGATCCGCGCTTTGAACACGTATCCAGTAGATCCTGTGTAGTTGTACTAGAGTCGATGACTGTGCATCGACAACTCCTTAGTTCTAAAGTCGATGTCCTTGCATCGGCTGTATTTTTGCGAGAAACCGTGAGAATTTTTTTTTTACAGGCCGATTTTTCTATTGGCCCCCCAATGTTTCACTGCACATGTATCGCACATGTTCACCGATTAGGTGCCCCCCGAGCCGATTCTGCCAGGTAACTGCTGAAATCGGCTCTGTGATTAGCCAAGGCACTCTATGCGAACGTCGGCTTGATTAGGACTAGTGTGGACTTCTTCTAGCTCATTAACCGACGTAACCCTGTTGCCCAGGCAGAAAGGATGGTGAGGATAATTTTGGCCGATTGCTGGGATCGGCCTCCACGTTGTTTACTCGATGAAGGTTTCGTAATGTTCCTCCATAAATATTTTGGGGCCGATCACAAGGATCAGCCTCGCCATACTTGCTTATTGTTTTGCTCCAGCTACTCGGTCAGGCCGGTGGATAAAACCAGCCCAATCTCTGACTTTATCATGTTGGTGCGCTTGCCGTCGTCCACCTTGAGTGCATCGTGTAATCGTGGAGCACTAAGCTTCGTCGGAAGGACGAGCACCATGTTCGTGCCAGCCGATGTCTCACCATCGGCTTTCCTCTGCTTGGGGCGCCACTCTTTTCTTTGTGGACGACCCCCTTCATCCAGGGTTCGCTGAACTTTGGCGGCCAGATCAGGTCGTGCCATCCTTAGCGTATGCAAGTATAACCTTTCGGCTTCCTCCAGGCCGCGCAATCGCTGAACCCTGCGCTTTTGGGAACGGCTGAGTCCATCAGGGCACCACCTTGGCCGGTGGTACCTGTCTTCTTCTTCTTTCCTCGTCTTTGAATCCTCGAAATCTTCCCATCGAGGGGACTCAGCGCGTTTGCTTTGTGGCGGGAGAGGCCCTAAGCGCTCGAACACGGACACGTTGGCTGCCTCCTTCTTCTTCTGGTTGCATTCCGGGCAATTGCCGATTGTGGGCAATCGGCTCATTCTGAATCCCAGCGAGTGTACGAAGAAGGGACAGTCCCGGTCTGTCCTCGTTGTCTTGCTCCCTTGTCTTTTCCTTGGCACAGCGCTCGTGCTCCTCCTCATCGTGATCATGTCGACGATGTCTTCTAGCTTCTCTAGCCAGACGATCTCTTTCATCATCATCGCTGGATCGTCGGCGTTGGTCATACTGACTCACATACTTGTTGAGGAGGTGATCAGAGAGTCGTCGATATCTTATGTTCTTCACTTCTCCCTCTGTGACGTAGCGCTTGCCATCTTGGCGGAGCCGATCGCGTGGAGCAGCTTCCTCTGTGTCTTTGCTATGAGAGCAGCTGCCCTCATCTCCATCCTTACCAGAGTGGTGTCCAAGCCCTACCATGTTGATATTGCACGGGAGACCTGGCTGGCACCCCCCATGGTAAGCATACTCCACCATGTTAACGGCGGGGAAGGGGTGTGTGTCGACCTTCATGGCGTACTGGTTGAAAATTAACCGTCCATTTTCTATCGCCATTTGGATCTGCTGCCGCCACACCCCAGTCGTTGGTGGTGTGGGAGAACGTGTTATGCCATTTGCAGTATGGCTTTCCATTCAGCTCCTGCACCGTGGGGATCTTGTGGCCTTCGGGTACCTTTATCTGCTTCTCCGTGAGCAAGAGATCGAAAATCTGCTCAGTTTTGGTCACGTCGAAGTCGAACCCTTTCGGAGGGCCTGGTGGCTTAACCCATTTGCAAGACACGGGGCCTGCTGCTCGAGTCCATTCAGCCACTGCTACCTCTTGATTCCCCGCAACACCCTCATCTTCGTCCACCTCAACCAGGACCACCGCACGCTTGAATTTGTCCTGGTAAACATCTGGGTGGCGCTGCTCATATGCTGACAGCTTCTGTACCATGTGCGCCAACGAAGGGTAGTCTGCTTGGGAGGCCACGTCCTTGATCGATGATGAGAGACCCACCACCGCCAACTCGACTGCTTCTTTTTCACTTACGTGAACCGAAAAGCATCGGTTCCTAATGGTCCTGAAGCGCTGGATGTATTCTGCCACGGTTTCCCCTCGCTTCTGTCGTACTTGAGCAAGATCGGCTATACCGTATGAACAACCAACGTGACTACCGGCGCATTCAGGGTCCATCGCCAACTCCTGCCAGGTCACGCGGAGAAGTTGAGAAGGCAAGGCATCATGATGAAGGATACTGCAACGGTTCTGCCACGACATGACCCAACGAAGGAATAACAGAGTGATTTTGGAATTATCAATTCCAAAACCAGGGGGGGCATGTGTTATCACCAGAATTTGACCGAGTCAGAGGTGGGCCGCGATCAAGATAGGTTTGAAGAATACACATGGTAGGAATGCGTGAATCGGCCTTGTGTACCAAGTTGGGCTAAATTGCCCGTGTATCTGTAACATATTAGATCGCATCTTAGTTTAGAAGTTAGAGTTTTACCCGTGCACGGTTTAGTGCACGCCCACATTAGAAAGTCCCCTGGACTATAAATATGTATCTAGGGTTTATGGAATAAACAACAACCAACGTTCACCACAAACAAATCTCGGCGCATCGCCAACTCCTTCGTCTCGAGGGTTTCTCCGGTAAGCACCATGCCGCCTAGATCGCATCTTGCGATCTAGGCGGCACGAGCTTATTACGTTGTTCATGCGTTGCTCGTGCTGAAGCCTTTTTGATGGCGAGCAACGTAGTTATCTTAGATGGGTTATGGTTAGCATTGTTCTTAGTATCATATGCTGTCGTAGTGCAACCCTTACACATCTAGCCGCCCTTACACCTATCTTAGGTGTAGGGGGGGCCGCTTGATCATGGTTTAGTAGATTCGATCCGTTACGGTTGCTCCTTGATTCTTCAAGGATTAGTTTAATATCTACAATAGTTAGGCCTTACAAAGGGTTGGAGGATCCAGCGGCGTGTAGGGTGCGTTTGCTAGCCCTAGACGGGATGTTCCGAGGATCGACCTCGTGTTGGTTTTTAGGCCCGTCTAGGATCGGCTTACGGTCACCGTGCGGCGCGAGGCCCAATCGTGAGTAGGATGATCCGATTATGCGGTGAAAACCCTAAATCGTCGTAGATCTTATTAGCTTTATCTTGATCAAGCAGGACCACCATATATTCGGACACCTTGTCCGAATCATGGGTGGATCGGCTCTTTGAGCCGATTCACAGGATAACCTGAGAGCCGATCGAGGCTCGTATTTAATGTTTACGTATGCCATGCAGGAAACTAAGCGAGGCATTCTCCAACACCTGGCCAGGTATAGGTCAGGTGGCACGCCCTTGCAATTAGCATCGGACGTGTGACCAGAAGGCTTTGCGGGCCGTCGCTCTGAGGGACTGGGGCCAGCCGCAGCCCTAGTTGTTCCCGGCTCTACGGTGTTGCCCGTCGCTGCCCGCCCGGTGGGTTACTGACGACAACACATTCTGGCACGCTCGGTGGGACAATCTTCGACATCCACCGCATCGCCATCTACATCCGAGATGGCGGAAAGCACTCCGGTCAAGTATGAGGACCTGACTGACGAGCTTAAGAAGAAGCATGACGAGATCAAGGCGGTCCTCGAAGCCGAACTCATCGGCTCTTTCCACAGAACCCGCTCCCATGGCGTCGTGGAAGGGGTTCTCACCTGAAGGCGCGCTCGAGGGGTGGACCTGTCCGCCCCGTCGAAGAACGCACCAGGTCGGTGGAAATCAACTACATGGTGGCTCATTCGCTGCACCGCCACTCTGAGAGCCTGGTGAACACCTTGGAGCGTGTCGCTCTGCGCGTGGTCCAGGAAATCATGAGCCACCGGCATTCTCCGTCGGGACCAGCTCTGGGGACTTTCACGGGAGAGATGCCACTCCAGTCACATCCACCGCTGCCGCTCGCATGGGCAGCACCAGGAGTGCCGAACCCATCGGCATACGTCATCTACAAAATTGGTGGTGATCCTAGTGACTACCAATTCCTACCGGAAGCGCCCAAGGAAATCCCGCACGGATACGCGTGCGCATACATACCAGACGGCAGCACTTGGACACTCTCGAACCAGGCTGCGACAGCAGGGGCCTCTGGAACAGCAGGAGGAACGTCAGGAGCAGATCTTGAGAAGCAAACGTGGTTAGCTAAGTACGCCACTCCGACGAACCTCCAGAGCCCAGCTCTTGCAGTTGGCTCAGAACCGGAAAAAGAAGCATGGCTGGCCAAGTATGCCACCCCGGCGAATCTTCAGGGTCCATCGCCGTCGGCCATCACCGCGGATGAGATTTGTACGATCCTAAAAGACCAATTCGGCATGATGCCGAAAAGGAGGACAATCGGCTATACCAAGCCGTACCCCAACGAGTACGAATTGATTCCGCTACCTCCCAAATATCGGCTCCCGACTTTACAAAGTTTAGTGGATCGGATGGTTCCAACTCCATCGAGCATGTGAGCCGATATTTGGCACACTTGGGCATATCTCAGCTCAGACGAGCTGCGTGTGAGGTTCTTCGCACAGTCCCTCACAGGATCGGCTTTCGGGTGGTACACATCGCTGCCACCGAACTCGGTCGGACTTGGAAGCGGTTGGAGGAGCGATTCCACCTTCGGTATCTCGAAGCTTCGGCTGGTATAGCCGATCTTGCTCAAGTACGACGAAGCGGGAAACCGTGGCAGAATACATCCAGCGCTTCAGGACCATTAGGAACCGATGCTTTCGGTTCACGTAAGTGAAAAAGAAGCAGTCGAGTTGGCGGTGGTGGGTCTCTCATCATCGATCAGGGACGTGGCCTCCCAACGGACTACCCTTCGTTGGCGCACATGGTACAGAAGCTGTCCATATGAGCGGCGCCACAGATGTTTACCAGGACAAATTCAAGCGTGCGGTGGTCCTGGTTGAGGCGAAGATGAGGGTGTTGCGGGGAATCAAGAGGTAGCAGTGGCTGAATGGACTCGGCGGGCCCCGTGTCTTGCAAATGGGTTAAGCCACCAGGCCCTCCGAAAGGGTTCGACTTCGACGTGACCAAAACTGAGCAGATTTTCGATCTCTTGCTCACGGAGAAGCATATAAAGGTACCCGAAGGCCACAAGATCCCCACGGTGCAGGAGCTGAATGGAAAGCCATACCGCAAATGGCATAACACGTTCTCCCACACCACCAACGATCAGGGTGTGGCGGCAGCAGATCCAAATGGCGATAGAAAATGGACGGTTAATTTTCAACCGTACGCCATGAAGGTCGACACACACCCCTTCCGCCGTTAACATGGTGGAGTATGCTTACCATGGGGGGTGCCAGCCAGGTCTCCCGTGCAATATCAACATGGTAGGGCTTGGACACCACTCGGTAAGGATGGATATGAGGGCAGTGCTCTCATAGCAAAGAGGAAGCCGCTCACGCGATCGGCTCCGCCAAGATGGCAAGCGCTACGTCCCAGAAGGAGAAGTGAAGAACATAAGATATCAGCGACCTCTCTCGATCACCTCCTCAACAAGTATGTGAGTCGTATGACCAACGCCGGCGATGATGAAAAGAGATCGTCTGGCTAGAGAAGCTAGAAGACATCGTCGACATGATCACGATGAGGAGGAGCACGAGCGCTCTGCCAAGGAAAAGACAAGGAGCAAGACAACGACAGGCACTGGGACTGTCCCTTCTTCACTGGGATTAGGGAATGAGCCGATTGCCCACAATCGGCAATTGCCCGAGAATGCAAGAAGAAGAAGGAGGGCAGCCAACGTGTCCGTGTTCGGCGCAGGGCCTCTCCCGCCACAAAGCAAGCGCGCTGAGTCCCCTCGATGGGAAGATTTCGAGGATTCAGAAGACGAGGAAGAAGAAGAAGACAGTACCACCGGCCAAGGTGGTGCCATGATGGACTCAGCCGTTCCCAAAAGCGCAGGGTTCAGCGATTGCGCGGCCTGGAGGAAGCCGAAAGGTTATACTTGCATACGCTAAGGATGGCACGACCTGATCTGGCCGCCAAAGTTCAGCGAACCCTGGATGAAGGGGGTCGTCCACAAAGAAAAGAGTGGCGCCCCAAGCAGAGGAAAGCCGATGGTGAGACATCGGCTGGCACGAACATGGTGCTCGTCCTTCCGACGAAGCTTAGTGCTCCACGATTACACGATGCACTCAAGGTGGACGACGGCAAGCGCACCAACATGATAAAGTCAGAGATTGGGCTGGTTTTATCCACCGGCCTGACCGAGTAGCTGGAGCAAAACAATAAGCAAGTATGGCGAGGCTGATCCTTGTGATCGGCCCCAAAATATTTATGGAGGAACATTACGAAACCTTCATCGAGTAAACAACGTGGAGGCCGATCCCAGCAATCGGCCAAAATTATCCTCACCATCCTTTCTGCCTGGGCAACAGGGTTACGTCGGTTAATGAGCTAGAAGAAGTCCACACTGGTCCTAATCAAGCCGACGTTCGCATAGAGTGCCTTGGCTAATCACAGAGCCGATTTCAGCAGTTACCTGGCAGAATCGGCTCGGGGGGCACCTAATCAGGTGAACATGTGCGATACATGTGCAGTGAAACATTGGGGGGCCGATAGAAAAATCGGCCTGTAAAAAAAAAATTCTCACGGTTTCTCGCAAAAATACAGCCGATGCAAGGACATCGACTTTAGAACTAAGGAGTTGCCGATGCACAGTCATCGACTCTAGTACAACTACACAGGATCTACTGGATACGTGTTCAAAGCGCGGATCTACACCAAGTCCAGTTCAGCTGCGAGGCCTTCTGCTTCCTCGAGGAAGTGACACGATGAGAGCTTCCTCAGCTACCTTGGACCGATTCTGATGCCTAAACCTTCTTATCGAGGATTTTCAACCCCTGGTACTAGTTCAGCAGTGCCGACAGAAGATATATCGGCTTTCAAGGGAAGAAGATCAGATGTGGTGCATCCTCATCGACATCCTCGCCTGGAGTAAGGCTCGGGGGGCAGTAGGCCTGAAAGATGTTCTATTTAGGAGCCGATTGGGGTACCATCGGCTAATCCTTCGTCCCTTCTTCACAAGAATGATGAGTGCTCGTAGGAAAGGATCGCTGAAACTGGTGGGAGAGATTTAAGGGCTCTTTGGAGGACTCCACGTTATCCACCAGATCTCGAAGTCATCAGTTGGAGAATCGAGGGATGGATTTTAAAGGACCGATGTGTTGCTATCGGCTCGTGAAGCATTGGCTAAGGGGGCAAATCGGCAAGACCAGTATAAGGGGAAATCGGCTAAACTAAGATCAAAAGGAAATCGGCAAAATCAAATTGGGAGAAGTTCTTCATTGATAGCAGGATTTCTTACATAAAGAGCTGATTGCTCTCAAAAGGAAGGACTAGGGGATACATTGCCCCATCTACTGCTACTGGTCCTATACTAGATGTCCTATCTACGGGCCGTCGCTGCCCTCGTCGTCGCCGTCGTCGCGGCCCGCCGGCTGCTCGGCCGGGCTCGTCGTCGCTCCGTGGCCGCCGGCCGGGCCCTCATTGTCTTCGTCCTCTTCGTCGGCGTCGTCGTCGTCGTCGATGTCGGAATTCCCGGCCAGGGGCGAAGCGCTTGGCCGGAGGCTCGTCGAAGGAGGTGTCGTCCTCCTCCTCCTCCTCTTCTTCCTCCTCCTCCTCGGGAAGGTGAAGTCACGGAGAAGCGTCGTCGTCGCTCTCTCCTCCGTTTCCCGTCGGCGAGGAAGCGGAGGTCGCCCCCGTCGGTCAGGGACTTGTCGTTCTCCGACCAGATGGAGAAGTCATGGCTAGACTCCTCCCGGCCTCAATGGCGCGGCGGGTGTTGGCTGCGTGGACCTCCGCCGGGTTCGGCTCCGGCGTCGGCTCGCGAGACGAAGAGGACTGAGTGGAAAGATCCGATGAAGCAGAGGAGGAAGAGGACATGGTGGCGCAGGAGGGCTTTTGGAGTGCTAATGCGAAGAAGATGCGGGAATAAACTGTGCGGAGCGGTTAAATAAAAAGGGGATATAGTGGAAATTCAATGCCACAGCAGTTTCCGAGGAAGTGGTGCCTAAAAAAAAAAAAACTGCCAGGTCACGCGGAGAAGTTGAGAAGGCAAGGCATCATGATGAAGGATACTGCGACGGTTCTGCCACGACATGACCCAACGAAGGAATAGCAGAGTGATTTTGGAATTATCAATTCCAAAACCAAGGGGCATGTGTTATCACCAGATTTGACCGAGTCGGAGGTGGGCCGCGATCAAGATAGGTTTGAAGAATACACATGGTAGGAATGCGTGAATCGGCCTTGTGTACCAAGTTGGGCTAAATTGCCCGTGTATCTGTAACATATTAGATCGCATCTTAGTTTAGAAGTTAGAGTTTTACCCGTGCACGGTTTGGTGCACGCCCACATTAGAAAGTCCCTGGACTATAAATATGTATCTAGGGTTTATGGAATAAACAACAACCAACGTTCACCACAAACAAATCTCGGCTCGCCAACTCCTTCGTCTCGAGGGTTTCTCCGGTAAGCACCATGCCGCCTAGATCGCATCTTGCGATCTAGGCGGCGCTTATTACGTTGTTCATGCGTTGCTCGTGCTGAAGCCTTTTGATGGCGAGCAACGTAGTTATCTTAGATGGGTTAGGGTTAGCATTGTTCTTAGTATCATATGCTGTTGTAGTGCAACCCTTACACATCTAGCCGCCCTTACACCTATCTTAGGTGTAGGGGCGGCACCCCGCTTGATCATGGTTTAGTAGATTCGATCCGTTACGGTTGCTCCTTGATTCTTCAAGGATTAGTTTAATATCTGCAATAGTTAGGCCTTACAAAGGGTTGGAGGATCCGGCGGCGTGTAGGGTGCGGTTGCTAGCCCTAGACAGGATGTTCCGAGGATCGACCTCGTGTTGGTTTTTAGGCCCCGTCTAGGATCGGCTTACGGTCACCGTGCGCGCGCGAGGCCCAATCGTGAGTAGGATGATCCGATTATGCGGTGAAAACCCTAAATCGTCGTAGATCTTATTAGCTTTATCTTGATCAAGCGGGACCACCATATATTCGGACACCTTGTTCGAATCATGGGTGGATCGGCTCTTTGAGCCGATTCACAGGATAACCTGAGAAGCCGATCGAGGCTCGTATTTAATGTTTACGTGTATGCCATGCAGAAACTAAGCGAGGCATTCTCCAACACCTTCTGGCCGGTATAGGTCAGGTGGCACCTGCAATTAGCATCGGACGTGTGACCGAGGCTTTGCGGACCGTCGCTCTGAGGGACTGGGGCCAGCGCAGCCCTAGTTGTTCCCGGCTCTACGGTGTTGCCCGTCGCTGCCCGCCGGTGGGTTTCTGATGACAACACATTCTGGCACGCCCGGCGGGACAATCTTCGACATCCACCGCATCACCATCTACATCCGAGATGGCGGAAAGCACTCCGGTCAAGTATGAGGACCTGACTGACGAGCTTAAGAAGAAGCATGACGAGATCAAGGCGGTCCTCGAAGCCGAACTCATCGGCTCTTTCCACAGAACCGCTCCCATGGCGTCGGTGGAAGGGGTTCTCACTGGCGCGCTCGATGGAGTGGACCTGTCCGCCCCGTCAGAAGAGCACGGGTCTTTGCGGCGGGAGATCAACTACATGGTGGCTCATTCGGCTGCGCCACTCGAGAGCCGGTGAACACCTTGGAGCGTGTCGCTGCGCGTGGTCCAGGAAATCATGAGCCACCGGTATTCTCCGTCGGGACCAGCTATGGGGACTTTCACGGGAGAGATGCCACTCCAGTCACATCCACCGCTGCCGCTCGCATGGGCAGCACCAGGAGTGCCGAACCCATCGGCATACGTCATCTACAAAATTGGTGGTGATCCTAGTGACTACCAATTCCTACCGGAGGCGCCCAAGGAAATCCCGCACGGATACGCGTGCGCATACATACCAGACGGCAGCACTTGGACACTCTCGAACCAGGCTGCGACAGCAGGGGCCTCTGGAACAGCAGGAGGAACGTCAGGAGCAGATCTTGAGAAACAAACGTGGTTAGCTAAGTACGCCACTCCGACGAACCTCGAGCCCAGCTCTTGCAGTTGGCTCAGAACCGGAAAAACAAGCATGGCTGGCCAAGTAT
The DNA here is from genome assembly GCA_030979885.1 of Lolium multiflorum. Lineage (NCBI taxonomy): Eukaryota > Viridiplantae > Streptophyta > Magnoliopsida > Poales > Poaceae > Lolium > Lolium multiflorum. Next base: position 295,461,111 of record CM061748.1, on the reverse strand, counting down.
GCCACCCCGGCGATTCTTCAGGGTCCATCGCCGTCGGCCATCACCGCGGATGAGATTTGTACGATCCTAAAAGACCAATTCGGCATGATGCCGAAAAGGAGGACAATCGGCTATACCAAGCCGTACCCCAACGAGTACGAATTGATTCCGCTACCTCCCAAATATCGGCTCCCGGACTTTACAAAGTTTAGTGGATCGGATGGTTCAGCTCCATCGAGCATGTGAGCCGATATTTGGCACAATTGGCACTATCTCAGCATCGACGGCTGCGTGTGAGGTTCTTCGAGTCCCTCACGGGATCGGCTTCGGGTGGTACACATCGCTGCCACCGAACTCAGTCCGGACTGGAAGCGGTTGGAGGAGCGGTTCCACCTTCGGTATCTCAAGCTTCCGAGGCTGGTATAACGATCTTGCTCAAAATACGACGACAGCTGAGGAAACCGTGGCAGAATACATCAGCTTCAGGACCATTAGGAACCGATGCTTTTCGGTTCACGTAAGTGAAAAGAAGCGTCGAGTTGGCGGTGGTGGGTCTCTCATCATCGATCAAGGACGTGGCCTCCCAGCGAACTACCCTTCGTTGGCACATGTCGTTGTCAACATATATGAGCGCCACGATGTTTACAGGACAATTCAGCGTGCGGTGGTCTGGTTGAGGCGACGAAGATGAGGGTGTTGCGGGGAATCAAGAGGTAGCGTGGCTGAATGGACTCGAGCAGGCCCCTGTCTTGCAAATGGGTTAAGCCACCAGGCCCTCAAAGGGTTCGACTTCGACGTGACCAAATGAGCAGATTTTCGATCTCTTGCTCACGGAGAAGCATATAAAGGTACACGAAGGCCACAAGATCCCCACGGTGGGAGCTGAATGGAAAGCCATATGCAAATGGCATAACACGTTCTCCCACACCACCAACGACTGCAGGTGTGGCGCGGCGAATCAAATGGCGATAGAAAATGGACGGTTAATTTTCAACCAGTACGCCATGAAGGTCGACACACACCCCTTCCCGCCGTTAACATGGTGGAGTATGCTTACCATGGGGGGTGCCAGCCAGGTCTCCCGTGCAATATCAACATGGTAGGGCTTGGACACCACTGTAAGATGGAGATGAGGGCATTTGCTCTCATAGCAAAGACACGAGGAAGCCGCTCACGCGATCGGCTCCGCCAAGATGGCAAGCGCTACGTCACAGGAGGAAGTGAAGAACATAAGATATCAGACCTCTCTGATCACCTCCTCTCAACAGTGAGTCGGGTATGACCAACGCGACGATCCGATGATGATGAAAGAGATCATCGGCTAGAGAAGCTAGAAGACATCGTCGACATGATCACGATAAGGAGGAGCACAGCTGTGCCAAGGAAAAGACAAGGGAGCGGGAAGAGACGACGGACAGCCACGGGACTGTCCCTTCTTCCCGGAACCTTGCTGGGATTCGGAATGAACCGGTGCCCACAATCGGCAATTGCATTGAGAATGCAACAGAGAAGAGGCAGCCAGCGTGTCGGTGTTCGAGCGCTTAGGGCCTCTCCGCCACAAAGCAGAAGCTTTGGAGTCCCCTCGATGGGAAGATTTCAAGGATTGACGAGGGAGAAGAAGGGTACCACCGGCCAAGGTGGTGCACTGATGTTCTCGGCCGTTCAAAAGCGCGGGTTCAGCGATTGCGCGCTGGAGAAGCAGAAAGGTTATACTTGCATACGCTAAGGATGGCACGACCCTATCTGGCTGCCAAAGTTCAGCGAACCCTGAATGAAGAGGGTCGTCACAGAGAAAGAGTGGCGCCCCAAGCAAAAGCCGATGATGAAACATCGGCGGCACGAACATGGTGCTCGTCCTTCCGACGAAGCTTAGTGCTCCACGATTACACGATGCACTCAAGGTGGGCGACGGGAAGCGCACCAACATGATAAAGTCGGAGATTGGGCTGGTCTTATCCACCGGCCTGACCGAGTAGTGGGGAGCAATGGCAGTAGCGAGGCTGATCCTTGTGATCGGCCCCAAAATATTTATGGAGGAACATTACGAAACCTCCATCGAGTAAACAACGTGGAGGCCGATCCCAGCAATCGGCCAAAATTATCCTCACCATCCGTCCTGCCTTGGTCCAACGCCAATCTAATAGGAGGTGGATTTACGTCGGCTGATGAGCTGGAGGAAGGCCACACTGGTCCTAGCAGAGCCGACGTTCACATGGAGTGCCTTGGCTAATCATAGAGCCGATTTCAGCAGCTACCTGGCAGGAATCGGCTCGGGGGGCACCCAGGTGGACAAAACATGAGATACGAAGGGAGAAGCGTCTTCCTAATACCCAGCGGTTCAAGATGATCTTTGATGGGTATTGAAACACGGGGGCCGATACATAGATACGAAGGGAGAAGCGTCTTCCTAGTACCCAGCAGTTCAAGATAATCTTTGATGGGTATTGAAACACGGGGGCCGATACATAAATCGGCCAAATTCAAAAAAATTTAAGCATAGCCGATGCGAAAACATCGACTTAAGCGGAGTCTCAAGAGGAGCAAGTTGAGGGATTATGACCAAGAGCAGCATGGGTAGGCAGATCAGGTTAAGGATGGGTCGTATCAAATCTGCCAAAGAAGAAGAGCCGATCTGACCAGCAAGAAAGCTCTCTGCTCTGGGAAGCCGATTTATGTTCAAATCGGGCTCTCGCCAAGGAGCTCCTCAGACATAATCAAGCCCAAGTCCATTCAGCTAATTTGCGTATCCTCGTCTCGTTTCGCCTTGGGCGAGACTCGGGGGCAACAGACCTGGTAGATGCTCAATTGAGGAGCCAAAGTGGAGTTCCATCGGCTGACCCTGTATCGCGCCTTCTCCAAAAATGCTAAGGCTACGGAGGAGTGAAATTGAACTAATTGAAAGGCAAATCGGGAGAACAATTTTCATTAGTTCAAAGGAGCATTTACAAGAAAGAGCCGATGGCTCTCAAAAGAGGATCTGGTGCCTAGTGCACTGCTACTACTAGTCCTACTATACTAGTCGTCGCTGTCCTCATCATCGCCGTCGTCGATGTCGTCGGCGCTGCTCCCAGGAAGCTCCTCGTCGCTGCTGCCCCAGCCTTTGGTCGGAGCTTCGTCTTCCTCGTCATCATCATCATCCTCGCTGTCCGCCCAGAGCGGAAGCGCTTCGTCGGATATCCAGCGGAGGAGGAGGAATCATCTTCCTCCTCCTCCTCTTCTCCTTCTCGTCGTCATCATCGTCCTCGCTGTCCGCCCACATGCGGGAGCGCTTCTTCTGGCGGAGGGGGAGGCCTTGGTCTTCTTTTCTTCTCCTTCTTTCTTCTCTTTGTCAGAGGAGATGGGGTTCGCCCCGGAGTGGAGGTCGTCCTCTTTCTTGTTCTTCGGCGACGGTTGGAGGGGGAGGCCTGAGGCAGAGGAGGAAGAGGAAGACATGGCTACAGGAGAAGAGGTTTTTTGGCGCTGGTAGACAGAGCAGAGCAAGGGAATGGGTGGTGAACCGTTTGGCACAGATAAATAGGGAGTATAGTGGAGATTTAATGCCATGACGGTTTCCGAGGACGTAATGTCGAATCATGCATGGAGAAGCCCAGGAGGCGAGGCGTAATGATGGAAGATTCTGCGGCAGTTCTGCTCTGCCACGACATGGCCCGACGAAAGAAAAGCATAATGATTTTGGAAATGTCATTTCCAAAACCAGGGGGGCATGTGTTATTGATACGTCTCCGACGTATCGATAATTTCTTGTGTTCCATGCCACATTATTGATGATACCTACATGTTTTATGCACACTTTATGTCATATTCGTGCATTTTCGGAACTAACCTATTAACAAGATGCCGAAGTGCCGATTCCTTGTTTTTACTGCTGTTTTTGGTTTCAGAAATCCTAGTAACGAAATATTCTCGGAATCGGACGAAATCAAGACCCATGTTCCTATTTTCACCGGAAGCATCCCGAACACCCGAGAAGGACCGAGGGGGGCCACAGGCCCACCAGGACCATAGGCCGGCGCGGCCAGGCCCCGGCCGCGCCGCCCTATGGTGTGGCCACCTTCGACCCTCCTGCGCGCCTCTTCGCCTATAAAAGCCTCCGTCGAAACCCTGATACGAAGAACCACGATACGGAAAACCTTCCAGGGCCGCCGCCATCGCGAAGCCAAGATGCGGGGACAGGGTCTCTGTTCCGGCACCTGCCGGAGCGGGGAAGTGCCCCGGAAGGCTTCTCCATCGACACGCTGCCATCTCCACAGCCATCTTCACAGCTGCTTTGCTCCCATGAGGAGGAGTAGTTCTCCATCGAGCTCGGGGCTGTACGGTAGCTATGTGGTTAATCTCTCTCCTATGTGCTTCAATACAATAATCTCATGAGCTGCCTTACATGATTGAGATTCATATGATGATGCTTGTAATCTAGATGTCATTATGCTAGTCAAGTGAGTTTTACTTATGTGATCTCCGGAGACTCCTTGTCCCACGTGTGTAAAGGTGACAGTGTGTGCACCGTGTGGGTCTCTTAGGCTATATTCCCGAATACTTATTCACTGTTGAATGGCATAGTGAGGTGCTTATTTATATCTCTTTATGATTGCAATGTGTTTGTATCACAATTTATCTATGTGCTACTCTAGTGATGTGTTATTAAAGTAGTTTTATTCCTCCTGCACGTGTGCAAAGGTGACAGTGTGTGCACCGTGTTAGTACTTGGTTTATGCTATGATCATGATCTCTTGTAGATTGAAGTTAACTATTGCTATGATAATATTGATGTGATCTATTCCTCCTACATATGCATGAAGGTGACAGTGTGCATGCTATGCTAGTACTTGGTTTAGTCTTTTGATCTATCTTACACTAAAGGTTACTAAAATATGAGCATTATTGTGGAGCTTGTTAACTCCGGCATTGAGGGTTCGTGTAATCCTACGCAATGTGTTCATCATCCAACAAAAGTGTAGAGTATGCATTTATCTATTCTGTTATGTGATCAATGTTGAGAGTGTCCACTAGTGAAAGTGTAATCCCTAGGCCTTGTTCCTAAATACTGTATCGCTGCTTTTTTTGTTTTATTGCGTTACTACTGCTGCATTACTACTGCTTGTTTACTGGGCAAAGCACTTTTCTGGTGCCGTTGCTACTACTTATTCATACCAACTGTATTTCACTATCTCTTCGCCGAACTAGTGCACCTATTAGGTGTGTTGGGGACACAAGAGACTTCTTGCTTTGTGGTTGCAGGGTTGCATGAGAGGGATATCTTTGACCTCTTCCTCCACTGAGTTCGATAAACCTTGGGTATCCACTTAAGGAAACTTGCTGCTGTTCTACAAACCTCTGCTCTTGGAGGCTAAACTGTCTACAAGAATAGAAGCTCCCGTAGACATCAGCACTTTCAGGCGCCGTTGCCGGGGAGGAAAGGTAAAAGGCACTCATACTCCGGTTCCAGGTAACAGTACTTTTCTGGCGCCATTGTGTTTGTGCTCGAAGCTATTTCCTTTAGACTCTGCAATTGCATCTTTTTGTTTCTTGTTTACACTAGTTTGGCATAATGGACAACAATGAGCTTCTTATTCTATTTCCTGATTTAAAACATGGATTGTTTGATGCGAAAATTAAAAAACCTATGGAATCTTATTTGCATGTTGGTAGTAATATTAGTATGAGCGCTTTGAATACCATTGTTGATAATAATGTAGAAAGTTCTAAGCTTGGGGAAGCTGGTTTTCAGATATCTTTAGTCCCCCAAGCATTGGGAGAAAATTTTCTTTGATGATACTTTGCCTCCTATTTCTGATGATTATAATGATAGTGGTCTTTTGGTACAACCTACTATGGAGAGTAAATTTTGTTGTGATTATACTATGCCTCCTACACTTGATGAGAATAATAGTGATAGCTACTTTGTTGAATTTGCTCCCACTACAACTAATAAAATTGATTATGCTTATGTGAATAATAATTTTATGCATGAGACTCATGATAAGAATACTTTATGTGATAGTTATATTGTTGAGTTTGCTCATGTTGCTACTGAAAGTTATTATGAGAGAGGAAAATATGGTTGTAGAAATTTTCATGTTACTAAAACACCTCTCTATGTGCTGAAATTTTGAAGCTACACTTGTTTTATCTTCCTATGCTTGTTACTTTGCTCTTCATGAACTTGTTTATTTACAAGATTCCTATGCATAGGAAGCATGTTAGACTTAAATTTGTTTTGAATTTGCCTCTTGATGCTCTCTTTTGCTTCAAATACTATTTCTTGCGAGTGCATCATTAAAACTGCTGAGCCCATCTTAACGGCTATAAAGAAAGAACTTCTTGGGAGATAACCCATGTGTTATTTTGATACAGTACTTTGTTTTATATTTGTGTCTTGGAAGTTGTTACTACTGTAGCAACCTCTCCTTATCATGTTTTTGTGCCAAGTAAAGTCTCTATGGTAAAGTTGATGCTAGATTTGGATTGCTGCGCAGAAACAGCATTGCTGTCTGTCACGAATCTGGGTCTAATTCTCTGTAGGTAACTCAGAAAATTATGCCAATTTACGTGAGTGATCCTCAGATATGTACGCAACTTTCATTAGTTTTGAGTTTTTCCATTTGAGCAAGTCTGGTGCCATTTTAAAATTCGTCTTTACGGACTGTTCTGTTTTTGACAGATTCTGGCTTTTTATTTAGCATTGCTTCTTTCGCTGTGTTGGGTGGATTTCTTTGTTCCATTACCTTCCAGTAGCTTTGAGCAATGTCAAGGTGTTAAGAATGATTGTGTCACCTCTGAACATGTGAGTTTTGATTATGCACTAACCCTCTAATGAGTTTACTTAGAAGTTTGGTGTGGAAGAAGTTTTCAAGGGTCAAGAGAGGAGGATGATATACTATGATCAAGGAGAGTGAAAGATCTAAGCTTGGGGATGCCCCGGTGGTTCAACCCTGCATATTCTAAGAAGACTCAAGCATCTAAGCTTGGGGATGCCCAAGGCATCCCCTTCTTCATCGACAAATTATCAGGTTCCTCCCCTGAAACTATATTTTTATTCCGTCACATCTTATGTACTTTGCTTGGAGCGTCGGTTTGTTTTTGTTTTGTTTTGTTTGAATAAAATGGATCCTAGCATTCACTTTGTGGGAGAGAGACACGCTCCGCTGTAGCATATGGACAAGTATGTCCTTAGGCTCTACTCATAGTATTCATGGCGAAGTTTCATCTTCGTTAAATTGTTATATGGTTGGAATTGGAAAATACTACATGTAGTAATTCTAAAATGTCTTGGATAATTTGATACTTGGCAATTGTTGTGCTCATGTTTAGCTCTTGCATCATATACTTTGCACCCATTAATGAAGAAATACTTAGAGCTTGCTAATTTGGTTTGCATATTTAGTTTCTCTAGAGTCTAGATATCTAGTATTGAGTTTTGAACAACAAGGAAGACGGTATGGAGTCTTATAATGTTTACCATATGACTTTTATGTGAGTTTTACTGTACCGTTCATCCTTGTGTTTGTTTCAAATAACCTTGCTAGCCTAAACCTTGTATCGAGAGGGAATACTTCTCATGCATCCCAAATACTTGAGCCAACCACTATGCCATTTGTGTCCACCATACCTACCTACTACATGGTATTTCTCCGCCATTCCAAAGTAAATTGCTTGAGTGCTACCTTTAAAATTCCATCATTCACCTTTGCAATATATAGCTCATGGGACAAATAGCTTAAAAACTATTGTGGTATTGAATATGTACTTATGCACTTTATCTCTTATTAAGTTGCTTGTTGTGCGATAACCATGCTTCTGGGGACGCCATCAACTATTCTTTGTTGAATATCATGTGAGTTGCTATGCATGTCCGTCTTGTCTGAGGTAAGAGAGATCTACCACCTTTATGGTTGGAGCATGTATATTGTTAGAGAAGAACATTGGGCCGCTAACTAAAGCCATGAATCATGGTGGAAGTTTCAGTTTTGGACACACATCCTCAATCTCATATGAGAATAATAATTGTTGTCACATGCTTATGCATTAAAGAGGAGTCCATTATCTGTTGTCCATGTTGTCCCGGTATGGATGTCTAAGTTGAGAATAATCAAAAGCGAGAAATCCAAAATGCGAGCTTTCTCCTTAGACCTTTGTACAGGCGGCATGGAGGTACCCCATTGTGACACTTGGTTAAAACATGTGCATTGCAAAGATCCGGTAGTCCAAGTTAATTAGGACAAGGTGCGGGCACTATTAGTATACTATGCATGAGGCTTGCAACTTGTGAGATATAATGTACATAACTCATATGCTTTATTACTACCGTTGACAAAATTGTTTCATGTTTTCAAAATAAAAGCTCTAGCACAAATATAGCAATCGATGCTTTCCTCTTTGAAGGACCTTTCTCTTTACTTTTATGTTGAGTCAGTTCACCTATCTCTCTCCACCTCAAGAAGCAAACACTTGTGTGAGCTGTGCATTGATTCCTACATACTTGCATATTGTACTTGTTATATTACTCTATGTTGACAATTATCCATGAGATATACATGTTACAAGTTGAAAGCAACCGCTGAAACTTAATCTTCCTTTGTGTTGCTTCAATACCTTTACTTTGATTTATTGCTTTATGAGTTAACTCTTATGCAAGACTTATTGATGCTTGTCTTCAAAGTACTATTCATGAAAAGTCTTTGCTTTATGATTCACTTGTTTACTCATGTCATTACCATTGTTTTGATCGCTGCATTCATTACATATGTTTACAATATGATCAAGTTTATGATGGCATGTCACTTCAGAAATTATCTTTGTTATCGTTTTACCTGCTCGGGACGAGCAGAACTAAGCTTGGGATGCTGATACGTCTCCACGTATCGATAATTTCTTGTGTTCCATGCCACATTATTGATGATACCTACATGTTTTATGCACACTTTATGTCATATTCGTGCATTTTACGGAACTAACCTATTAACAAGATGCTGAAGTGCCAGTTGCTGTTTTCTGTATTTTGGTTTTGAGAAATCCTAGTAACGAAATATTCTCGGAATCGGACGAAATCAAGACCCATGTTCCTATTTTCACCGGAAGCATCCAGAACACCGAAGGACCAGAGGGGGGCCACAGGCCACCAGACCATAGGCAGCGCGGCCCAGGCCCTGGCCGCGCCGCCTATGGTGTGGCCACCTTCGACCCTCCTGCGCCGCCTCTTCGCCTATATAAAGCCTCTGTCGCGAAAACCCTGATACGAAGAACCACGATACGGAAAACCTTCCAGAGCCGCCGCCATCGCGAAGCCAAGATCTGGGGGACAGGAGTCTCTGTTCCGGCACCTGCCGGAGCGGGGAAGTGCCCCCGGAAGGCTTCTCCATCGACACCGCTGCCATCTCCACCGCCATCTTCATCACCGCTGCTGCTCCCATGAGGAGGGAGTAGTTCTCCATCGAGGCTCGGGGCTGTCTTGGTAGCTATGTGGTTAATCTCTCTCCTATGTGCTTCAATACAATAATCTCATGAGCTGCCTTACATGATTGAGATTCATATGATGATGCTTGTAATCTAGATGTCATTATGCTAGTCAAGTGAGTTTTACTTATGTGATCTCCGGAGACTCCTTGTCCCACGTGTGTAAAGGTGACAGTGTGTGCACCGTGTGGGTCTCTTAGGCTATATTTCACAGAATACTTATTCACTGTTGAATGGCATAGTGAGGTGCTTATTTATATCTCTTTATGATTGCAATGTGTTTGTATCACAATTTATCATGTGCTACTCTAGTGATGTGTTATTAAAGTAGTTTTATTCCTCCTGCACGTGTGCAAAGGTGACAATGTGTGCACCGTGTTAGTACTTGGTTTATGCTATGATCATGATCTCTTGTAGATTGCGAAGTTAACTATTGCTATGATAATATTGATGTGATCTATTCCTCCTACATATGCATGAAGGTGACAGTGTGCATGCTATGCTAGTACTTGGTTTAGTCTTTTGATCTATCTTACACTAAAGGTTACTAAAATATGAGCATTATTGTGGAGCTTGTTAACTCCGGCATTGAGGTTCGTGTAATACGCAATGTGTTCATCATCCAACAAAAGTGTAGAGTATGCATTTATCTATTCTGTTATGTGATCAATGTTGAGAGTGTCCACTAGTGAAAGTCTAATCCCTAGGCCTTGTTCCTAATACTGCTATCGCTGCTTGTTACTGTTTTATTGCGTTACTACTGCTGCATTACTACTGCTTGTTTACTGTCCGGGCAAAGCACTTTTCTGGTGCCGTTGCTACTGTTTATTCATACCATGTATTTCACTATCTCTTCGCCGAACTAGTGCACCTATTAGGTGTGTTGGGGACACAAGAGACTTCTTGCTTTGTGGTTGCGGGGTTGCATGAGAGGATATCTTTGACCTCTTCCTCCTGAGTTCGATAAACCTTGGGTATCCACTTAAGGGAAACTTGCTGCTGTTCTACAAACCTCTGCTCTTGGAGGCCCAACACTGTCTACAAGAATAGAAGCTCCCGTAGACATCAGTTATCACCGGAATTTGACCAAGTCGGAGGTGGGCCGCGATTGAAGATGGATTTGAAGATATACATGGAAGGAATACGTGAATCGGCCTTGTGTACCAAGTTGGGCTAAATTGCCCGTGTATCTGTAACATATTAGATCGCATCTTAGTTTAGAAGTTAGAGTTTTACCCGTGCACGGTTTAGTGCACGCCCACATTAGAAAGTCCCTGGACTATAAATATGTATCTAGGGTTTATGGAATAAACAACAACCAACGTTCACCACAAACAAATCTCGGCGCATCGCCAACTCCTTCGTCTCGAGGGTTTCTGCGGTAAGCACCATGCTGCCTAGATCGCATCTTGCGATCTAGGCAACGTAAGCCTATCCCCGTTGTTCATGCGTTGCTCGTGCTGAAGCCTTTTTGATGGCGAGCAACGTAGTTATCTTAGATATGTTAGGTTAGCATTGGTCTTCGTATAATATGCTAGCGAGTGCAACCCTTACATCTAGCCGCCCTTACACCTATCTTAGGTGTAGGGCGGCAGCTTGATCATGGTTTAGTAGATTCGATCCGTTACGGTTGCTCCTTGTTTTCAAGGATTAGTTTAATATTGCAATAGTTAGGCCTTACAAAGGGTTGGAGGATCCAGCGGCGTGTAGGGTGCAGTTTGCTAGCCCTAGACAGGATGTTCCGAGGATCAACCTCGTGTTGGTTTTTAGGCCCCGTCTAGGATCGGCTTACGGTCACCGTGCGCGAGCGCGAGGCCCAATCGTGAGTAGGATGATCCGATTATGCGGTGAAAACCCTAAATCGTCGTAGATCTTATTAGCTTTATCTTGATCAAGCAGGACCACCATATATTCGGACACCTTGTACGCAGATCATGGGTGGATCGGCTCTTTGAGCCGATTCACGGAATAACTGAGAGCCGATCGAGGCTCGTATTTTGTTTACGTGTATGCCATGCAGGAAACTAAGCGAGGCATTCTCCAACACCTTCCTGACCAGGTATAGGTCAGGTGGCACGCCCTTGCATCAGCATCGGACGTGTGACCGGGAAGGCTGCGGGCCGTCGCTCGAGGGTGGGGCCGGCCGCAGCCCTAGTTGTTCCCGGCTCTACGGTGTTGCCCGTCGCTGCCCGCCGGTGGGTCTCTGACCGCAACACATTGGCACGCCCGGTGGGACCATCTTCGACATCCACCGCATCGCCATCTACATCTGAGATGGCGGAAAGCACTCCGGTCAAGTACGAGGACCTGACTGACGAGCTCAAGAAGACGCATGACGAGATCAAGGCGGTCCTCGAAGCCGAACTCATCGGCTCCTTTGGAAAGACCCGTTCACACGATGTCAAGCTCCATGGGAACGCACGTCCATGGCCTGGCGTCAACATGGTGGATCTCAGCCACTCCATAAGGGAGCCAGAGTTCTCCTCGGTATCAACATGCGCGGGGCTTGCAAGCGCCATGGCGGTGAAAGGAGCAGCCCTCCCGTGGCAAGGATAAAGAAGGCCGATCCACGCGACCGGCCCCAAGATGACGATAGGCGATACCTAACCAAAAGAAGTGAGAAGCATGCGGTACCAACGTCCACTCTCTGCACCTCCCCTCAACGAATATGAGCAGCAATACGACCGACGTCGACACTACGACGTAGATGATGGGAGGTATCGTCGGTTTGATGCAGAGGGCAGAGGGTATCGTCAGCATGATATGAACAACGACAGGTACAACCGTCACGCTAGAGGGAGGTCAAGGGAACAGGATGACGTGGATGAGCAGGACTGCCCTTTCTTCGGACAACTGCTTGGGATTCGGGAATGAACGATTGCCCTGATCGGCAACGCAGTGCAACTTGGAAGAAGAAGGAGGCAGCCAACGTGTCTGTGTTCAAGCGCTAGGGCCTCTCCCGCCACAAAGCAAACGCGCTGAGTCACCTCGGTTGGAAGATCTCGAGGATTCAGAAGACGAGGAAGAAGAAGAAGACAGGTACCACCGGCCAAGGTGGTGCCCTGATGAAAGGAGATATGCCCTAGAGGCAATAATAAAGTGGTTATTATTTATATCTTTATGTTTATGATAAATGTTTATATATCATGCTATAATTGTATTAACCGAAACATTAGTACATGTGTGATATGTAGACAACAAAGAAGTCCCTAGTATGCCTCTTAAACTAGCTTGTTGATTAATGGATGATTAGTTTCATAATCATGAACATTGGATGTTATTAATAACAAGGTTATATCATTGTATGAATGATGTAATGGATACACCCAATTAAGCGTAGCATAAGATCTCGTCATTAAGTTATTTGCTATAAGCTTTCAATACATAGTTACCTAGTCCTTATGACCATGAGATCATATAAATCACTTATACCGGAAAGGTACTTTGATTACACCAAACACCCTGCGTAAATGGGTGGCTATAAAGGTGGGATTAAGTATCCGGAAAGTATGAGTTGAGGCATATGGATCAACAGTGGGATTTGTCCATCCCGATGACGGATAGATATACTCTGGGCCCTCTCGGTGGAATGTCGTCTAATGTCTTGCAAGCATATGAATAAGTTCATAAGAGACCACATACCACGGTACGAGTAAAGAGTACTTGTCAGGAGACGAGGTTGAAAAAGGTATAGAGTGATACCGAAGATCAAACCTCGGACAAGTAAAATATCGCGAGACAAAGGGAATTGGTTTTGTATGTGAATGGTTCATTCGATCACTAAAGTCATCGTTGAATATGTGGGAGCCATTATGGATCTCCGGATCCCCTATTGGTTATTGGTCGGAGTGAGTACTCAACCATGTCCGCATAGTTCACGAACCGTAGGGTGACACAAAGGTTGGATGTTGAAATGGTAGTACTTGAATATGGAATGGAGTTCGAATATTTGTTCGGAGTCCCGGATGAGATCCCGGACATCACGAGGAGTTCGGAATGGTCGGAGAATAAGATTCATATTTAGGATGTCATTTTATGTGAATTAAAATGTCGCGGAAGGTCTATGGAAGGTTCTAGAAGGTTCTAGAAAAGTCCGGAAGAAACCACCAAGGAAGGTGGAGTCCACATGGGACTCCACCTCCATGGCCGGCCAACCCTAGTGGGGGAGGAGTCCCAAGTGGACTCCCCCTTAGGGGGCCGGCCACCCCCCCATATGGGAGGTGGAACTCCCACCTTTGGTGGGAGTCCTAGCTTGGCTAGGTTTCCCCTCCTTATGGGTTTTTAGTTCGGGTCTTATTCGAAGACTTGGAGACCAACTCTTGGGGATCCACCTATATAATGAGGGGCCAAGGGAGGGGGCCGGCCACCCCAAGACCACAAGCTGGCCGCCCCCCTTGAAGTGACCGGCCCCCTCCCAAACCCCCCATATCTCCCGCGTAGCTTTAGCGAAGCTCCGCCGAGAGTTCTCCACCACCACCGACACCACGCCGTCGTGGTGTCGGATTCAAGAGGAGCTACTATTTCCGCTGCCCGCTGGAACGGGGAGGTGGACGTCGTCTTCATCAACAACCGAACGTGTGACCGAGTACGGAGGTGCTGCCCGTTCGTGGCGCGGAACCGATCGTGATCAAGATCTTCTACGCGCTTTTGCAAGCGGCAAGTGAACGTCTACCGCAGCAACAAGAGCCTCATCTTGTAGGCTTTGGAATCTCTTCAAGGGTGAGACTCGATAATCCCCTCGTTGCTACCATCTTCTAGATTGCATCTTGGCTTGGATTGCGTGTTCGCGGTAGGAAATTTTTTGTTTTCTATGCTACGTTATCCTACAGTGGTATCAGAGCCGTGTCTATGCATAGATGGTTGCACGAGTAGAACACAATGGTTTTGTGGGCGTTGATGCTCTTGTTATCTTTAGTTGAGTACTTTGCATCTTTATGGCATAGTGGGATGAAGCGGCTCGGACTAACTTTACATGACCGCGTTCATGAGACTTGTTCCTCGTTCGACATGCAACTAGTATTGCATAAGAGGCTTTGCGGGTGTCTGTCTCTCCTACTATAGTAAAGATTCAATTTACTCTTCTATTGACAACATTAGTATCAACGTTGTGGTTCATGTTCGTAGGTAGATTAGATCTATATCGAAAACCCTAAACCACGTAAAATATGCAAACCAAATTAGAGAGCGTCTAACTTGTTTTGCAGGGTTTGGTGATGTGATATGGCCATAATATGATGATGAATATGTATGAGATGATCATTATTGTATTGTGGCAACCGGCAGGAGCCTTATGGTTGTCTTTAAATTTCATGTTGAGTAGTATTTCAAAGTAGTTGTAATAGTTGCTACATGGAGGACAATCATGGAGACGGCGCCATTGACCTTGACGCTACACCGACGATGATGGAGATCATGCCCGAAGATGATGGAGATCATGTCCGTGCTTTGGAGATGAAGATCAAAGGCGCAAAGACAAAAGGGCCATATCATATCACATATGAACTGCATGTGATGTTAATCCTTTTATGCATCTTATTTTGCTTAGATCGCGACGGTAGCATTATAAGATGATCCCTCACTAAAATCTCAAGATAATAAAGTGTTCATCCTTAGTAGCACCGTTATCAAGTCTTGTCGTTTCGAAGCATCTCGTGATGATCGGGTGTGATAGATTCAATAAGTACATACAACGGGTGCAAGACAGTTTTGCACATGCGGATACTAAGGTGGCCTTGACGAGCCTAGCATGTACAGACATGGTCTCGGAACACGTGATACCGAAAGGTAGAGCATGAATCATATGGTTGATATGATGAACACTTTGAGTGTTCGCCAATGAAATCACACCTTTTCTCGTGATGATCGGGTTTAGGTGCGGTAGATTTGGTTCGTGTGATCACTAAGACAATGCGAGGGATATTGTTTTGAGTGGGAGTTCACCTAGATTTTTAATTATGTTGAATTAAAATTTGAACTCAATTTGTCATAAACTTAGTCTAAACTATTGCAAATATATGTTGTAGAGATGGTGTCCCCAATCAATTTTAACCAGTTCCTAGAGAAAGAAAAGCTTAAGAACAACGGTAGCTTCACCGACTGGTTCCGTCATGTGAGGATTTTTCTCTCTGGCGGAAATCTGGAATATGTGCTTGATGCACCGCTAGGTGACCCTCCTACAGAAACTGAAACCGATGAAGTAAAGCTGTTTACGCGACTCGGAAAACTCGGTACTCTCAAGTTCATGTGCCATCTTATGCAGTCTGGAATCCGATCTTCAAAAACGTTTTGAGCACCACGATCCTCATGAGTTGATGAAAGAGTTGAAGACTATTTTTGAGACTCATGCGGCCGTGGAATGCTATGAAGCATCGAAACAATTTTTCAGCTGTATGATGGAAGAAGGCAGCTCCGTTAGTGAGCACATGCTCGCCATGACCGGGCATGCGAAGAAACTCGGTGACTTGGGAATAGTGATTCCTAACAGACTGGGGATTAATCGTGTCCTTCAATCACTGCCACCAAGTTACAAGAACTTTGTGATGAACTACAATATGCAGAACATGAACAAGGAGTTACCTGAACTCTTTGGCATGCTAAAAGCTGCTGAGATTGAGATCAAGAAAGAGCACCAAGTGTTGATGGTCAACAAGACCACCAGTTTCAAGAAACAGGGCAAGTCTAAGGGAAAATTCAAGAAGGGTGGCAAGAAAGCTGCCACGCCTCCTATGAAACCTAAGAACGGGCCTAAGCCTGATGCTGAGTGCTATTACTGCAAGGAGAAGGGACATGGAAGCGTAATTGCTCCAAGTATCGCTGATCTGAAGAGCGGCCTTGTCGAGAAGAAGAAAGAAGGTATATCGATATACATGTTATAGATGTTCATTTCACTGGTTCTCGTTCTAGTACCTGGGTATTTGATACTGGTTCGGTTGCTCATATTTGTAACTCGAAACAGGAACTAAAGAATAAACGACAACTGCTGAAAGATGAAGTGACGATGCGCGTTGGAAACGGATCCAAGGTCAATGTGATCGCAGTCGGCACACTTCCTCTACATCTACCTTCGGGTTAGTTTTAAGCCTAAATAATTGTTATTACCTGCGTTGAGCATCAACATTATATCTGGATCTTGTTTAATGCAAGACGGTTATTCATTCAAGTCAGAGAATAATGGTTGTTCTATTTTTATGAATAATATCTTTTATGGTCGAGCACCACAAAGGAATGGCTTATTTCTGTTAGATCTCGATAGTAGTGATACGCATATACATAACATTGATGCTAAGCGAATTAAATTGAATGATAATTCTACTTATATGTGGCACTGTCGTCTTGGTCATATTGGAGTGAAAGCATGAAGAAACTCCATACCGATGGATTACTTGAATCACTTGACTTTGAGTCACTTGATAGATGCTGAAACATGTCTAATGGGAAAAATGACAAAGACTCCATTTTCTGGAGCGAGCTACTGACTTATTGGAAATCATACATACCGATGTGTGGACCAATGAGTGTAGCATCGCGCGGTGGTTATCGTTATGTTCTAACCTTCACGGATGATCTGAGTAGATATGGGTATATCTATTTCATGAAACATAAATCCGAAACTTTCGAGAAGTTTAAGGAATTCCAAAGTGAAGTAGAAAATCAACGTAACAAGAAGATCAAATTTCTACGATCTGATCGTGGAGGTGAATATCTGAGTTATGAGTTTGGCATGCATTTAAAGAAATGCGGAATACTTTCACAATTGACACCGCCGGGAACACCACAACGAAACGGTGTGTCCGAACGTCGTAATCGAACTCTCTTAGATATGGTTCGTTCTATGATGTCTCTTACTGATTTGCCGTTATCATTTTGGAGTTATGCATTAGAGACAGCTGCATTCACTTTAAATAGAGCACCATCAAAATCCGTAGAAACGACACCGTATGAATTATGGTTTAATAAGAAACCTAAGCTGTCGTTCCCTGAAAGTTTGGGGTTGCGAAGCCTATGTAAAGAAGTTACAACCGGACAAGCTAGAACCCAAAGCGGAGAAATGCGTCTTCATAGGATACCCTAAGGAAACTATAGGGTATACTTTCTATCACAAATCCGAAGGCAAAATATTTGTTGCTAAGAACGGAACCTTTCTTGAGAAAGAATTTCTCACTAAAGAAGTGACTGGAAGAAAAGTAGAACTCGATGAGATTGATGAATCTATACTCGTTGATCGGAGTAGCGCAGTACCGGAAGTTGTACCTGTACCGCCTACACCGGCAACAGAGGAAGCTAATGATAATGATCATGAAACTTCGAACGAGGAAACTACTGAACCTCGCAGATCGACAAGGGAACGTACCACTCCTGATTGGTATGATCCTTGTCTAAATGTCATGATTGTGGATAACAATGATGAGGACCCTGCGACGTATGAAGAAGCGATGATGAGCCCAGATTCCAACAAATGGCAAGAAGCCATGAAATCCGAAATGGGATCCATGTATGATAACAAAGTATGGACTTTGGTAGACTTACGTGATAGCCGAAAGGCTGTCGAGAATAAATGGATCTTCAAGAGAAAAACAGATGCTGATGGTAATATTACTGTCTATAAAGCTCGACTTGTCGCAAAGGGTTTCCGACAAATTCAAGGAGTTGACTACGATGAGACTTTCTCACCTGTAGCGAAGCTAAAATCTGTGAGGATTTTGTTAGCAATAGCTGCATTTTTCGATTATGAGATTTGGCAGATGGATGTCAAAACGGCGTTCCTTAATGGAGACATTGAGGAAGAGTTGTATATGGTACAACCCAAAGGTTTTGTCGATCCTAAAAATGCTGACAAAGTATGCAAACTTCAGCGTTCAATCTATGGACTGAAGCAAGCATCGAGAAGTTGGAGCCGACGCTTTGATAAGGTGATCAAAGACTTCGGGTTTATACAGTGTCATGGAGAGGCCGTATTTACAAGAAAGTGAGTGGGAGCTCTGTAGCATTCCTAATATTATATGTAGATGACATATTATTGATTGGGAATGATATAGAACTATTAAACAGTGTTAAAGGTTATTTGAATAATAGTTTTTCAATGAAAGACCTTCGTGAAGCATCGTATATATTAGGCATCAAGATTTATAGAGATAGATCAAGACGCCTAATAGGGCTATCAGAGTACATATCTGGACAAGATTCTAAAGAAGTTTAGAATGGACGAAAGTAAGAAAGGGTTCTTACCTATGTTACCAGGCAAGGTCTTGAGTAAGACTCAAGGACCGGCTACGACAGAAGAAAGAGAAAGGATGAGTAATATCCCCTATGCCTCGGCGTAGGATCTATCATGTATGCCATGCTATGTACTAGACCGGATATAGCACATGCTGTTAGTTTGACTAGCAGATATCAAAGTGATCCAGGAATGGAACACTGGACAGCGGTCAAGAATATCCTGAAGTACTTAAAAAGAACTAAGGATATGTTTCTTTGTTATGGAGGTGACCAAGAGCTCATTGTAAATGGTTACACCGATGCAAGTTGGAACACTGATCCTGATGACTCTAAGTCACAGTCTGGGTACGTGTTTATATTGAATGGTGCTGCAGTAAGCTGGGCAAGCTCGAAGCAGTGCACGGTGGCGAAGTCTTCAGAATCAGGGTACATAGCGGCTTCGGAGGCTTCATCAGAAGCGGTATGGATGAAGAGGTTCATTGTAGAGCTCGGTGTGGTTCCTAGTGCATTGGACCCATTAATCATTTATTGTGATAACATGGGTGCCATCGCCAATGCACAAGAGCCAAGGTCACACAAGAGGCTGAAGCATATCAAGCTGCGTTACCACTCGATTCGCGAGTACATCGAAGATGGAGAAGTAAAGATTTGCAAAGTACACACTGATCTGAATGTAGCAGATCCGTTGACTAAAGCTCTCCCTAGGGCAAAGCATGACCAACACCAGAATGCCATGGGTGTTAGGTATATTACAATGTAATCTAGATTATTGACTCTAGTGCAAGTGGGAGACTGAAGGAGATATGCCCTAGAGGCAATAATAAAGTGGTTATTATTTATATCTTTATGTTTATGATAAATGTTTATATATCATGCTAAAATTGTATTAACCGAAACATTAGTACATGTGTGATATGTAGACAACAAAGAAGTCCCTAGTATGCCTCTTAAACTAGCTTGTTGATTAATGGATGATTAGTTTCATAATCATGAACATTGGATGTTATTAATAACATGGTTATATCATTGTATGAATGATGTAATGGATACACCCAATTAAGCGTAGCATAAGATCTCGTCATTAAGTTATTTGCTATAAGCTTTCAATACATAGTTACCTAGTCCTTATGACCATGAGATCATATAAATCACTTATACCGGAAAGGTACTTTGATTACACCAAACACCACTGCGTAAATGGGTGGCTATAAAGGTGGGATTAAGTATCCGGAAAGTATGAGTTGAGGCATATGGATCAACGGTGGGATTTGTCCATCCCGATGACGGATAGATATACTCTGGGCCCTCTCGGTGGAATGTCGTCTAATGTCTTGCAAGCATATGAATAAGTTCATAAGAGACCACATACCACGGTACGAGTAAAGAGTACTTGTCAGGAGACGAGGTTGAAAAAGGTATAGAGTGATACCGAAGATCAAACCTCGGACAAGTAAAATATCGCGAGACAAAGGGAATTGGTTTTGTATGTGAATGGTTCATTCGATCACTAAAGTCATCGTTGAATATGTGGGAGCCATTGTGGATCTCCAGATCCCGCTATTGGTTATTGGTCGGAGTGAGTACTCAACCATGTCCGCATAGTTCACGAACCGTAGGGTGACACACTTAAGGTTGGATGTTGAAATGGTAGTACTTGAATATGGAATGGAGTTCGAATATTTGTTCGGAGTCCCCGATGAGATCCCGGACATCACGAGGAGTTCCGGAATGGTCGGGAGAATAAGATTCATATATAGGATGTCATTTTATGTGAATTAAAATGTCGCGGAAGGTTCTATGGAAGGTTCTAGAAGGTTCTAGAAAAGTCCGGAAGAAACCACCAAGGAAGGTGGAGTCCACATGGGACTCCACCTCCATGGCCGGCCAACCCTAGTGGGGAGGAGTCCCAAGTGGACTCCCCCTTAGGGGGCGGCCACCCCCATATGGGAGGTGGAACTCCCACCTTTGGTGGGAGTCCTAGCTTGGCTAGGTTTCCCCTCCTTATGGAAGGTTTTTGGTTCGGGTCTTATTCGAAGACTTGGAGACCAACTCTTGGGGATCCACCTATATAATGAGGGGCAAGGGGGGCCGGCCACCCCAAGACCACAAGCTGGCCGCCCCATTGAAGTGGCCGGCCACCCCCTCCCAAACCCTAGCCGCCCCCTCTCCTCCATATCTCCCGCGTAGCTTTAGCGAAGCTCCGCCGGAGTTCTCCACCACCACCGACACCACGCCGTCGTGCTGTCGGATTCAAGAGGAGCTACTACTTCCGCTGCCCGCTGGAGGGGAGGTGGGCGTCGTCTTCATCAACAACGAACGTGTGACCGAGTACGGAGGTGCTGCCCGTTCGTGGCGCAGGAACCGATCGTGATCAAGATCTTCTACGCGCTTTGCAAGCGGCAAGTGAACGTCTACCGCAGCAACAAGAGCCTCATCTTGTAGGCTTTGGAATCTCTTCAAGGGTGAGACTCGATATCCCCTCGTTGCTACCGTCTTCTAGATTGCATCTTGGCTTGGATTGCGTGTTCGCGGAGGAAATTTTTGTTTTCTATGCTACGTGGTGCCCTGATGGACTCAGCCGTTCACAAAAGCGCAGGGTTCAGCGATTGCGCGGCTGGAGGAAGCCGAAAGGTTATACTTGCATACGCTAAGGAAGGCACGACCTGATCTGGCCGCTAAAGTTCAGCAAACCCTGGATGAAGAGGGTCGTCCACGAAGAAAAGAGTGGCGCCCCAAGCAAAGGAAAGCCGATGATGAAACATCGGCTAGCACGAACATGGTGTTCATCCTTCCAGCGGAGTTTAGTGCTCCAGGATTTGACGAAGCACCCGTGGCACAACTTGACTGCGGCCCACGGCCGGTCATCTTCGAGAAGCCACGAGAAAAGAGCTACAGGCATCTAAAGGCCCTATACTTGCGAGGTTACATCAATGGGCAGCCTGTCAATAAGATGTTGGTGGACACCGGAGCGGCAGTTAACATTATGCCATACTCCATGCTACGTCGGTTGGGACGCTCCAGCTCGGATCTGATCAAGACCAACGTGACATTGAGCGATTTCAACGGACAAGCATCGACGCACAAGGTGTTGAGTGTGGATCGACCATAGGAAGGAAAGCATCCCTGACGTTCTTCATCGTCGGCTGACAAGAGTACCTATGCTGTCTGCTAGGGAAGATTGGATCCCGCTGTTGCATCCCATCCACGATGCACCAATGCCTGATACGATGGGATGGAGATGAAGTAGAGGTCGTCCACGCAGATGATTCAGCCGAGATTTCAACGGCTGGCATGAACGTTTGGGAGACATCAGGCCAAGAGCCACTCTCAGGCATCAATTTGGACGACTACGAGCGCATCGACGTGACAAAGAACGGGGTTAGGCTGGTTTTATCCACCGGCCTGACCGTGTGACAAGAGCAACATCGATGAGCAAATGTGGCGATGCCGATCCAAGCGATCGGCCCCAAAGATTTCTGAAGGAAGCAAAAACCTTCATCGAGCAAAGCAACGTGGAGGCCGATTCTAGCAATCGGCCAAAATTATCCTCGACATACGTTTTGTCTGTGTTCAGCATTGATCCAACAGATGCCTGAAAAGCCGATACCATCAATCACTTGACAGAATCGGCTCGGGGGGCACATAGACGGATAGAACACGAGGATACGAAGTTGGAAGTGGCTGTCAAATGCCCGGCAGCTCAAGATATATTCTTTGATGATGATGGGTATGGAAGTATGGGGGCCGATACATGAGTAAATCGGCCGTAAAAAATTGAAATTTTTTAAGCACAGCCGATGCGCAGACATCGACTTAAGGATAAAAAGACATCGACTTAAGGATAAAAAGCCGATGCATGGCCATCGACTTAAGGGGAACAAACTGTTATAAACAGAAGCCCAATGGAGTAGTTATCGAGTTACATAGAGAGGCTCTAATGAATGAACTCCTCAAGGGAGCTGTTGGTGACTCGAATCCTCTTTTCAAGGACCCCTAACTCCCATTGGCAAAATCTTCAAGTTCAGCGGTGCTAGCAGGAGCGTCAGTTTTGGCGTCCAGAGCTACCTTTGGCTCATTTAAAGCCGCTGATATTTGTCTTCTAGATTAAGGACCAGTACCCTGACTAACGACAAGAGCAGCGTAAACATGCAAGTCAGGTTAAGGAGGAGCCCAATGAAGGGAGCATATCTCTTCTAGGACCATGAGGACGGCCGATAATGAAGCAATCGGCTGTGGCATTTCTGCCTGGAGGCCTGGCCAAGGTGGCGGCTTGGTAACTGTCACTTTCAGAGGTTGTTACTTCCAGAGTTTTGGAGGGCATCAGGAATTCAAAACATCCTCACCGGAAGTTGCATCAGCCTGCCAAAGATGATGAGCCGATCTGACCAGCAAGGCGCAGGAGTTGATCTGAAGAAGCTCGGGGGGCAGCTCGCCCTGAAAGTTCTTTGCCCTAGGGAGCCGATTTTGTTGGAATCGGCTGGCTCTGCATCACCACTATTTTGGAAGATGGTGAATTATTGTAGAGGGAAACCACCGGAGCTGGTGAGAGGAGTTTGAAAAGGGAGCCATTACCATTGATCGGCTCTGGGCCAGATGATTGCTGCATGAAAACAGAGCAGGATTATAAACGTCACTGCAGACTATCACAAGGGGATTTGTGGACAAGTGATGCCTGTTCTGCAGAAGTGGCAGCTTCGACATTCGAGTTGGTTCAGCAATCGTCCTAAGGCTTCCCTGAAGGCAAAGAGGATCTGGAAGAGGGAGATTCGGCAGAAAAGAATGTCTGAAACTTAAAGTTGATGATGAGTCCAGACATTATTTCAGGAGTTTTGCCGTTAAGTCCAATACTCCGTTCAGTGATTTGAGGCGGTTAAGGATTACTGTCAGGCCAGAGACCGCGAGCTGGATGATCCCGCTATGGGGTTGGCTATGAAAATTGGATCCGCATTTCCAAGATCTAGTGATTGCGATCTGGTCCTGTTCGACTGGAATGTGGGGAGCTGAACTGATCTATCTCGAAATTTATCATAAGGGACCAATGTGTTGCCATCGGCTCATTTGAACATTGGTTAAGTGGATAATCGGCGCAGTCAGTATAAGGGGGAATCGGCTAAATCGGCATGAAGGAAATCGGCAAAATCAACTTGGGAAATTCTTCATTGATAACGAGATTTCTTACATGCTCTAAAAGGAAGTACTAAGGGGATACATTGCCCCGTCTACTGCTACTGGCCCTATGCTAAGATCCTATCTAGGGGCCGTTGCTGCCCTCGTCGTCGTCGTCGTCGCCGCTGCGGCGCCGCCCCCGGCTGTCGTCGCTGCTGTAGCGACCGCCGGCGGACCCTCGTTGTCCTCGTCCTCCTCGTCAGCATCGTCGTCGTCGCGTCGGCCGCGGAGGTTCCCGGGCCGGGGCGTGGCGCTTGGCGGCGGCTCGTCGGAGGAGATGTCGTCCTCCTCCTCCTCCTCCTCTTCGCCTCCTTGGAGGAGGTGAAGTCCCAGGGAAAGGGGTCGTCGTCGCTTTCCTCCTCCGATCCCCGTTGGCGACGGAGCGGAGGTCGCTCTCCCCGTCGGTTAGGGACTTGTCGTCCTCTGACCAGATGGAGAGTTGTGGCTCGGCTCGTCCCCGGCCTCGATGGTGCGGCGGGTGTTGGCCGCATGGGCCTCCGCGGGTTCCACTCCGGCGTCGGCTCGCGGAAGGGGAGGGGCCAGGCGAAAGATCGATGAAGAGGAAGAAGAGGAAGACATGGTGGCGAGAGAAGGGCTTTTGGGTACTAATGCAGAGGATGAAGAGAGAGAACTGTTCGATGTGGTTAAGTAAAAGGAGATATATTGGAGATTTAATTTCGAACAGTTTCCAAGGATGTGGCGCCAAAACTGGCAAATCGTGCAGAGAAGTTGGGAAGGCAAGTCGTCATGATGAAACATATTGCGACGGTTTTGCTCTGTCACGACATGACCCTTCGAAGGAGAAAAACAGAATGGTTTTGAAATTATCATTACCAAAACCAGGGGGGCATGTGTTATCACCAGAATTTGACCAAGTCGGAGGTGGGCCGCGATTGAAGATGGATTTGAAGATATACATGGAAGGAATACGTGAATCGGCCTTGTGTACCAAGTTGGGCTAAATTGCCCGTGTATCTGTAACATATTAGATCGCATCTTAGTTTAGAAGTTAGAGTTTTACCCGTGCACGGTTTAGTGCACGCTCACATTAGAAAGTCCACTGGACTATAAATATGTATCTAGGGTTTATGGAATAAACAACAAGCAACGTTCACCACAAACAAATCTCGGCGCATCGCCAACTCCTTCGTCTCGAGGGTTTCTACGGTAAGCACCATGCTGCCTAGATCGCATCTTGCGATCTAGCCAGCACACGTTGTTCATGCGTTGCTCGTGCTGAAGCCTTTTTGATGGCGAGCAACGTAGTTATCTTAGATATGTTAGGGTTAGCATTGTTCTTCGTATAATATGCTATCGTAGTGCAACCCTTACACATCTAGCCGCCCTTACACCTATCTTAGGTGTAGGGGGCCGCTTGATCATGGTTTAGTAGATTCGATCCGTTACGGTTGCTCCTTGATTCTTCAAGGATTAGTTTAATATCTCTGCAATAGTTAGGCCTTCAAAGGGTTGGAGGATCCGGCGGCGTGTAGGGTGCGTTTGCTAGCCCTAGACGGGATGTTCCAAGGATCGACCTCGTGTTGGTTTTTCCCCGTCTAGGATCGGCTTACGGTCACCGTGCGAGCGCGGGGCCCAATCGTGAGTAGGATGATCCGATTATGCGGTGAAAACCCTAAATCGTCGTAGATCTTATTAGCTTTATCTTGATCAAGCGGGACCACCATATATTCGGACACCTTGTACGAATCATGGGTGGATCGGCTCTTTGAGCCGATTCACGGGATAACCTGAGAGCCGATCGAGGCTCGTATTTAATGTTTACGTGTATGCCATGCAGGAAACTAGCGAAGCAATCCACACCTTCCTGACCAGGTATAGGTCAGGTGGCACGCCTTGCAATTAGCATCGGTGTGTGACCGAAGGCTTTGCGGGCCGTCGCTCGAGGAGTGGGCCAGCCGCAGCTGGTTGTTCCCGGCTCTACGGTGTTGCCCGTCGCTGCCCGCCGGTGGGTTTCTGACGCAACACATTCTGGCACGCTCGGTGGGACAATCTTCGACATCCACCGCATCGCCATCTACATCTGAGATGGCGGAAAGCACTCCGGTCAAGTGAGGACACAGGCGCGAGCTTAAGAAGACGCATGGCCAGATCAAGGCGGTCCTCGAGCGAACTCATCGGCTCCTTTGGAAAGACCCGTTCACACGATGTCAAGCTCCATGGGAACGCACGTCCGTGGCCTGGCGTCAACATGGTGGATCTCAGCCACTCCATAAGGGAGCCAGAGTTCTCCTTTGGTATCAACATGGCAGGGCTTGCAAGCCGCCATGGCAGAGGTGAAGCAGAAAGCAGCCACTCCCGTGGCAAGGATAAAGAAGAGGCCGATCCACGCGACCGGCCCCAAGATGACGATAGACGATACCTAACCAAAAAAGAAGTGAGAAGCATGCGGTACCAACGTCCACTCTCTGCACCTCCCCTCAACGAATATGAGCAGCAATACGACCGACGTCGACACGACGACGTAGATGATGGGAGGTATCGTCGGTTTGATGCAGAGGCGAGAGGGTATCGTCGGCATGATGGTGACACGGGTACAACCGTCACGCTAGAGGAGGTCAAGGGAACGGATGACGTGGATAGACCTTTGGGACTGCCCTTTCTTCGGACACTGGGATTCGGGAATGAGCGGGTGCCCTTGTCAGCAGCGCGAGAATGCAGCCGGAAGAAGAAGGAGGCAGCCAACGTGTCTGTGTTCAGGCGCTTAGGGCCTCTCCCGCCACAAAGCAAACGCGCTGAGTCACCTCGGTTGGAAGATCTCGAGGATTCGGAAGACGAGGGAAGAAGACAGGTACCACCGAGGTGGTGCCCTGATGGACTCAGCCGTTCCCAAAAGCGCAGGGTTCAGCGATTGCGCGGCCTGGAGGAAGCCGAAAGGTTATACTTGCATATGCTAAGGAAGGCACGACCTGATCTGGCCGCCAAAGTTCAGCGAACCCTGAATCAGCATATGAGCAGCGCCACCCAGATGTTTACCAGGACAAATTCAAGCGTGCGGTGGTCCTGGTTGAGGCAGACGAAGATGAGGGTGTTGCGGGGAATCAAGAGGTAGCAGTGGCTGAATGGACTCGAGCGCGGGCCCCGTGTCTTGCAAATGGGTTAAGCCACCAGGCCCTCCGAAAGGGTTCGACTTCGACGTGACCAAACTGAGCAGATTTTCGATCTCTTGCTCACGGAGAAGCATATAAAGGTACCCGAAGGCCACAAGATCCCCACGGTGCGAGCTGAATGGAAAGCCATACGCAAATGGCATAACACGTTCTCCCACACCACCAAGCGACTGCAGGGTGTGGCGGCAGCAGATCCAAATGGCGATAGAAAATGGACGGTTAATTTTCAACCGATGCGCCATGAATATCGCAATAGTTAGGCCTTACAAGGGTTGGAGGATCCAGCGGCGTGTAGGGTGTCGTTTGCTAGCCCTAGACAGGATGTTAGAGGATCGACCTCGTGTTGGTTTTTAGGCCCCGTCTAGGATCGGCTTACGGTCACCGTGCGCGAGCGCGAGGCCCAATCGTGAGTAGGATGATCCGATTATGCGGTGAAAACCCTAAATCGTCGTAGATCTTATTAGCTTTATCTTGATCAAGCAGGACCACCATATATTCGGACACCTTGTCTGAATCATGGGTGGATCGG
This sequence comes from Lolium multiflorum, assembly GCA_030979885.1. Classification (NCBI taxonomy): domain Eukaryota; kingdom Viridiplantae; phylum Streptophyta; class Magnoliopsida; order Poales; family Poaceae; genus Lolium; species Lolium multiflorum. The sequence continues at coordinate 295,433,643 of CM061748.1, read as the reverse complement.
CTCTTTGAGCCGATTCACATAACCTGAGGATCGAGGCTCGTATTTAATGTTTACGTGTATGCCATGCAGGAAACTAAGCGAGGCATTCTCCAACACCTTCCTGACCAGGTATAGGTCAGGTGGCACGCCCTTGCAATTAGCATCGGACGTGTGACCAGAAGGCTTTGCGGGCCGTCGCTCTGAGGGACTGGGGCCAGCCGCAGCCCTAGTTGTTCCCGGCTCTACGGTGTTGCCCGTCGCTGCCCGCGGTGGGTTTCTGACGACAACACATTCTGGCACGCCCGGTGGGACAATCTTCGACATCCACCGCATCGCCATCTACATCTGAGATGGCGACGGTCCGGTCAAGTATGAGGACCTGGCTGACGAGCTCAAGAAGAAGCATGACGAGATCAAGGCGGTCCTCGAAGCCGAACTCATCGGCTCTTTCACGGAGAACCCGCTCCCATGGCGTCGAGGTGGAAGGGGTTCTCACCTGAAAGGCGCTCGATGGAGTGGACCTGTCCGCCCCGTCGAAGAACGCACCAGGTCGCTGCGTCAGGAAATCAACTACATGGTGGCTCATTCGCTGCACCGCCACTCCGAGACTGGTGAACACCTTGGAGCGTGTCGCTCTGCGCGTGGTCCGAAATCATGAGCCACCGGTATTCTCCGTCGGGACCAGCTCGGGACTTTCACGGGAGAGATGCCACTCCAGTCCCATCCTCTGCCGCTCGCATGGGCAGCACCGGAGTGCCGAACTCGGCATACGTCATCTACAAAATTGGTGGTGATCCTAGTGACTACCAATTCCTACCGGACGCCCAAGGAAATCCCGCACGGATACGCGTGCGCATACATACCAGACGGCAGCACTTGGACACTCTCGAACCGGCTCCGACAGCGAGGCCTGGAGACAGCGGGAGACGTCGGGAGCAGATCTTGAGAACAAACGTGGTTAGCTAAGTGCGCCACTCCGACGAACCTCAGAGCCAGCTCTTGCACGGTTGGCTCGAACCGGAAAAACAAGCATGGCTGGCCAAGTATGCCACCCGGCGAATCTTCAGGGTCCATCGCCGTCGGCCATCACCGCGGATGAGATTTGTACGATCCTAAAAGACCAATTCGGCATGATGCCGAAAAGGAGGACAATCGGCTATACCAAGCCGTACCCCAACGAGTACGAATTGATTCCGCTACCTCCCAAATATCGGCTCCCTGACTTTACAAAGTTTAGTGGATCGGATGGTTTCAGCTCCATCGAGCATGTGAGCCGATATTTGGCACAGCTGGGCACTATCTCAGCATCAGACGGGCTGCGTGTGAGGTTCTTCGCACGAGTCCCTCACAGGATCGGCTTTCGGGTGGTACACATCGCTGCCACCGGACTCAGTCCGGACTTGGAAGCAGTTGGAGGAGCGGTTCCACCCATATCACTCGAAGCTTCCGAGGCTGGTATAGCCGATCTTGCTCAAGTACGACAGAAGCGCGGAAACCGTGGCAGAATACATCCAGCGCTTCAGGACCTTAGGAACCGATGCTTTTCGGTTCACGTAAGTGAAAAAGAAGCAGTCGAGTTGGCGGTGGTGGGTCTCTCATCCCGATCAAGGACGTGGCCTCCCAAGCAGACTACCCTTCGTTGGCGCACATGGTGCAGAAGTCAGCATATCCGCAACCAATGTTTACCACAAACAAATCTCGGCGCATCGCCAACTCCTTGGTCTCGAGGTTTCTCCGGTAAGCACCATGCCGCCTAGATCGCATCTTGCGATCTGGGCGGTATCAATTCGTTGTTCATGCGTTGCTCGTGCTGAAACCTTTTGATGGCGAGCAACGTAGTTATCTTAGATATGTTAGGGTTAGCATTGTTCTTCGTATAATATGCTATCGTAGTGCAACCCTTACACATCTAGCAGCCCTTACACCTATCTTAGGTGTAGGGGCGGCCCCGCTTGATCATGGTTTAGTAGATTAGATCCGTTACGGTTGCTCCTTGATTCTTCAAGGATTAGTTTAATATCTGCAATAGTTAGGCCTTACAAAGGGATCCAGCGGCGTGTAGGGTGCAGTTTGCTAGCCCTAGACAGGATGTTAGGATCGACCTCGTGTTGGTTTTAGGCCGATAAAAACCAGCACGAGGTCGATCTGACATCTGTCTAGAACAACAAGCTGCACCCCAGTCCTCCGGCCCGCTAGGCCTGGAAACTAATCCTTGAAGAATCCGAGGCAACGTAATGGTCGAGATCTACAAACCATGATCAAGCGAGTGCCCTACACCTAAGATAGGTGGCGGCTAGATGTGCAATTTTGACATAGGCATGATACTAGAACAATGCTAGCCTACCATCTAAGATAACTCGTTGCTCGCCATCAAGGCTTCGCACGCGAACAACGTAATAAGCTCGTGCCGCCTAGTCGCAAGATGCGTCTAGCGACATGTGGAAAGCCACTCGGGCAGCCGCGAGATGTTGTGAGTGAATTTGTTGTTTATTCCATAAACCCTAGATACATATTTATAGTCCGGGGGACTTTCTAATGTGGGCGTGCACTAAACCGTGCACGGGTAAAACTCTAACTTCTAAACTAAGATGCGATCCAATATGTTACCAGATACACGGGCAATTTAGCCCAAACTTGGTACACAAGGCCGATTCACGTATTTCTTCCATGTATATCTTCAAATCCATCTTCAATCGCGGCCCACCTCCGACTTGGTCAAATTCCGGTGATAACACATGCCCCCCTGGTTTTGGAAATGACATTTCCAAAATCATTATGCTTTTCTTTCGTCGGGCCATGTCGTGGCAGAGCAGAAACCGCCGCAGAATCCTTCACCATGATGCCTTGCCCCTTCCGCTTCCACGCGGCCTGCGAAATTTTTCTGCCGGGCACCACTTCCTCGGGAACTGCTGTGGCATTGAATCTTCTGCATATCCCCTTTATTTAACCGTTTTACACAGTTTTGCTTCTTCATCCCCTTCGCATTAGCACCCAAAAAACCCTTCTGCGCCACCATGTCTTCCTCCTCCTCCTCCTCCGAGCTTTCCTACGGGTCCTCCTCCTCCCGCGAGACGCCGCCGGAAATCCGCGCCCCAGAAGCATGGGACCTGGAAGACCACGCCTCCTCCATCTGGTCCGAAGACGACCAGTCCCTGACCAGCGGGGATGAAGATCTTCGATTCCTCGCCGACGGGGAACTGGAGTCGGAAAGCGAGACCCGGTTGGGACGGATGTCCTACCTGAAGAAGAGGAAGAGGAAGACGGCGACCGGCCGACGACTCCCTCGAGGGCTACCCGCCGGCGAACGCCTCATGTGGTGGGACGACGGCGAAGCGACGATGAAGACGGGAATGAAGCTCCCGTAGAGGGCTACGGGAGTACGAGGAGCCCATCGGCAGCAGTGCCGATGAGAGTTCCGAGGATGACGACGAGGGCAGCGATGGCCCGTAGATTAGGGTCTACTAGTATAGGTCTAGCAGTAGTAGATTGGTCAATAGACCCTTCTTTTGTTCTTCCTTTCCTGAGCAATCGGCTCTTTCTTTGTAAGAAATCCCGTTTAATGAAGAAATTTCTCTAATTCAATTTTGCCGATTTGACCCCTTAGCCAATGCGTGATGAGCCGATAGCAACGCATCGGCCCTTTCAAATCCACCCTTCAACTCCTCCACTGATAATTCCGAGATCTGGTGGACAATATGAAGCCCTCAAAAGAGCCCTAAAATTTCTCCCACCAGCTTCCGCGATCTTCTTCTGTGAGCACTCATCATCTTGTGAAGAAGGTTGCAGCGAAAGATCAGCCGATGGTACCCCAATCGGCTCCTCAATAAAGCATCTACCAGGTCTGTTGCCCCCCGAGTCTCAGCCAAGGCGAAACAGAGACGAGGATACGCAAAATAGCTGAATGGACCCGGGCTTGATCTTGTCTGAAGGAGTTCTCATGCAGAGCCAGCCGACTTGCACTAAATCGGCTTTCCAGAGGCGAGGACCTTCTTCAGTCCACTTTTCGCACCTTGCTGGTCAGATCGGTTCCTTTTCTTCGGCGGATTTGACGCGACCCATCCTTAACCTGATCTGCCTACCCATGCTGCTCTTGGTCATAATCCCTCAACTTGCTCCTCTTGAGACTCCGCTTAAGTCGATGTTTTCGCATCGGCTATGCTTAAATTTTTTTGAATTTGGCCGATTTATGTATCGGCCCCCGTGTTTCAATACCCATCAAAGATTATCTTGAACTGCTGGGTATTAGGAAGACGCTTCTCCCTTCGTATCCTCATGTTTTGTCCACCTGGGTGCCCCCCGAGCCGATTCTGCCAGGTAGCTGCTGAAATCGGCTCTATGATTAGCCAAGGCACTCCATGTGAACGTCGGCTCTGCTAGGACCAGTGTGGCCTTCCTCCAGCTCATCAGCCGACGTAAATCCACCTCCTATTAGATTGGCGTTGGACCAAGGCAGGACGGATGGTGAGGATAATTTGGCCGATTGCTGGGATCGGCCTCCACGTTGTTTACTCGATGAAGGTTTCGTAATGTTCCTCCATAAATTTTTTGGGGCCGATCACAAGGATCAGCCTCGCCATACTTGCTTATTGTTTTGCTCCAGCTACTCGGTCAGGCCGGTGGATAAAACCAGCCCAATCTCTGACTTTATCATGTTGGTGCGCTTGCTGTCGTCCACCTTGAGAGTGCATCGTGTAATCGTGGAGCACTAAGCTTCGTCGGAAGGACGAGCACCATGTTTGTGCCAGCCGATGTCTCACCATCGAGCTTTCCTGCAGCCGGGCGCCCACTCTTTTTCCGTGGACGACCCTCTTCGTTCAGGGTTCGCTGAACTTTCGCAGCCCAGATCGGGTCGTGCCTTCCTTAGCGTATGCAAGTATAACCTTCCGGCTTCCTCCAGACAGCGCAATCGCTGAACCCTGCGCATGGGAGCAGGTTGAGTCCATCGGGGCACCACCTTGGCCGGTGGGACACCTGTCTTCTTCTTCTTCCTCGTCTTCGAATCCCTCGAAATCTTCCCATCGGGGACTCGGCGCGTTTGCTTTGTGGTGGGGGAGGCCCTAAGCGCTCGAACACGGACACGTTGGCTGCCTCCCTCTTCTTACGGGTGCATTCTGGGCAATTGCCGATTGTGGGCAATCGGCTCATTGGTCCCAGCAGTGTACGAAAGAAGGAACCGGTCCCGATGCACATCCTCGTCGTTTAGCTCCCTTGTCTTTTCCTTGGCACGGACGTTCGTGCTCCTCCTCATCGTGATCATGTCGGCCGATGTCTTCTAACTTCTCTAGCCGGATGATCTCTTTCATCATCTTCATTGGATCGTCGGCGTTGAATGTCTTACGACTCACATACTTGTTGAGGAGGTGATCGAGAGAGAGGTCGGCGATATCTTATGTTCTTCCTTCTCCCTACGCGACGTAGCACCATCTTCCGCGGAGCCGATCGCGTGGAGCGGCTTCCTCCTGTGTCTTTGCTATGAGAGCAGCTGCCCTCATCTCCATCCTTACCAGAGTGGTGTCCAAGCCCTACCATGTTGATATTGCAGGGACATGGCTGGCACCCCATATTAAGCATACTCCACCAGCATGTTAACGAGCGGGAAGGGGTGTGTCGACCTTCATGGCGTACTGGTTGAAAATTAACCGTCCATTTTCTATCGCCATTTGGATCTGCTGCCGCCACACCCTGCAGTCGTTGGTGGTGTGGGAGAACGTGTTATGCCATTTGCAGTATGCTACCTCTTGATTCCCCGCAACACCTCATCTTCGTCTGCCTCAACCAGGACCACCGCACGCTTGAATTTGTCCTGGTAAACATCTGGATGTGGCGCTGCTCATATGCTGACAGCTTCCTGTACCATGTGTGCCAACGAAGGGTAGTCTTCGGAGGCCACGTCCTTGATCGATGATGAGAGACCCACCACCGCCAACTCGGCTGCTTCCTTTTCACTCACGTGAACCGAATAGCATCGGTTCATAATGGTCCTGAAGCGCTGGATGTATTCTGCCACTGTTTCCCCGCGCTTCTGTCGTACTTGAGCAAGATCGGCAATACCAGCCTCGGAAGCTTCTGAGTGATACTGTAGGTGGAACTGCTCCTCCAAGCTGCCCAAGTCCGGGTTCGGTGGCGGCGATGTGCGCCACCCGAGCCGATCCGCGGGGACTATGCGAAGAACCTCACACGCAGCTCGTCTGATGCTGAGATCATGCCCAGCTGTGCAAAATATCGGCTCACATGTCGATGGAGCTGGAACCATCAGATCCACTAAACTTTGTAAAGTCGGGGAGCCGATATTTGGGAGGTAGCGGGATCAATTCGTACTCGTTGGGGTACGGCTTGGTATAACCGTTGTCCTCCTTTTCGGCATCATGCCGGCTGGTCTTTTAGGATCGTACAAATCTCATCCGCGGTGATGGCCGACGGCGATGGCCCGAAGATTCGCCGGGGTGGCATACTTAGCCAGCCATGCTTGCTTTTCCGGTTCTGAGCCAACTGCAGGAGCTGGGCTCTGGAGGTTTGTCGGAGTGGCGTACTTAGCTAACCACGTTTGCTTCTCAAGATCGGCTCCCGACGTTCCTCCTGCTGTTCAAGAGGCCCCTGCTGTCGCAACCTGGTTCGAGAGTGCCCAGGTGTTGCAGTCTGGTACGTACGCGCACGCGTATCCGTGCGGGATCTCCTTGGGTGCCTCAGGTAGGAATTGGTAGTCACTAGGATCACCACCAATTTTGTAGATGACGTATGCCGATGGGTTCGGCACTCCTGGTGCTGCCCATGCGAGCGGCAGCGGTGGATGTGACTGGAGTGGCATCTCTCCGTGAAAGTCCCCATGGGCGGTCGACGGAGGCTCACCGGTGGCTCATATTTCTGGACAACACGTGACGACACGCTCCAAGGTGTTCACCAGGCTCAGAATGGCGGTGCGGCGAATGAGCCACCATGTAGTTGATTTCCTGACGCAGCGACCTGGTGCGTTCTTCGGACGGGGCGGCGGGTCCCGCCTCATCGAGCGCGCCTTCAGGTGAGAACCCTTCCACCCCGACGCCATGGGAGCGAGTTGTGGAAAGAGCCGATGAGTTCGGCTTCGAGGACCGCCTTGATCTCGTCATTACTTCTTCTTAAGCTCGTCGATCAGGTCCTCATACTTGGCGGAGTGCTCGCCATCTCGGATGTAGATGGCGATGCGGTGGATGTGGAAGATTGTCCCACCGGCGTGCCAGAATGTGTTGTCGTCGGAAACCCACCGGCGGGCAGCGGCAGGCAGCGTAGAGGCGGGAACAACTAGGGCTGCGGCTGGCCCCAGTCCCTCAGAGCGCCGGCCCGCAAAGCCTCCTGGTCACACGTCCGATGCTAATTACAGGGCGTACCATGACCTATGCAGTGGGGAAGGTGGTTGAGAATGCCTCAGCTTAGTTTTCTGCATACACGTGGCAGTAAATACGAGCCTCGATCGGCTCTCGGGTTATCCTGTGAATCGGCTAAAGAGCCGATCCACCCATGATTCAGACAAGGTGTCCGAATATATGGTGGTCTTGCTTGATCAAGATAAAGCTAATAAGATCTCTGACATTTAGGGTTTCACCGCATAATCGGATCATCCTACTCACGATTGGGCCTCGCGCTCGCGCACGGTGGCCGTAAGCCGATCCTAGACAGGGCCTAAAAACCAACACGAGGTTGATCATCGGAACGTCCTGTCTAGGGCTCGCAAACTACACCCTACACGCCGTTGGATCCTCCAACCCTTTGTTAAGCCTAACTATTGCAGATATTAAACTAATCCTTGAAGAATCAAGGAGCAACCGTAACGGATGAATCTACTAAACCATGATCAAGCGGGGTGCCGCTTACCCCTAAGATAGGTGTAAGGGCGTAGATGTGTAAGGGTTGCACTACGATAGCATATTATACGAAGAACAATGCTAACTAACATATCTAAGATAACTACGTTGCTCGCCATCAAAAAGGCTTGACACGAGCAACGCATGAACAACGAGGATAGGCAGCATGGTGCTTAGGGTGACCTGAGACGAGAAGGAGTTAGCGATGCGCGAGATTTGTTTGTGGTGAACGTTGGTTGTTGTTTATTCCACTTAAACCCTAGATACATATTTATAGTCGAGGGGACTTCTATTGTGGGCGTGCACTAAACCGTGCATGGGTAAAACTCTAACTTCTAAACTAAGATGCGATCTATTATGTTACCAGATACACGGGCAATTTAGCCCCAACTTGGTACACAAGGCCGATTCACGCATTCCTACCATGTGTATTCTTCAAACCCGTCCCTCTTGATCGCGGCCCACCTACGGCTTGGTCAAATTCGAGTGATGAGTCATTCCATTGAATGATTTTTGAAGGTGAATATGACCAGCGAAGATGGTGATTTTTGATATAAAGCTGATATTGGTTTGAATGCGATACCTTTCCAATATTGAGTACCCCACAATACCTGATTATGGGTAGGACTTTAGCTGGAAGTTTATGCATCTTAGTATGGGTTCCCTACGAACACACATCATAGGGGTTATCCCGAGGCTGCCTCCGTTGTTGATGAATGATGTGAATTGAGGTGAATTGTACGGCCCAAGCCCTGTGCAGTTCAGGTTGACAGTTGGTCTTCATTGGGAGGCCAAGCTCATGGGAGAGGTGCTCATACTAGGATTTGTAAGTGAAAGGTTATGGTTGATGATCCGCGTACTATGTTACGATGATTGGGTAATCCCGACGGATGAAATCAAATGTTGTGGCACAAGTGTGCAACCTCTGCAGAGTATAAATCTATTCGAATAGCCGTGTCCACGGTTACGGACGGTTGGAAAGGCCATACAGTTTCCGGTGTCAGATTCTTGAAAATGAATGGTGAAGTGGTGAATTGAATTGAAATCACCACTTGAATGGTGGGAATGACACTAATGTTCCCACTTGAGTTAGTCTAGCAAATGAAGCATTACTAAATGTCTGTGAACTAAAATTGGCTTTATGCAAATAAACTAGATAGCACCCCCTTACTAGAATTGCTAGCACTTACTCTAGTATTAGGTGAGTACTTTAAAGTACTCAAGGCTTTGTCCCTGGCTATTCAAATGGCAGTGTAAGCGTGAACAGAATTACCAAAGGAGATGACGACCCAGGGCCTCGACAGCTAGAGTCTTCCATCAGCGTTGGCTGTGAATAGAGGTCCTTGTATCTTTACGCTTCCGCTATGAACTTGTGTTTGATCGTTGATCAATAGATCAACTATTTGTGTAATATGGATCATGTGATTCAAGTTGTAAGACAATATGGTTTGTAATGAATGATGACTATGATATTCAGCTATTATGCCTCGCAACAACAATATTCCTGGGATTGCGATGAATGACATAATAGGCATCTGGACTTAAAAATCCGGGTGTTGACAAGTTGGTATCAGAGCCATTGTTTGACCTTAGAAGACCCTAGTTAGAATGGACGTTCATAAAAACTTAACTTTGAAATCAAACGAAGAGACTATTTATGAAAATCTACTTACATTCTCGCCTTTGAGATTTTTTCGAAATTTGATGAATCATGCTCTTTATTATTCGAATCTACCTAAAATTTTGCCACACTTGTTCACTCTCTAACCTACTTATCCATTTCGCTTTCAGATGGAGCCGAATGAACCCATCAACACGAAGTTCTATCAGCTTGGGAATGGTGGAAGCCTCGTTTTCGAGCACGACCTCACCGCTGTCTCAGCCTTTCTTGGGCGCCTTCACCCTGAGTTCCACGGGATTCAGGTGAACGATCAGCCCGGTGGCGAGTTGCAGTGGATCATCACTACAGATCTGAGAGGCAAGATGGAGTCTCCCAACTCGGAGAGGATCCTGTTCTCTTTCCGTGAGAGCAACTGGCTCGATGGACTCGCACGTGCCCTTCAAGAGGCACTTGCGCATCTCTGTGGACAGAACGTGGTGCGCCTGCTTGCGTCCCGCTTCGCTCACCTTGTGAGGCGTGATGCCGCAGGAGTACTGATGCGTGTAGTTGACACGTCCGTTGGGAACCCCAAGAGGAAGGTGTGATGCGCACAGCGGCAAGTTTCCCTCAGTTAGAAACCAAGGTTTAATCGAACCAGTAGGAGTCAAGAAGCACGTTGAAGGTTGATGGCGGCGGGATGTAGTGCGGCGCAACACCGGAGATTCCGGCGCCAACGTGGAACCTGCACAACACAACCAAAGTACCCCAACGAAACAGTGAGGTTGTCAATCTCACCCGCTTGCTGTAACAAAGGGTTAACCGTATTGTGTGGAAGATGATTGTTTGCAGAGAAAATAGTAAAACAAGTATTGCAGCAGATTTGTATTTCAGTATTAAAAGAATGGACCGGGGTCCACAGTTCACTAGAGGTGTCTCTCCCATAAGATAAAAGCATGTTGGGTGAACAAATTACAGTCGGGCAATTGACAAATAAAGAGGGCATAACAATGCACATACATGACATGATAAGTATAGTGAGATTTAATTGGGCATTACGACAAAGTACATAGACCGCCATCCAACTGCATCTATGCCTAAAAAGTCCACCTTCAGGTTATCATCCGAACCCCCTCCAGTATTAAGTTGCAAAGCAACAGACAATTGCATTAAGTATGGTGCGTAATGTAATCAACAACTACATCCTCGGACATAGCGCCAATGTTTTATCCCTAGTGGCAACAGCACAACACAACCTTAGAACTTTCTGTCACAATGAGGAGAAGACAACCATCTAGCTACTGCTATGGACCCATAGTCCAGGGTGAACTACTCACTCATCACTCCGGAGGCGACCATGGCGGTGTAGAGTCCTCCGGAGATGAATCCCCTCTCCGCAGGTCGAGGAGATCTCCGAATCCCCGAGATGGGATCGGCGGGGCGGCGTCTCTGGAAGGTTTTCCGTACGTGGTTTTTCGCATCAGGGGTTTCGCGACGGAGGCTTTAAGTAGGCGGAAAGGAGTCGGGGCCGACGAGGGGCCACACCATAGCGCCGGCCCCCACAGGCCGCGCCGCCTTGTGGTGTCGCCGCCTCGTGGCCCCACTTCGTGTGTTCTTCGGTCTTCGGAAGCTCCGTGGAAAAATAGGCCCCTGGGTCTTCGTTTCGTCCAATTCCGAGAATATTTCGTTACTAGGATTTCTGAAACCAAAAACAGAGAAAAAAGGCACTTCGGCATCTTGTTAATAGGTTAGTTCCAAAAATGCACGAATATGACATAAAGTGTGCATAAAACATGTAGGTATCATCAATAATATGGCATAGAACATAAGAAATTATCGATACGTCGGAGACGTATCAAGCATCCCCAAACTTAGTTCTGCTCGTCCCGAGCAGGTAAAACGATAACAAAGATAATTTCTGAAGTGATATGCCATCATAACCTTGATCATACTATTTGTAAACATATGTAGTGGATGCAGCGATCAAAACAATGGTAATGACATGAGTAAACAAGTGAATCATATAGCAAAGACTTTTCATGAATAGTACTTCAAGACAAGCATTAATAAGTCTTGCATAAGAGTTAACTCATAAAGCAATAAATCAAAGTAAAGGCATTGAAGCAACACAAAGGAAGATTAAGTTTCAGCGGTTTCTTTCAACTTGTAACATGTATATCTCATGGATAATAGTCAACATAGAGTAATATAACAAGTACAATATGCAAGTATGTAAGAATCAATGCACAGTTCACACAAGTGTTTGCTTCTTGAGGTGGAGAGAGATAGGTGAACTGACTCAACATAAAAGTAAAAGAATGGTCCTTCAAAGAGGAAAGCATCGATTGCTATATTTGTGCTAGAGCTTTTATTTTGAAAACATGAAACAATTTTGTCAACGGTAGTAATAAAGCATATGAGTTATGTAAATTATATCCTACAAGTTGCAAGTCTCATGCATAGTATACTAATAGTGCCCGCACCTTGTCCTAATTAGCTTGGACTACCGGATCTTTGCAATGCACATGTTTTAACCAAGTGTCACAATGGGGTACCTCCATGCCGCCTGTACAAAGGTCTAAGGAGAAAGCTCGCATTTTGGATTTCTCACTTTTGATTATTCTCAACTTAGACATCCATACCGGGACAACATGGACAACAGATAATGGACTCCTCTTTAATGCATAAGCATGTGGCAATAATTATTATTCTCATATGAGATTGAGGATATATGTCCAAAACTGAAACTTCCACCATGAATCATGGCTTTAGTTAGCGGCCCAATGTTCTTCTCTAACAATATGCATGCTCCAACCATTAAGGTGGTAGATCTCTCTTACTTCAGACAAGACGGACATGCATAGCAACTCACATGATATTCAACAAAGAATAGTTGATGGCGTCCCCGAAGCATGGTTATCGCACAACAAGCAACTTAATAAGAGATAAAGTGCATAAGTACATATTCAATACCACAATAGTTTTTAAGCTATTTGTCCCATGAGCTATATATTGCAAAGGTGAATGATGGAATTTTAAAGGTAGCACTCAAGCAATTTACTTTGGAATGGCGGATAAATACCATGTAGTAGGTAGGTATGGTGGACACAAATGGCATAGTGGTTGGCTCAAGTATTTGGGATGCATGAGAAGTATTCCCTCTCGATACAAGGTTTAGGCTAGCAAGGTTATTTGAAACAAACACAAGGATGAATGGTACAGCAAAACTCACATAAAAGACATATGGTAAACATTATAAGACTCCATACCGTCTTCCTTGTTGTTCAAAACTCAATACTAGATGTTATCTAGACTCTAGAGAAACCAAATATGCAAACCAAATTAGCAAGCTCTAAGTGTTTCTTCATTAATGGGTGCAAAGCATATGATGCAAGAGCTTAAACATGAGCACAACAATTGCCAAGTATCACATTATCCAAGACATTTTAGAATTACTACATGTAGCATTTTCCAATTCCAACCATATAACAATTTAACGAAGAAGAAACTTCGCCATGAATACTATGAGTAGAACCTAAGGACATATTTGTCCATATGCTACAGCGCGTGTCTCTCTCCCATAAAGTGAATGCTAGGATCCATTTTATTTAAACAAAACAAAAACAAAAACAAACGACGCTCCAAGCAAAGTGCATAAGATGTGACGGAATAAAAATATAGTTTCAGGGAGGAACCTGATAATAATGTTGTCGATGAAGAAGGGGATGCCTTGGGCATCCCCAAGCTTAGACGCTTGAGTCTTCTTATAATATGCAGGGTGAACCACCGGGGCATCCCCAAGCTTAGACTCTCCTTGATCATATTGCATCATACTCCTCTCTTGATCCTTGAAAACTTCCTCCACACCAAACTTGAAACAACTCATTAGAGGGTTAGTGCATAATAAAAATTCACATGTTCAGAGGTGACACAATCATTCTTAACACTTCTGGACATTGCATAAAGCTACTGGACATTAATGGATCAAAGAAATTCATCCAACATAGCAAAAGAGGCAATGCGAAATAAAAGACAGAATCTGTCAAAACAGAACAGTCCGTAAAGATGGATTTTATTAGGCCACCAGACTTGCTCAAACGAAAATGCTCAAATTGAATGAAAGTTGCGTACATATCTGAGGATCATGCACGTAAATTGGCTTAATTTTCTAAGCTACCTACAGGGAGGTAGACCCAGATTCGTGACAGCAAAGAAATCTGGAACTGCGCAGTAATCCAAATCTAGTACTTACTTTTCTATCAAAGACTTTACTTGGCACAACAAAACATAAAACTAAGATAAGGAGAGGTTGCTACAGTAGTAAACAACTTCCAAGACACAAATATAAAATAAAGTACTGTAGTAAAAACATGGGTTGTCTCCCATAAGCGCTTTTCTTTAACGCCTTTCAGCTAGGCGCAGAAAGTGTATCTCAAGTATTATCGAAGGGTGGTGCACCTACAGCGGGGTTTGGAGTTTTCTCAACCATGCATAGTATATTGGATACATAAGTTTCAGCGTCTCCCTTTTCATTAGTCTTGGGCTTGCTACTCTCATCGAACAAATTTTCAGGAACAAGCCAAGCATAGTTATGTTCTAGTGCATCATTCATAGCTAGGAGTTTACATGGTATTGGTGCTTTGATCTCCCCACCATCATTAGTATTTTTAGTGTACCTTATTCTATCCATATCCATTTTTTCAAGGAGACTAACAAAATTAGTATGAGAACCAAGCATATTAAATTTAGCAAAGACCTTTCTAGCCTCTCTTGCTAGACCACCAAATTCTCTAAGAAGGGTTTCTAAAACAAAATCTTTCTTTTCCCCCTCTTCCAAATCACCAAGTGTAAGAAACATGTGTTGGATTATAGGATTGAGATTAACAAATTTAGTTTCCAACATGCGAACTAAAGCAGCAGCAGCAATTTCATAAGTGGGAGCAAGTTCTACCAAGTGTCTATCTTCAAAATCTTCAGTGGTACTGACATGAGTGAAAAATTCTTCTATATTGTTTCTCCCAATTATAGACCCGCGTCCTACCGGTATGTTCTTTGTGGTAAAATTAAAAGGAAACATGATGAATCAAGTAAAGTAAATGCAAGTAAACTAATTTTTTTGTGTTTTTGATATAGCAAACAAGACAATAAAGTAAAGCTAGCAACTAATTTTTTTGTGTTTTGATATAAGTGCAGCAAACAAAGTAGTAAATAAAATAAAGCAAGACAAAAACAAAGTAAAGAGATTGAGAAGTGGAGACTCCCCTTGCAGCGTGTCTTGATCTCCCCGCAACGGCGCCAGAAATTTGCTTGATGCGTGTAGTTGACACGTCCGTTGGGAACCCCAAGAGGAAGGTGTGATGCGCACGGCAAGTTTCCCTCAGTTAGAAACCAAGGTTTAATCGAACCAGTAGGAGTCAAGAAGCACGTTGAAGGTTGATGGCAGCGGGATGTAGTGCGGCGCAACACCAGAGATTCCGGCGCCAACGTGGAACCTGCACAACACAACCAAAGTACTTTGCCCCAACGAAACAGTGAGGTTGTCAATCTCACGGCTTGCTGTAACAAAGGGTTAACCGTATTGTGTGGAAGATGATTGTTTGCGAGAAAATAGTAAAACAAGTATTGCAGCAGATTTGTATTTCAGTATAAAGAATGGACCGGGGTCCACAGTTCACTAGAGGTGTCTCTCCCATAAGATAAAAGCATGTTGGGTGAACAAATTACAGTCGGGCAATTGACAAATAAAGAGGGCATAACAATGCACATACATGACATGATAAGTATAGTGAGATTTAATTGGGCATTACGACAAAGTACATAGACCGCCATCCAACTGCATCTATGCCTAAAAAGTCCACCTTCAGGTTATCATCCGAACCCCTCCAGTATTAAGTTGCAAAGCAACAGACAATTGCATTAAGTATGGTGCGTAATGTAATCAACAACTACATCCCTGACATAGCGCCAATGTTTTATCCCTAGTGGCAACAGCACAACACAACCTTAGAACTTTCTTCACTGTCCTGTGTCACGGCATGAACCCACTATCGAGCATAAATACTCCCTCTTGGAGTTAAAAGTAAACTTGGCCAGAGCCTCTACTAGTAACGGAGAGCATGCAAGATCATAAACAACACATATGTAATAACTTGATAATTAACATAACATGGTATTCTCTATCCATCGGATCCGACAAACACAACATATAGAATTACGGATAGATGATCTTGATCATGTTAGGCAGCTCACAAGATCCAACAATGAAGCACAATGAGAAGAAGACAACCATCTAGCTACTGCTATGGACCCATAGTCCAGGGGTGAACTACTCACTCATCACTCCGAGGCGACCATGGCGGTGTAGAGTCCTCCGGAGATGAATCCCCTCCCGGCAGGGTGCCGGAGGAGATCTCCTAATCCCCGAGATGGGATCGGCGCGTCTGCGGAAGGTTTCCGTATCGTGTTTTTCGCATCGGGGTTTTGCGACGGAGGCTTTAAGTAGGCGGAAGGGCGAGTCGGGCCACGAGGGGCCACACCATAGGCGGCGCCGGCCCCCTGGCCGCACCGCCTTGCGGTGTCGCCACCTCGTGGCCCCACTTCGTGTGTTCTTCTTCTCGAAGCTCCGTGGAAAAATAGGCCCCTGGGTCTTCGTTTCGTCCAATTCGAGAATATTTCATTACTAGGATTTCTGAAACCAAAACAGCAGAAAACAGGAACTGGCACTTCGGCATCTTGTTAATAGGTTAGTTCCAAAAATGCAATATGACATAAAGTGTGCATAAAACATGTAGGTATCATCAATATGGCATAGAACATAAGAAATTATCGATACGTCTGAGACGTATCAAGCATCCCATGCAGTCTCACCCTGAGTTGAGGCACCACGCCGAGCACTTGGATTTCATGCTGTATCACACGCAGCAGGATCTGGACAACGCTCGTGCGTACGCCAACCAGACTCATGTGGCACTGGCAACCCATGCCGACGCCATCAAGATGCTCTCAAGGGACCACAACAAGCTTCGCCTGCAGCGCGCCAAGAGGGATGCTACGATCAAGCGCCTTCGCGCCAAGATCGCATCTTTGGAGGCCACTGTCCAGGACCAGGAGGACCAGCTGAGAGATATGGAGGAGGATGATGAAGGTATCGACCTTCAGGGAGGAGGAGCCTTCCTGAGTGACGACGACGACTTTGAGGAGGACGAGTTCACTGAGGAGGAGGACTACGCTTTCCTGGAGCCAGGACCTGACGACGTCGTTCCGATCGACGTTGAGGACGAGGGTAGTCGCACTTGAGCACTTATGTAGGTGTGAGTTGTATCCCGCCCCTTGTATCGTAGCATGTTGAATGGTTCTTAAAACCATGTGAAGTGTTAAGTGTTAGTTTGAAATGTGTGTTGAATGAATGAATGAATGAATGTTCTGTTTGTCATGAAAAGACTTCAAGTTTCAAATTTTATGAACTAACTCAAAATAAACCATAGAAATTTCCCTCTTATCTCATTATCTTCTCTATGATCAGATGGCCCCTCCCAATCGCAACAACAACGATGCGATGATGCAACTGCTGCAAACCCTGCTTGCTGACAGGGAGATAGAAAGAGCTGAGCGCCAAGCCAACATCGCAGCCTTGCAGAACCTTGCCAACCAAGGCCATGGAAATCATGACCACCCCGGTTCGAAGCTCAAGAACTTTCAGAACACCAACCCTCCGGTGTTTAGCAAGACGGAGGAACCCCTCGACGCCGACGCTCCAGACTATGGAGAACAACTTGGAAGTAGCTGGAGTGGAAGCCAATGAGAAGGTTCTGTTTGCAACCCACTATCTTGCCGGACCAGCCCGAGCCTGGTGGACTAGCACCCGTGCCATGAACGGAGGCCAGTTCATGACTTGGGCAGATTTCAAGCTCAAGTTCAGCAAGTACCATGTACCCCGGGTCTTATCAAGAAGATGAGGGATGAGTTCCGTGAACTAAAGCAGGGTCGCATGACGGTGGTAGAATACCGCGACAGGTTCCTTACCCTGTCAAGGTACGCCCCCGATGAGACCGACACCACCGAGAAGAGGCAGGAGAGATTCCTGAACGGACTGCATGATGAGATGCAGACTGTCCTCGTCAACATCCCCTTCGCCGACCTCGAAGCCCTTGTCGACTCCGCCATCCAGATGGAGGGCAAGCTGAACCAAGCCAATGAGAACCGCAAACACCGCATGATGCACCAGAGTGGGCCTAGCAACGCCCCGAAGTATCGCCCCAGCTCAAGCGGAGGTTTCACTCCGAGAAACAAGCCCCGATGTAGAACTCGCGCCCCGGTTATCAGAACCGGAGTGGAGGAAACCTGCCAGAGGCCAACAATAAACAACTACAACAACAACAACAACAACTTCAACCGCGCTCCGCCTAGAGCCCCCAACACCAACAACAACACCAACACCGCTCCAAGGACCGGAAGCAACGCCATCCCCGTTGCCCCCAAGGACAAGTCCACCATCACTTGCTATGAGTGTGGTGTAGTGGGGCACTACTCCAACGAGTGTCCCAAGAGGCTCGCCAAGCTCGCAGGAAACACCGCTGCACCTGCTCAGCAGCAACGCCGTGTCTCCACCGGCAAGAAGTTCGCCCCCAACAACCCCAACAACCGCAACGGCCGTCTCTACCACATGAACGCCGAAGAAGCCCAGGAAGCACCAGATGTTGTACTGGGTATGTTTTCTGTCAACCACACCCCTGCCAGAGTGTTGTTTGATTCCGGAGCATCTCATTCTTTTGTCACCGAAGACTTTGCATCAACCAGTAAAATTCAACCTATCAGTTTGAAGCATGTTATGATAGTTCAAATTCCCGGATCCACCACCAAAGCCAGAAAATTTTGCAAAAATGTACCCATCCTAATACATGAGGTAGAATTCTATGCCAATCTCATCATCCTGGGAACCAAAGGTTTGGAAGTCGTACTAGGAATGGACTGGATGTCAAAACACCATGGTTTGATAGACTGTGCCAAGAAAGCCATCACCATGACTAGCAGCACCGGTATCCTAGTAGAACATGTCTCTGAAAGACTACCCAGAAAATTCACCTGTAACCAAAGTGTAGCCAAGCCAACTCTGGATCAAATCAGGGTCGTTTGTCGATACCCTGATGTGTTTCCGGATGATCTACCCGGTATGCCCCCGGATAGGGATATCGAGTTTATCATCGAGTTAATCCCCGGAACCGGACCTATAGCGCAGAGAGCCTATAGCATGAACCCAACAGAGCTTGTGGAGCTGAAGAAACAACTAGATGATATGCTAGCCAAAGGTCTGATTCGACCTAGTGCATCCCCCTGGAGATCACCTGTGTTGTTTGTGGACAAGAAGGATGGTGCCACCCGTTTATGTACGGACTACCGTAAGCTTAACGATGTCACCATCAAGAACAAATACCCCCTACCCAAGATAGAAGACTTGTTTGATCAGTTAACCGGAGCCAAAGTTTTCTCAAAGATAGATCTTAGAACTGGTTATCATCAGCTGAAGATTCGAGCCACTGATATTCCAAAGACTGCCTTTACCACCAGATATGGGTTGTATGAGTACAACGTCATGTCATTTGGATTAACCAATGCCCCAGCTTATTTCATGAACCTCATGAATAAGATCTTCATGAACTTTCTGGACAAGTTTGTCGTTGTCTTCATCGACGACATTCTTATCTACTCCAAGTCCGAAGAGGAACATGAACAGCATTTGGAGACTGTCCTAGAAACCCTTAGACACCACCAGTTGTATGCCAAGTTCAGCAAATGTGAGTTTTGGCTGAAGGAAGTAGGATTCCTGGGACACATCTTGTCTGCAGGAGGAATTGCCGTAGATCCCGCCAAAATCAAAACTGTTATGGAATGGCAAGCCCCAACCACCCAAACCGAGGTCCGCGCTTTTCTTGGATTAGCCGGATATTACCGCAGATTTGTAGAAGGCTTTTCGAGCATCGCTCGACCAATGACCCAACTGTTGAAGAAGGACAAGAAGTTTGAGTGGACTGACAAATGTGAAGAGAGCTTCCAACAGCTCAAGAGTAGACTGACCTCAGCCCCAATCCTGATCATGCCTGACATCACTAAGCCCTTTGACGTATATTGCGACGCCTCCAAGATTGGTCTTGGATGTGTGCTTATGCAAGAAGGCAAGGTCATATCCTACCTTTCAAGACAGTTGAAGCAACATGAGCAGAATTATCCAACCCATGACCTCGAACTTGCAGCCGTTGTCTTAGCCTTGAAAGTTTGGCGTCATTACCTCATGGGTAATCGATGCGAGATCTACTCCGACCACAAGAGCCTGAAATATATCTTCACCTAGAAGGAGTTGAACATGAGGCAGTGCAGATGGTTAGAATTGATCAAGGATTATGATATGGAAATTCACTATCACCCCGGCAAGGCCAATGTGGTAGCGGATGCGCTGAGTAGACTGCCGTGTCAGTTGAACTCCATGATAGCAGAAGAACAACCTAGCCTATACCAAGAGTTTGAGCAGTTTAGAATGGAGCTAGTTAGTGAAGGATTCCTAGCCAGCATAGAGCTTCAACCCACCTTGATCAGCCAGATTAAGGAAGCCCAGATAGGAAATGCCAACATCGACGGAATCAAGAAACAGATAGCTGCAGGAAAAGCACCAGGATTCACCGTAGATGAAGCCGGAGTTCTTTGGTACAAAGAACGCCTCTGCGTACCATCGGACTCAGACTTGAAGCAAGTCATCCTGCAAGAAGCCCATGACACCCTTTACTCAATCCACCCCGGAGGTACCAAGATGTATCAAGACCTGAAGGAGCAATTCTGGTGGCATGGAATGAAGAGAGAGATCGGAAGCTACATCGCCAAGTGTGATATCTCAGAGAGTCAAGGCGGAACATCAGCGACCCGCGGGACTGCTACAGCCACTGCAGATTCCAGAATGGAAGTGGGACTCCGTAGGAATGGATTTTATCACCGGTTTGCCCAAATCCAGCAAAGGCAATGACTCCATATGGGTAGTTGTCGATAGACTGACCAAGGTAGCTCATTTCATCGCCGTCAAGACCACATACCAAGGCCCAAAGTTAGCTGAACTGTACATCTCCAGAATAGTCGCCCGCACGGAACCCCGAAGTCGATCGTGTCGGATAGAGGATCACATTCACCTCAAGATTCGGCGAGAAAGTGCACGAAGGACTAGGAACCCGTCTGAATTTCAGCACCGCCTATCACCCTCAGACTGACGGACAGACCAAGAGAGTCAACCAGATACTGGAAGACATGTTGAGAGCATGTGTACTGGAGTATGGATCCAATTGGGAAGACTGCTTGCCTTATCCAGAATTCTCTTACAACAACAGCTATCAAGCCAGCCTGCAGATGGCCCCCTTTGAAGCCTTGTACGGAAGGAAATGCCGTACCCCTCTGAATTGGTCGGAAGTCGGAGAAAGCCAAGTCTTTGGCCAGATGTTCTTCGTGAAGCCGAAGAGAAAGTACACAAGATCCGCGAGTACCTCAAGACGGCGCAATCAAGACAGAAGAGCTACGCCGCAAGAGACGCCGAGAGATGACCTTCGAGATCGGAGACTTCGTCTATCTCAAGGTATCCCCCGAAAGGAATGCAGAGATTCCAACTGAAAGGAAAGCTCGCACCTCGATATGCTCGGACCCTTCAAATTTCCGAGTCGCCGGAAGTATCATATCAACTGGAGCTGCGGAAGAAATGTCGGCCGTGCACGACGTGTTTCACATCTCACTCCTCCGGAAGTGCCTTGAAGTCCCTGAGAAGACCGAAGTGTTCAAGAACATCGATCACCGATCGGTGGATATCAACCAGGACTTGACATACCGCGAAGTGCCGATTCGCATCCTGGAGGAAGCTTACAGAACCACCCGCACCCGAAGCATCAAGTTCCTGAAGATTCAGTGGAGCAACCATACTGAAGATGAAGCCACATGGGAACGCGAAGACTTCATGAAGAAGGAGTACCCAGATCTCTTTAGTACCTAACTTTCTTTTAGATCTCGGGACGAGATCTTTTGTAAGGGGGAAGGGTTTGTAACATCCCAAATTTCAATAAAAGAGAGAAGAAGAATTCCAGAGATCAAAATTTCAAACCAACAAAAACTTTTCTTCTGCATATAGTGCCATGCATAGGACTTGTGCATTTGAGTGATATGCCATGATGATTGTTATTAGGTGTATGTGCTAAAACCTAAAACCCTAATGTGATCATGTGAAGATCACCAATCAAATAAATCAAAAAGAGAAAAAATCAAATAAAAGAAAAACCCTAAAACCCTCACATATGGCTCTATGCCATTTTTATAAATTTTGACCCTAGACCATTTTGGTCTTCACAATTATTTGAACAATGTTACTAAATACTTATTACAACTTTTGAACCAAAGAAACACAAATCAAATGGTTTTCAAATTCCATTTTTGCTCACATATGATATTGGTCAAAACTGTCATTTACAATCTGGTCACCACTTTGAGCCCTTGCAATTCAAAATTTTCAAACTAAACTTTGTCACCTCTTTGCACCTCATCCAAAACAACATCAAGGTGAACACTTTTTTTAAAGATCACCATGCCAAATTCATTCTAGATCAAATGCTATGCTCATGCAAAGTTGCAACATTTTATTAAGTGGAACAATCTCCCACTTATCAAGTTTTGCAATTCTTTGATTCTAACAATTCCACCACCACCTCTCATCCTCTCTGGTCATTTCTAACTCAACCAAACACACACAATTCAAATTGGTCAACCTTTTGAATTTAATCAAATTTGGACAAAATTCACAAATTACAACTATGGAACTATTTGACACTATTTGAAATAGTGCTCTACACAAACCTAATCTACACCACACTACTCTAAATGGTTCCCCTGCCCCCTCTCACCCTTAATGACAGTAACCCTAAGGAGAGAGGAGGGCAAGCTAGGGCATGGCCATGCCGGCCATGTCACCACCCCGACGCACCTCCCCTCTTCTCCATCCTCCACTTCTCTGGCCCTGGTGTCCCCAAGCACCACCTCATCTCCCTACGACGCCCTAGCATCGCCACGGCCACGTCGACGACACCGCCGGAGATCGCGCGCCCGATCGGCACGGCCATGCCGCTCGCGTCGCAAGTGTGCACGCGCAGACACGCCCTGGACACGCGCCGCACGGCCACCTCACGCACGCCCTGGACCCTCCCGCTGCTCGTCGAGCCTCAGCACGCCACCGCGACACCGCCAGACACGCGCGCGACCACGCCCTTGCCCGCCGTCGCCGGAGACGGTGACAAGATCCCGTGAACGCCGCCGCCGACCCGGACGCAATGTGTCGCCCACGACGCCGCCCGACCATGCCGTTGCTACTGCGCCTTCGCTGGACGAGGAGAACGTCCCCGAACCCTTGCCTAGCCCAACACCTCGGAATCACCGCGCCCATGTCGCCACCACCACGCAACCCTCACTCGATTCTATAAATACCGCGTTCCCTGGAAGCAACGGAGCACACCACCTCACTCCCCATCCACCACTGCTCACCTCGCCCCCTTAGCCACCTCGATCGTCGCCGGAGCAAGGCCAATCGCAAGCTCGGAGCCGCGGAAGCCCTGGAGCAATCGCCGACGATTGGAGCCTCGAGCCGCCACCGTGCCAGAGCTTCGCCGTCGTCCACATCTACCTCACGCACACTGCCAGCCACCGCGGGAGCCCTGGTTAGCACCCCCACCCCCTACCTGAGCCGCCGGCGAGCTTCTCTCTCGTCGTCGACGACGACGAGCGTAGGCCGTCCGATTCGCTTCTAATCCAATGCCCACTACTAGGAAAAGGCCTAGCCGTAAGACTGCCAGCAGTGGCGCACCATGACTGCCGTGCGCCACTACTACTTAGCAGTGGCGCACCACAAAATGGTGGGCCACTGTTACAAAAGTAGTAGTGGCGCACCTTGATTGTGGTGCGCCATAAGTAAGTGGTGACAGGAGGCCAGCTCCTCCCCCAACCTAGTAGTGGCGCACGTCTCCGGGGTGCGCCACTGCTACATTTCTTACCTATGGCGCACGTTGGTGAGGTGCGCCACTGCTAGGAGGTGTCCAGAGCCCGTTTAGAGATGATAGGCTTAGCAATGGCGCACTTCGGTGGTGCGCCACTGCTACATAGGTTACCTATGGCGCATGTCATTAGGTGCGCCACTGCTAGGGGGTGGCCAGAGCCCCTTTAGAGATGAGAGGCTTAGCAGTGGCGCACCACCTAGCAGTGCGCCATTGCTATGTCACCCTAGCAGTGGCGCACGGCTAGGTGGTGCGCCACTGCTAACCTGGGACCATTTCCTGCTTTTAACCCCTCCACTCACATGTGCCACCCACTTTCCCCAAACACTCTTCCACCACCACCTCCCACCAAATCTGGATCTGGTCGTGTTGCCCCTCCTTCCCACCTCATTTTCACCTCTTCATTCACCAAAATTAAGTTGGTAAACTTAATTTTCTTCATAGGTAAGTAATGGTGAAGCTTTCTTAGCTCAATACCCTACTCAATCTCAACTTTTTACCTCATCCAACACTCTAGGTCTCGCCGTATCGGTAACTTTGTTGGTTTTATGCTTTGTGTGTGACCGGTTCCGATCGTCTTGCACACACACGTGTGTGTGCACATATGTTATGCGAAGCTCATGTGTTGTGTGCGCATGCGCGAAAAGCGTCTCACGTGCATGTGTGTTGTATGCGAAGCCTCCACATGTGTTGTATATGCAAAGCCTCCGATCCACACATGTGTTGCATGTGTTTGTTTGCAGGGATTTGAAATGCGATGGAGTTGCCAATATTTTGCCGAAACGTTGATTCATTTCCGTTTCGGCGAATAGTGGGCATACTACGCATATACATATGTCCTATTTTTAGGGAAGGTCATGCCAAAATTTTCTTTTGGTATGCTAAGATATCCATTTTCTCTATACCCGCAGGCGACCATGGTCCGCATGATGAGCGAAGGCGTTGTGGCTAGGTTTTTGAAAGCCGCGACAGCCGAGATGATTAGAAATAACCAAAAGGAGATAAGATGTCCGTGTCGAAGATGCAAGCTGACGAGCCTTATGGACCCTAAAGCCGATATGGTGCGGGACCACCTTCTCATGCGTGGTTTCATGGATGGCTATCGGTGGGAAGGCGACGAAGATGATTATGAATTTGTCCATGGGATTTCAACAAGAAATAAGGAAGGAGGTGATCAGGATGTAGAAGATCTCGGGCATGATCAGGATGTAGAAGATCCCGGAGATGATCATGATCACAATGTAGGAGATCCTGGACCTGATGATGAGGAAGATCAAGATGGAGGTCATCATGACGATCATGAAGATGAAGACGATGGACCATCGTCGATGGACTGGGTGCAGGACCCTTATCTTCAAGAGCTGCTTCTCAAGCAGACGAGTAACGCAAGAGCTGCCGCCCGAGAGAAAGCCAAGATGGATCAACTGGAGGTAGACGCGGTTACTCCATTGTATGAAGGATGCAGGCCGGAGGATACCCGCCTGAAAGTAACGCTCATGGCTCTGGAGATGAAGGTAAAGCACAAAATGACCGACACATCCTTCAACGACAACATGTCATTCTGGCAGGAACGTCTTCCCAAAGGTAACACGTGTCCGACTAGTATCGAGGAGGCCAAGAAAATCGTGTGTCCTCTGGATTTACCGCATGTGAAATATCATGTGTGCTTGAACGATTGCATCATTTATCGGAACGAGCACGCGGAGTGTACCATATGTCCGGTGTGCGGCGTCAGTCGGTACAAGAAGGGGAAGAAAGCTCCTCGGAAGGTGGTGTGGTACTTTCCGATCACTCCTCGTCTGCAGCGGTATTTCGCGGATCCTAAGCAAGCAAAGCTAATGCGCTGGCACGCGGAGATGAGGAAGGTAGAAGATGACGCAGATGATCCGGACAAAAAGAAAAAGGACAGGATGTTGAGACACCCTTCGGATGCTAGCCAGTGGAATGCGTTGAACCTCGAGTACCCAGAATTTGGGGACGATCCTAGGAACATAAGGCTGGGCGCGAGCACCGATGGAGTCAATCCGTTTGGCAGCCAGAGCAGCACGCATAGCACCTGGCCCGTGTTTGTGTGGATGTACAACCTCCCCCTGGTTGTGCATGAAGAGGAAGTACATTCAAATGAGTATGCTAATTGAAGGGCCGAAACAACCAGGGAACGACATCAATCTGTATATGGGGCTTCTGAAAGAGGAGCTAGCCACGCTATGGGACACGCCTGCCAATACGTGGGACGCCGCCGCGGAAGAATATTTCCCTATGAGAGCCGCACTGCTCACGACGGTGCACGACTTTCTCGGTTACGGATATGTCGCGGGGCAGGTGGTCCACGGATTCAATGCATGCGTCAGGTGCATGGACGACACAACGTACCGCCAGCTAGATAGAGATCCCGGGTCCTCGAAAACGGTGTTCATGGGACATCGAAGGTGGCTTCGCGAGGACGACGCATGGAGGAAACGCAAGGATCTGTTCGATGGTCAAGACGAACCCCGAAGACGGCCACGTACGAGAAGCGGCGAGCAAATAGACGAGCTATTGAAAAATTGGAAAGAGTGCCCACCGCCGGGAAAGAAGCGAAAGGCGCCGGAGCCGCTGCTTAAGGTATGGAAGACGAGGTCTGTTTTCTGGGACTTGCCGTACTGGAAGATCCTCCGTGTGCCTCACAGCCTTGATGTCATGCACATCACGAAGAACGTGTGCGAGAGTCTGCTTGGTACCCTCCTCAACATGCCAGAGAAGACCAAAGATGGGCCGAAAGCAAGGTACGACTTGCAATCAATTGGGATCAGGGAGGAGCTTCACGCGGGATGCCCTAATGATGATGATGATGATGACGATGACGATGATGAGGCGGAGGACACGCAAAGTCGTCGCAAGGGCAAAAATGCCAAAAAGATTGAATATTACTGCCCCCCGCGTGCTTCACTCTAAGTCAGAAGGAGATCGAGCAGTTTTTCGACTGTCTCCTAGGAGTAAAACTTCCCTACGGTTACGCGGGGAAGATAAGCAGGTACCTAGACAAAGCGAAGCAGAGGTTCAGCGGGATGAAGTCTCACGACTGTCACGTGCTGATGACGCAGATACTTCCGGTTGCAATCCGTGGGATCATGGACGCGCACGTCCGTGAAACGCTTTTTGGCCTATGCAACTTTTTCGACGTCATCTCTCGGAAGTCTGTTGGCGTGAGGCAACTTAGAAGGCTACAGGAAGAGATCGTGGTGATACTGTGCGAGCTTGAGATGTACTTCCCGCCCGCATTCTTCGACGTTATGGTGCATCTGCTGGTACATATCGTGGAGGATATCATCCAACTGGGGCCGACGTTCCTGCACAGCATGATGCCGTTCGAAAGGATGAATGGTGTCATCAAAGGGTACGTTCGCAACAGGGCACGTCCAGACGGAAGCATAGCCAAGGGCTTTCTGACCGAAGAGTGCATCTCCTTCTGCACGAGTTATCTAGAAATCGAGAACCCCGTTGGCCTGCCCGTAAACAGGCATCTCGGGAAGCTCGCTGGATGGGGTCACCGCGACGGTAGCCGCGAAATGCATGTCGACTTCAAGGGTCGAATCGCCGACTTTGAAAGAGCAAACCTAGTCGCGCTACAACACATAGACGTGGTCGATCCTTGGGTGGTAGAGCACAAAACCTTCATCGCAAAGACGTACAGTGATCAGGGCCAACAGAGGATGGACGGAGATATAATCAAAGAGCACAACTCAACCTTCACGCGGTGGTTCAAGGACAAGATGCTGACGTACCCTATAGACGAGGATTCTTCTGCGGAAGAAAAACTCATATTCGCCTTGTCACAGGGCGCCGAACACAACCTGATGACATTTCAGGCGTACGATATCAACGGCTACACATTCTACACCGAGGAAAAGGACATGAAGAGCGATTATCAGAACTCCGGGGTAACGATGGAGTCCTACACCGGTGACGTCAAGCAGAGATACTACGGAAAGATCGAGGAGATCTGGGAGCTGAGCTACGCCGGAGAGAATGTGCCGATGTTCCGTGTCAGGTGGGCCAAGAACGTCATAAAAGAAGACCGGCATTTCACCACCATGGTTATACCCGAAGCCAAATCCAAGACAGCGGGCGCAAAGGTCACCGCGAAATATGAGCCATGGGTACTAGCTTCCCAAGTGGACCAATGCTTCTTCATTACCGACCCGCAAAAGCCCAGCCGTGTTGTCGTGAGGAGAGGCAAAAGGAGCATCATCGGAATGGATGGAGCCGCCAACGAGCTAGACTTTGACCAGTACGGCGATCCGAAGATGGAAGATGACGACGATGATGATGAAGAACCATACACAACAAGAAGAAGCAGGACCACCCTACCTAAAGGCCGTCCATTCAAGAGAAGAAGTCTAGGAGTTCCGGGGCTAAATTATTCAACCGCGAGAAAGAAGGGCAAGAAGATTGTGAAAAGATAATTATGTATCATTTTCTTGTATGAATAATGGTTGTCATATTGTTAATCTACACATTGTACCGATCAAAATAGACATATAATTTATATTTTTGGATATTTTCTAGATTCTATAGTATTTTAAATATTCTACATAATTATAATTATTTATGCCTTTTATTTTGGTGTATTATGCTATTTTGGATGTTTATTATAGTGTTAAATCAATTTAAAAAGAAAAGGAAAAAAATTGGGGCCGCCAGGGTTCGAACCTGGGCGGCAGGGTTTGGCTCAAACCAACCAGGGACAGAGCCAATGCGGTACGATTCGGGATATGTCAATCCACCCAACGTTTTTCTTTTGACCAAACCATAAAGTGGCAGTGGCGCACCCCTAGAGGTGCGCCATTGTTAAGCCTCATAGTGGCGCACCACTAGAGGTGCGCTATTGCTAAGTGTGTCTGGGGACTTAGCCAAAATTCCCCTTCTCTTCCCCGTCCCGACCAGATCCTCTTCTTCGCCCATTCACCACTGCGCCCTCCTCTCCGCCGGCGACGCCCTGCGCCCATTCACCACTGCGGCCTCCTCTCCGACGCCACCTCACCGGCGACACGAGCGACGGTACCTCGGAGGAGGGATCCTCACGAGGGGGAGAAGAAGTAGGGGCCATAGGGCGGAGTGCACACGGGACGGTGGTACGCGAGTTACCCAGCTTCGGAACACCCGCACGATGACAGGGCCTACTGCTGCTTGTCTGGAATTATCTGGGCGCTTTCGCGTAGTTACAATGAGTTGTGGTTGTGCCTCTAGGGCTCCCGGGATCCGGCTTATAAAGGCGCACGGATCTAGGGTTTACATGGAGAGTCCTAGCCGGATTACAGATAGCCTAACTACGGTACAATATCTTGCCGTGCACGTCACGGATCCGCCTTCCATATACGTCGTACTGGATCCGGGTTCCTCATGGGCCTCCTAGATCCGGGTTACTCTAATGTCGGTACGGATCCGGCATCTGATCCTGGGCCGGACTTCCTCCTTCATGATCAACAGCAACTGGGCCGCCCGATGGGCCACATGCCTCATCACCATCTGTGGGCCACCCGGGCTTGCCGGATCTAGGCACCGTCGATGGTACACCCATGAAGTATACCCACAACAGTAGCCCCCAGAGTTCTCCGAGTTTCACCTGCTGTTTCCGCCTTGCTGGTTCAACATGATCTCCGGCAAACGTTGGTAACGCGGAGAAACTTGAAGAGCTCCAACTTCGCATTTTCTTCTTTTCCCAACTTTTAGTCGGAAAATGCTCCCATCCTGCGGGACTTCATCCATCGACGGTACTGGACACGTTTCCGGGTTAATTCCCTGCTTGCGAATGAGAGCCTTTTATCTTCACGCGATTACCCGGAATCTTTAAAAGACTCAAACGGTTCCGCCAATCCTGGCGCCATTTTCGCGCGATTCATGCGGTAACTTATCTCTAGCCATTTTTACTGCTAGGGTTTGGGACACGTGTCGCGCATCCAACGGCGCGACGCTTGCGTTCCGACCACAGGATGCGGAGCACGAATCTTATCCCTTCGGCCTATAAATATCCGCCGTCGAGACCCTTACCCTCATTCACCCCCTTCTCACCTTTCTGCCGAGCGCCGCCCGTGAGCTCTTCCTCCGCCGTGCCGGAACCTGCCGGAAAAGTCGCCGGAGCATCACCGGAGCGAGCCCACCACCGCAGTGTTCTTCGTGTTCTTAACTCCGGCGAGCCACCGCGCGGAAAACTCGTCGCCGGCAGCTCCAACCACCGCATACGCCATTACGGTAAGTCTTCGAGCTTCACTTTCGCGCCGTAGTTGGTAGGGGTGAACCTGGGGAAGACGATGTGGGATCCGACTAAAGAAAGTTTCCGCCAAACCCTTTTTCTTCAGATGTCTTCAACGACTCCGCCTCCGACCTCGGAACCAATCATGGCGACCCCAATCTCCTCCGCCCCTCCTCCCTTCGTTCCAGTCAGGCTGGATCCTTCAAAGGATTCCGGCAAGGAGGCTGAGGGGACCTCTGCTCACCCGGAGAAAGCCTCCGGGGCGGGTCAAACGGAGCACCAGGCGGAAGAGGTCACAAAGAAGTCGAAAGCTCGGAAGCGAGATTCTGAAGCTAAAGGAAAATGGTGGCCCTGTACCACCACCGAGATGGAGCTGAAGAACCTCGAGGCGGAGGGCTTCCTGCAACCCGGAAGCTGGAGGTCAGTTCCAAATGAACTAGCTCCGGCTCCGAGGGACGACGAGATGGTGCTGACGAAGGCACTGGTGGAGCGCGGATTTTCATTTCCGCCTTCGGACTTCTTCTTGGAGATTCTGAAGACGTATGGACTCCAACCCCACAACATAT
This sequence comes from Lolium multiflorum, assembly GCA_030979885.1. Taxonomy (NCBI): domain Eukaryota; kingdom Viridiplantae; phylum Streptophyta; class Magnoliopsida; order Poales; family Poaceae; genus Lolium; species Lolium multiflorum. The sequence continues at coordinate 295,403,380 of CM061748.1, read as the reverse complement.
CTCCAAACAGCGTGCTTGCCATCAGCAACCACGTCACCCTCTGCGAAGGCCATCTCCGGGTAACCCCCGAGATCTCTCTGTTCCAATACTTTTTCTCTGTCAAGAAGGAGAGGATCCGGCAATCCGCCGAACTCGCTACATGCGGATCCATCACCTTTATGCTCCGCCCGGGCCGCGTCTACCCCCCCACCGACCGCCACGAATCCGCGAGGTACTGGTCCGGGGGTTTCTTCTATCTGAAGGACGTCTCCGACCCCGCGAGCGAAAAGAAACTTCCACCTTTCAAGAATTGCCCCGCCACCGAGCTTCCGTCATGGACGCACTGCCCCCACTTCTCCGACTCGCCTCAACTGACCCGCGCTGTTAGGCGGATCTGCAAGCTCACGGAGGAGGGGCTGACGGGGAAGGATTTAACCCTTTCCTGGTTTACCAAGCGGATCCAGCCGCTGCAACACAGGGACCGCCTGATGTTTGAATACACAGGGCGCGACGATCCAATGCGCGCCACCAAAGACAATCTCTCCGCCGACGCCATCGACAAAAGGATCCGGGTCCTCATCAAGATCTCACGTGAACTCCACGTTCACGTATGCAACAAAGACATCCACATGAATGGATCCGGAACCGCGGTACGTCGCCTTGACTTTGGTTTATTGTTTTTCTTCAAACTTTTTTATCTAAGTGTTTATCTTTGCATTAGCTCGAGGCGCTAGAGGAAAATGAACTCGGAACTCTCCTCCGAGTCCCATCCACCGGCAACGCGGATCCGGAAGCCGCATCGGAGGCGGAAGCTCCCGAGGCTTCCCGCCCCGCTAAGAGGAAGAAGCCTGCTCCTTCCAGCCCTCATGCGAAACGCGCCCGCGAAGTGCTCAGCATTGCGGCTACCCGGAAATTGGAGGCGGAAAAGAAGCGCCTCTCGCTGATTAATACCAGCAACAAGGGGCAGCCTGCCATCCAGCATTTCTTCAAACCTTCCGGGTAAACGTCTACTTCCGAGACCCAAGTTCTGGTTTAACGCTCGCTCTTATACTTTTATGTTTTTCCTGAAGCTCCGGAAGCCAGCCCCCCAAGGCCCCAAGGGTCCTCAAGAAGAGAGCCAGGCCATCTCCGGCTTCTTTTCCTATTACTCCTGAGGTTGAAGTTCCGCCCAAGGCTTCATCCGCCTCCAAGCCGGATCCAAAGGATATCATCAACATTGATGACCTTCCTGAAGATCCCGCTCATCATGGCGACTCCGCCAAGGGGACCTCCTCACCCGTTCCTCCGCCAGATCAGCCAAGCTCCGCTTTCGCGGGGCCCACTGAAGAAGAACAGGAGCAAAAGGCTAAGCTCCTCCAAGTTACCAACGCAACCCGAGTCAACCTCCAACCAACTCCGTCCCTCCAAAAGCTTACCCTTGCTCAACGTCACGCGGAAGTTTCCGCCATGCTGAACAAGGTATGGGGAAAACCGGACGAGGAGGTGGGCTATCTTGCCGAGCTGGAGGACAGCCTGAAGGAGTTTTTCGCCAAGCACAAGGAAGTGCGGCAGGTAATACTAGCCCCCAAGCATTGGGTGATATAGTTCCGAGTAACATGTATTAGCCGATGCTTTCCCAGAATGTACCTTAGACGGAAATTTGAAATTTTTATACCTCAAAAAACTGAATTCCTCGCTAGCCCCCAAGATTTTAAATATCCGACTAACTCCTTGCTGCTTCGCAGACCACGCGGAAATTGCACGAAGATCTGCGCATTCACGTGCTAGAGCAAATCACGGAGATCGAGGGGCTGCGCCAGAACGCGGAAAACAGCCAAAAGGCTATCCAGCTGCTTGAGACCCGCCTTCAAGGTACGAGATCCGGGTCTTCACTTTTTGTGCTGACATAGTTGTTCAGGATGCATAATATGTGCAACTTTCTGCCTTCAGAAGAAACTGCCAAGCACTCCTCGTTCGATGAGCTTTCCGCCAAAGTCAAGGTGCTTGAGGCGGAGAACGAGTCCCTCAAAACCTTCATTCAAGAATCCTCTAGTAAGGAGACTGAGGCGAGGAAAGAGCTCTCCGAGAAGCATGCCCGAGACAAGGCGGAACTGATTGACAAACTGGAGAAAAGCCAAGGCCGTGTGATCTCCGTGATATCCAAGAACAGAGTTCTGGAGGAGGAGGCGGAGGCCATTGACAAACTTATCTTCCGTAAGCATTTTTCCGTGTCGTTGCTCCGACCATCTTGTATGTTTTTCTCTCTAACGGAACTGAACCTCTCCACAGCAAGCCTTGGCTTTGAATGGTCAAAAGAGTCAAACCTTAAGAGGACGGAAGCATACGATGAAGCGCGGAAATCAATTGACGCGTTATTTGAAGCCTGTCGCGGAATCGCCACGGCTCTGTCTCTGAAGAAGGCCAAAACCACAGTCATCGATACGATGACCAAACTTATGGGACTGGTGCCGGATTTCATCAAGGACTGGCAGAAGTCTTCAGCACGCGGAGTCGCCTCCCTAGTCTTGGCCACCTGCAAGGCTCACTTCCCCTCGCTCAACCTGGCGACTGTTGCACGCGGAGCCCCAGGGATTCCGACATGGGCGCCCTCCTCGCGGAAACCGAAGGCTATGAGCAGTTGTTTGTCAGGCGAGTGGATCACTCGTTCTGGTATAACAAGCACGATCTGCCCGAAGGATTTTCCGATGCTGAGGAAGAAGCAGGTGAGCCGGAGTATTACGGGGAAGGATCCGGGTCAAGCGGCGAGCATTCCGGAGGAAACTCTGGTGACGGCTCCGAAGCCGGATCTGGTGACAGCGATGACGGCTCCACCTACCAGCAGTCTGAAGAGGAGGACTCCGAGTAGAGTTCCTGTTTAAAACAATGAAACAAGTTGCATCATTTTGGCCCCAGAGTGGGTTTGTAATAAGACTTTAAATTCTTAAGTAGCTAGGAACGAAACGATTATGCATGGGGCGGAAACACTTATCCTGCTATCCGTTAATATTATGTGCATGTTTCGTTTTATGTCGGAAAGCAAGTGCTGACTTCGTTATTTTCCGGCTTGCCCGCTTGACCTTCCACGAGCCGGAAAACCTTAGCCGGAAATGCTCGCCAGCGGCGACGAAGCCCAATGGCAATCCGTCCATAACCGCGGAAACAAGCCCCCAGGCATAGGTGCCGGAAATCGCTACTAGGAATCCACGAGTTCGCAACAGATAACAACTTAATCAGAAAACTTAAGCTTACGTCCTAAAGGACGGTTTTGGAAATCACAACTTTCATACACGCCTAGGCGGAAACATCCAGCTCTGCGGTTTTAGTCGGAAAAACATACACGATCTAAAATGAACAAGTAAAGGAGGTAAAAGACTCAAAGAGTGAACCATAAGCTTTATTTCATTGATCATGTATAACTATTACAGAGTTTGTAACTCGGAAAAATATGCTAAGTGTAGAAAGGACGTAGCTGTGCGATATTCCAAGGGCGATCTGTTTCATCGTAGATGTCATCCGGATCCTCACGCTTGCGTTTCCGGCGCCAATTAGCAGGTCTATCCCTCAGCTCGCGGAAATCAACAAGGTAGTACGACCCGTTATGAAGCACTTTGCTAACTACGAAGGGTCCTTCCCATGGAGATTGCAGCTTATGGTCTTTCACCTGTCGAAGGCGGAGGACCAGGTCTCCTGCCATAAAGGAACGTTTCCGAACTCGACGACTGTGATAGCGTCGGAGCTTCTGCTGGTAGATGGCGGAGCGCTGATCAGCTAGGTTCCGAGCTTCTTCGATCAGGTCCACAGATAGCTGTCTGGCCTCGTCAGCTGTTTCTTCATTATAGGCGGAAACTCGCGGTGAATCGTGGATGATGTCGGAGGGAATCACGGCTTCGGATCCGTATACCAGGAAGAATGGGGTAAACCCTGTTGATCTGTTAGGGGTAGTTCGCAAACTCCACAAGACAGCGTCCAACTCATCAGCCCAGGCTCCTGCTGCTCTTCGCAGCGGTTCCTCAAGGCGTGGCTTGATTCCTGATAATATTAGACCGTTAGCTCTTTCAACTTGACCATTGGATTGTGGGTGAGCCACAGATGCAAGGTCCAATCGAATCCCCATTGTCTCACAATAATCCTTCAATTCTCCTTGAGCGAAGTTTGTGCCATTATCCGTGATTATGCTGTGTGGGATGCCGAATCTCATCACGAGGCTGCAGACAAATTTTAGTGCCGTAGCACCGTCGGCTTTTCTCACTGGCTTTGCCTCGATCCACTTGCTGAACTTGTCAACAGCGACCAAGAGGTATTCAAAACCGCCAGGAGATGATCTTTTTAACTTACCAACCATATCGAGCCCCCAGACCGCAAATGGCCAGGTGATAGGTATGGTCTTCAGCTCTTGGGCTGGAGCGTTTGGTTGAGTAGCGTAGTACTGACAACCTCGGCAGGTCTTGACTATCTTGTCAGCATCTTCTTTAGCTGTGAGCCAATAAAAGCCTAGCCGAAAAGCTTTTGCAACGAGTGATCTGGGAGCGGCATGATGCCCGCAATCCCCTGCGTGGATCTCTCTGAGGATCTCAATGCCATCTTGATTGGAGACGCATTTGAGGAATACCCCTGCTGCACTTCGTTTGTAGAGCTGTCCATCAACTATTGTGTAGGTTCTTGCTCGTCTGACGATCTGTCTTGCGAGGACCTCGTCCTTAGGCAACTTCTGATCGATGAGGTAATCCAGGAAAGGCTGTGTCCAAGCCGGAATGATAGCCATCACTTCCCTAGCCGGAGACACTGCCACCTCTGGGTTTTCCGGGTTAGCGCCCTTAACTGAGGGTATCCGGAGATGCTCCAGGAAAATGCCAGGTGGAATTTGCTTCCTGCCGGATCCGAGCTTGGATAGCATGTCTGCCGCTGAGTTATCGTCTCTCCTGACGTACTTGACTTCGTATCCGAGGAAGCTCTTGGCGATCTCATCAACTTCGTCTCTGTAGGCCGCCATGATGGAATTTCTGGCGTTCCAGGTTCCGGCTACTTGCTGTGCCACCAGGTCGGAATCTCCGCAACAGATGATGTGCTTGATCCCTATTTCCTTAGCGATGCGCAGTCCGTGTAGTAGAGCCTCGTATTCCGCCATGTTATTTGTAGCTTCGAAGTGGATCTGCAGAACGTACTGCAGTTCTTCTCCGGTAGGGGACTTCAGGGTGACTCCGGCTCCCGAGCCTTGATGCTGCTTGGATCCATCGAAGTGCATGACCCATGTTTCTGGTTCCGGCTCCAGACTTGCATCCGGAGCTTCTGTCCAATCTGCAACGAAATCTGCCAAGACTTGGGATTTTACCGCGGTCCTTGGCTTGTAAGCGATGTCGAAGGCGGATAATTCAATGCCCCATTTAGCCGTCCGTCCTGTTGCGTCAGCGTTGTTGAGAATTGTTGACAGCGGAGCCTTGCTCACAACTGTTACTGGGTGCTCTTGGAAGTAGTGTCTCAGCTTCCGGCTGCCTAGGAAAACTCCATAAGCTAGCTTCTGAAAGTGAGGGTATCTTTGCTTTGACTCCGTCAGCACCTCGCTTATGTAGTAGACAGGTCTTTGGACGTCATATTCATGACCTTCTTCCTTTCGCTCCACCACGATGACGAGGCTGATGACTTTGTTGGTAGCTGCCAGATAAAGGAGCATTGGCTCTGACTCTGCTGGGGCTGCCAAGATAGGTGGGGAGGTGAGTATTTCCTTCAACCCTCGAAGAGCTGCGTCAGCTGCGTCGTCCCAGACAAATTTGTCTGTTTTCTTCAACAACTTGTACAGAGGTAGCGCCTTCTCGCCAAGACGGCTAACAAACCTACTGATTGCTGCGACACAACCAGTTAGTCGTTGCACATCTTTGAGACAAGTTGGCCGTTTGATACACAGGATTGCCTTGATCTTTTCCGGGTTAACCTCAATGCCTCTGTGAGAGACTATGAAGCCAAGGAGTTTTCCGGCTGGCACGCCAAAGACGCACTTCAGCGGATTCAACATCATCTTGTACCGACGGAGGTTCTCAAAGGTTTCTGTGAGGTCGCTGATCAAGTCGGATCCTTTCCGGGTCATGACCGCGATGTCATCGACGTAGGCGTGCACGTTCCGGCCAATTTGGTCCTTCAGGCACCGCTGCATCGTACGTTGGTAGGTGGCACCTGCGTTTTTCAAACCAAAAGGCATAGTAACATAGCAGTAAGTACCAAACGGGGTAATGAATGAAGTCGCCTTTTGGTCGGATTCCTTCATCCGGATCTGATGGTACCCGGAATACGCATCAAGAAAACACAGAAGTTCCGCCCCGCCGTCGAATCAATGACTTGGTCAATGCGCGGCAAGGGGAACGGATCCTTCGGGCAATGTTTGTTCAAGCCAGAGTAATCGATGCACATTCTTAGTATTTCAGTGTTCTTTTTGGGTACAAGGACGGGATTCGCGACCCAATCGGTGTGGATAACTTCTATTACAAAACCTGCTTCTAGTAACTTTGCTAGTTCCATTCCTATGGCGCGGCGCTTCTTATCTCCAAAGCGTCGCATAGCTTGCTTCACCGGTTTAGCCCCCGGATTTATGTTGAGGTAGTGCTCGGCGAGTTCCCTAGGTACTCCGGACATGTCAGAAGGTTGCCATGCGAAGATATCCATGTTAGCGCGGAGGAACTCGACGAGCGCGCTTTCCTATTTGGGGTCCATGTTGGCTCCGATCGAGACTTGCTTGCTAGGGTCATCTTCCTTGAAGCTGACTTTCTTGGTCTCTATCGCGGCCCTGAAGGAGTTTTTCTGTTCGGAGATCTGCTTCTTGGTGGTTTGCATCTCAGTCGGATCCACCGCGGCTCTGTAGCCTTTCAGCTCTTCTCCGGATATGACAGACTCTGCGAAGGCGGCTTCGCCCAACTCGCACTCGTGAGCCTTTTTGTAGTCTCCGGTTATGGTAATCATGCCATTAGGACCCGGAATCTTGAGCTTGTTGTAGATATAGCACGCTCTTGCGTGGAACTTGTGGTAGGTGGGCCTGCCGAAGATGACGTGGTAGGAGCTTTTGAAGGGCACAACTTCAAACGTGATCTTTTCTTCGCGGAAATTATGAACATCGCCGAAAGCCACGGGAAGTGTGATGCTGCCGAGGGAGTTCGCCTTTTTACCCGGAACCACGCCGTGAAACTCAGTGTTGCTGTGTTTGAGCTGTTCCTTGGTGAGGTTCATCCGCTCCAGAGTCTCCAGGTACATGATGTTCAAGCTGGCTCCGCCATCCATGAGGCACTTGGAGAAGTCATACCCGTCTATGCGGGGACTCACAACCAAGGCGTAGTATTCTTTTGGCACAATGGGGGGATGGTCCTCCCTGTCAAATGTGCACGGAACTTCCGACCACCTGACATACTGCGGCACAGCCGGAACTGTGGCGTTCAGGATCCGGGTAGCTGACTTTGTAGCGCGGACTGTTGGGGTTCCGAGGAAGGTGTGGTAAGCCCCCACGCTCTTTTTCTCGAAGGGGTTGGATTTACCTGCGGATCCGGCTTTGGGATCCGGCGAGTTATCATCCTCGTCCATCGCCTCGGAACTGTCCTCCTCCTTGTCCTTATTCTTGCCCTTGCCTCCTTTGCCGCGTGGGCGGTGCTTCCGGCCCGCTTATATCCTGCCTCCGGGTCGTTCTTGAGGTCGTTGACCCACTTGCGTTGCGGTTGGTGTGAGTGGACTTCCCGTAGCCGGATCCAAGTGGGCCAGGCAGGGCATGTCTCTGTACTCCTCGTAGGTTTGCGGGGCGCGGGATCCGCCAGCAGTGACCTCAGTGCCATGCTGCTGACCCCTGCCGGCTCCGCCTCCGCGGCCGCGTCCTCTTCCGCCTCCTGAACCTCCGCGTTGGAACGCCATGGCGACCATGTCGGATCCGCCACTCTTCTGGTCATCAGGGTTTTTGCGTTTGTGGCCGCTGTTACCGTTATCACGGTTCTTCTTTTGTTGGTGCAGGGGGATTGCTGTAGCTGCGATATCACCGCCTGCGTCGTCATCGGCGGCAGTGTGATCACTGGCAATGGAGATCATCTCGTCCAAAGTCAGTTTGTTGGCGTTGGCCAAACAAGTAAGCTTATGCCTCAGCAATCCTCCTCTCTGCAGTCCACCAATGAAGGCGTACATGGCAGTGGTGTGGTCGACGTTTTCGCACTCGTTCCTGCATGCCAACCATCGTGTGAGGAAGTTTCTTGAAGATTCTCCCTTCTTCTGGATACAAGCTTGTAAGTCGCTTGCCGTGGCAGGTCTTTTGTAGGTGCCCCTGAAGTGTTTCTCGAAAGCGGTCTTCAGGTCAAACCAGCAAAAGATGGAGTTTTTCTCGAGGTCACTGAGCCAGATCCGGGCTGGGCCTACAAGGTACAATTGGAGCATGCGGCAGGCGATATTAGGGGTTCCTCCGGCGAAGGTTACTGCATTGTAGTAATCCTCAATCCAGGTATCCGGCCTTTCGGTGCCATCGTAATGCTTCAGGTTTCCGGGTAGCTTGAGGGAGCTCCTTGGCTTTGGTTCCTCTCGAATCATCCTGCCAAAGCACTTCGGTCCGATGTAGTCGGTTCTGTATTCGTTGAGGCGTTCCCGCGCGTCGCGCGAACCGTGACGGGGGGACTGTGAGCGAGAGCGAGATCTCCGGCCACCGCCTCCGCCTCCACCTCCGCCGCCACCGCTAGGTGGTGGTGAGGGAGACCTGCGAGGGGGCCGATCCGACTTCTTGCTTCCGCCTTCAGATTCTCCCCGGCCCTCCCGGTGCTGGCTCCGGCTCCTGTGGCTGCCTTCGCCGTGACGCTGGCTGCCCTGGTCGTTCCGGCTCCGGCGGGGCTCCGGGTCGCGCTCCTCATTCCGACTCCTCCTAGGCTCGGGCTCACGATCGTTGTTCTGATTCCGGCGAGGTTCCGGCGTGCGCTCCCTGTTCCTGTTTCTTGAGGGCAGCACGTTGTCGCGGATAACAATTCCACCATGCCCCTGAGGCCTGGTGTTTCCGGCTGGACTACGGCGGCGAGGGGGACGCGGGTAACCATTAGGCGGAGGAGAGGGGTTGCGGTACTTGTCTCGTCCAGAGTACATTGCATCCTTTCCCTTTCTTGGATCTGACGGTGGCGTCTTTGATGGTACGGGGATCGGATTTGGGTGTTCCCTGGTTTTCCTTCTGCGTTCCGAGGATCCGGTTCGCGATTCGTCGTCTCGATGGCGATTGTCGTGGGCGTCCTTCTGCGCAGTGGAGACGCAATGCTCCGGGTTAGATTCCAACTTGCGCGAAGTGTCTGCCTTGCTCTGTTGTTTAACCGCTGAAGCGACGAGCGTGCGTAAGTAATTGATGTCAATCTCCTCGTCACTTTTCTTCAGAATTTCTGCAGCTTTCGTCATATTGTCTTTTGGGGTTGCAAGCGGCTGTTGCTCTGTTGGAGTTGCGAAAGTGATCTTACGGGGAGCTATCATCTCACGCCGGACCTTTTCGACCTCCTGGTGAGCTTCAACGATCTTGTCTTCCCAATGTTTTCGGAGTTCCTTGACTTTCGCCAGTCCTTCGTCCACCTCCTGCTCACGCTGGATGAAGTCTTCCACAAAAACTGCGGCGTGCTTCCTTTCCTCTAGCATGGCGGCTGCGGTGTTCTTGAACTTCTTGGCTGTAGCCAGTAGCTCCACTCTCTTGGCTTCCAAAGCTTCTATGTCTTCAGGAGTGATGGGTTTGTTAAGGATATCCGAGCGATAAACTGCATCCATGCCTGCTTGCGCGACCATCTCTTCAGGCGACAGGAGGCTCTCCGAGGAGGAATCCTTACGGGGCCGCTCCCGCGACATTGGAGATCCGTGATGGGATGGCTGGGGGTCGGATTGGGTGCCTGCCTCTTCTGATCCGTTTTCTCCCAGTGCCGCAACCGTTGCAAGTACCTGCTTTGGTTGGGCGGAATCGACTTCAGGCTGTTCACCGTGTCCGAGTTCCTTCATCTTGCGATCGAACTCTTCAGTGTCCATGGATTGAGTGTCTCCGGAAATTGGGCTTAGGTTTCCCAAAATTGACTCTTCAGCCGGAGTTCCGCTTTCTCCGACAGCCTCTTGCTGATCCGGAGCAGCGTTGTTTTCCGGGGCCTCGACCTGCTCGGGACCAGCTCCGGCTTCATGAGGGGCGGTTCCGGCGGTATGGGCCAAGAAGTGTACAAAGTGACACCTTTGCTTTTCTAACACCTGGGAGACCCAGGCGGATCTGCATTGGTCTTCCACCATTATTTCCTGCTCAGGGGCGGATTGGGTGGGTTTTGATTTTTTCAGATCTAAGGCGGAATCTTCGCTAAGAAGTTCCTGCGTCGGATCGGATCGCGACTGCGTCCTGCTCAGCGGCGGTCGCGTCAGCGCTACTTACCAGTGGGTTTCCGTCGGAATCGACGGTTTCCCCGATGAAGATGTGTATGCCGCCAACTGGGACGATGGAGAGCTTGACGGGGTCGGTTTTAGCCGGAATCCAACATTCATCCGGAGGGACGATCGGCAGACTTCCGGCGTAAAGGACACGCCCCACAGCGATGGTGTCGTCGTAGCTTCCCATGGCGGAACCCTCCTGTTCCGGCCCCGACGCCGCAGGCCCCACGGTGGGCGCCAACTGTCGTTGCCTAATCGACGGTACCTCGGAGGAGGGATCCTCACGAGGGGGAGAAGAAGTAGGGGCCATAGGGCGGAGTGCACACGGGACGGTGGTTGATGTCTACGTTCCCCCTCCTTTCCTGTAGACAGTGTTGGGCCTCCAAGAGAAGAGGTTTGTAGAACAGCAGCAAGTTTTCCCTTAAGTGGATCACCCAAGGTTTATCGAACTCAGGGAGGAAGAGGTCAAAGATATCCCTCTCATGCAACCCTGCAACCACAAAGCAAGAAGTCTCTTGTGTCCCCAACACACCTAATAGGTGCACTAGTTCGGCGAAGAGATAGTGAAATACAGGTGGTATGAATAAGCGGTAGCAACGGCAACGACAAGAAAAGTGCTTTGCCTGAACAAGAACAAGCGTAGTAATGCAGCAGTAGTAACACAAGAAACAAGAAACAAGCAATGATAGCAGTATTTAGGAACAAGGCCTAGGGATTAGACTTTCACTAGTGGACACTCTCAACATTGATCACATAAAGAATAGATAAATGCATACTCTACACTTTTGTTGGATGATGAACACATTGCGTAGGATTACACGAACCCTCAATGCCGGAGTTAACAAGCTCCACAATAATGCTCATATTTTAGTAACCTTTAGTGTAAGATAGATCAACAGACTAAACCAAGTACTAGCATAGCATGCACACTGTCACCTTCATGCATATGTAGGAGGAATAGATCACATCAATATTATCATAGCAATAGTTAACTTCGCAATCTACAAGAGATCATGATCATAGCATAAACCAAGTACTAACACGGTGCACACACTGTCACCTTTGCACACGTGCAGGAGGAATAAAACTACTTTAATAACACATCACTAGAGTAGCACATAGATAAATTGTGATACAAACACATTGCAATCATAAAGAGATATAAATAAGCACCTCACTATGCTCTTCAACAGTGAATAAGTATTCTGTGAAATATGGCCTAAGAGACCCACACGGTGCACACACTGTCACCTTTACACACGTGGGACGAGGAGTCTCCGGAGATCACATAAGTAAAACTCACTTGACTAGCATAATGACATCTAGATTACAAGCATCATCATATGAATCTCAATCATGTAAGGCAGCTCATGAGATTATTGTATTGAAGCACATAGGAGAGAGATGAACCACATAGCTACCGGTACAGCCCCGAGCCTCGATGGAGAACTACTCCCTCCTCATGGGAGCAGCATGTGATGAAGATGGCGGTGGAGATGGCAGCGTGTCGATGGAGAAGCCTTCCGGGCACTTCCTGCTCCGGCAGGGTGGAACAGAGACTCCTGTCCCCCAGATCTTGGCTTCGCGATGGCGGCGCTCGGGAAGGTTTCGTGGTTTCGTCCAACGCCTCAGGTTTTCGACGAGGCTTTAAATAGGCGAAGAGGCGGCGCAGAGGGCTGAGGGGGCCACACCATAGGCGGCGCGGCCTCTCGGCCGCGCCAGCCTAGGGTTTGGTGGCCCCGTGGCCCCCTCCGACCTCTCTGGTGTGTTGGATGCTTCCGGGGATTCTAAGATCTTTGGCGTTGATTTCGTCCGATTCCGAGAATATTTCGTTACTAGGATTTCTGAAACCAAAAACAGCAGAACTGGCACTTCAGCATCTTGTTAATAGGTTAGTTCTAGAAAATGCACGAATATGACATAAAGTGTGCATATAACATGTAGATAACATCAATAATGTGGCATGGAACACAAGAAATTATCGATACGTTGGAGACGTATCAGCATCCCCAAGCTTAGTTCTGCTCGTCCCGAGCAGGTAAAACGATAACAAAGATAATTTCTGGAGTGACATGCCATCATAATCTTGATCATACTATTTGTAAAGCATATGTAGTGAATGCAGCGATCAAAACAATGTGTATGACATGAGTAAACAAGTGAATCATAAAGCAAAGACTTTTCATGAATAGCACTTCAAGACAAGCATCAATAAGTCTTGCATAAGAGTTAACTCATAAAGCAATAATTCAAAGTAAAGGTATTGAAGCAACACAAAGAAGATTAAGTTTCAGCGGTTGCTTTCAACTTGTAACATGTATATCTCATGGATATTGTCAACATAGAGTAATATAATAAGTGCAATAAGCAAGTATGTAGGAATCAATGCAGTTCACACAAGTGTTTGCTTCTTGAGGTGGATAGAAATAGGTGAACTGACTCAACATTGAAAGTAAAAGAATGGTCCTCATAGAGGAAAAGCATCGATTGCTATATTTGTGCTAGAGCTTTGATTTTGAAAACATGAAACAATTTTGTCAACGGTAGTAATAAAGCATATGCATCATGTAAATCATATCTTATAAGTTGCAAGCCTCATGCATAGTGTACCAATAGTGCCCGCACCTTGTCCTAATTAGCTTGGACTACCTGGATTATCACCGCAATACATATGCTTTAACCAAGTTTCACAAAGGGGTACCTCTATGCCGCCTGTACAAAGGTCTAAGGAGAAAGCTCGCATTTGGATTTCTCGCTTTTGATTATTCTCAACTTAGACATCCATACCGGGACAACATAGACAACAGATAATGGACTCCTCTTTTAATGCTTTAAGCATTTGACAACAATTAATTCTTTTCTCATTAGAGACTTGAGGATATTTGTCCAAAACTGAAACTTCCACCATGAATCATGGCTTTAGTTAGCGGCCCAATGTTCTTCTCTCACAATATGCATGCTCAAACCATTCAACTCAGTGTAGATCGCCCTTACTTCAGACAAGACGAACATGCATAGCAACTCACATGAAATTCAACAATGAGTTGATGGCGTTCCCCAAACATGGTTATCGCACAACAAGCAACTTAATAAGAGATAAAGTGCATAATTACATATTCAATACCACAATAGTTTTTAAGCTATTTGTCCCATGAGCTATATATTGCAAAGGTGAATGATGGAATTTTAAAGGTAGCACTCAAGCAATTTACTTTGGAATGGCGGGAAAATACCATGTAGTATAGGTAGGTATGGTGGACACAAATGGCATAGTGGTTGGCTCAAGTATTTTGGATGCATGAGAAGTATTCCCTCTCGATACAAGGTTTAGGCTAGCAAGGCTTATTTGAAACAAACACAAGGATGAACCGGTGCAGCAAAACTCACATAAAAGACATATTGAAAACATTATAAGACTCTACACCGTCTTCCTTGTTGTTCAAACTCAATACTAGAAATTATCTAGACCTTAGAGAAACCAAATATGCAAACCAAATTTTAGCAAGCTCTATGTATTTCTTCATTAATGGGTGCAAAGTATATGATGCAAGAGCTTAAACATGAGCACAACAATTGCCAAGTATCACATTACCCAAGACATTTATAGCAATTACTACATGTATCATTTTCCAATTCCAACCATATAACAATTTAACGAAGAGGAAACTTCGCCATGAATATTATGAGCTAAGAACACATGTGTTCATATGAACCAGCGGAGCGTGTCTCTCTCCCACACAAGCATGATGTAATCCAATTTATTCAAACAAAAACAAAAACAAAAGCACACAGACGCTCCAAGTAAAGCACATAAGATGTGACCGAATAAAAATATAGTTTCAAGAGAAGGAACCTGATAATTTATCGATGAAGAAGGGGATGCCTTGGGCATCCCCAAGCTTAGACGCTTGAGTCTTCTTGATATATGCAGGGATGAACCACCGGGGCATCCCCAAGCTTAGACTTTTCACTCTTCTTGATCGTAGTATATCATCCTCCTCTCTTGACCCTTGAAAACTTCCTCCACACCAAACTCGAAACAACTCATTAGAGGGTTAGTGGACAATAAAAATTAACATGTTCAGAGGTGACACAATCATTCTTAACACTTCTGGACATTGCATAAAGCTACTGGACATTAATGGATCAAAGAAATTCATCCAACATAGCAAAAGAGGCAATGCGAAATAAAAGGCAGAATCTGTCAAAACAGAACAGTCCGTAAAGATGGATTTTATTAGGCCATCAGACTTGCTCAAACGAAAATGCTCAAATTGAATAAAAGTTGCGTACTGAGGATCATGCTCAAATTGGCTTAATTTTCTGAGCTACCTACAGGGAGGTAGACCCAGATTCGTGACAGCAAAGAAATCTGGAACTGCGCAGTAATCCAAATCTAGTACTTACTTTTCTATCAAAGACTTTACTTGGCACAACAAAACATAAAACTAAGATAAGGAGAGGTTGCTACAGTAGTAAACAACTTCCAAGACACAAATATAAAACAAAGTACTGTAGCAAAATAACACATGGGTTATCTCCCAAGAAGTTCTTTCTTTTTAGCCATTAAGATGGGCTCAGCAGTTTTAATGATGCACTCGCAAGAAATAGTATTTGAAGCAAAAGAGAGCATCAAGAGGCAAATTCAAAACACATTTAAGTCTAACATGCTTCCTATGCATAGGAATCTTGTAAATAAACAAGTTCATGAAGAGCAAAGTAACAAGCATAGGAAGATAAAACAAGTGTAGCTTCAAAAATTTCATCACATAGAGAGGTGTTTTAGTAACATGAAAATTTCTACAACCATATTTTCCTCTCTCATAATAACTTTCAGTAGCAACATGAGCAAACTCAACAATATAACTATCACATAAAGCATTCTTATCATGAGTCTCATGCATAAAATTATTACTCTCCACATAGGCATAATCAATTTTATTAGTTGTAGTGGGAGCAAATTCAACAAAGTAGCTATCATTATTATTCTCATCAAGTGTAGGAGGCATAGTATAATCACAACAAAATTTACTCTCCATAGTAGGTGGCACCAAAAGACCACTATCATTATAATCATCATAAATAGGAGGCAAAGTATCATCAAAGAAAATTTTCTCCTCAATGCTTGGGGGACTAAAAAGATCATGAAAACCAGCTTCCCCAAGCTTAGAACTTTCTATATCATTATCAACAATGGTGTTCAAAGCGTTCATACTAATATTACTACCAGCATGCAAATAAGATTTCATAGGTTTTTTAATTTTCGCATCAAACAATCCATGTCTTAAATCAGGAAATAGAATAAGAAGCTCACTCTTATACATTATGCCAAACTAGTGTAAACAAGAAACAACAAGATGCAATTGCAGGATCTAAAGGAAATAGCTTTGAGCACACACACAACGGAAAAATACTTTACCTGGGACCGTAGTATGAGTGCCTTTTTACCTTTCCTCCCGCAACGGCGCTAAAAGTGCTTGATGTCTACGTTCCCCCTCCTTTCCTGTAGACAGTGTTGGGCCTCCAAGAGAAGAGGTTTGTAGAACAGCAGCAAGTTTTCCCTTAAGTGGATCACCCAAGGTTTATCGAACTCAGGGAGGAAGAGGTCAAAGATATCCCTCTCATGCAACCCCGCAACCACAAAGCAAGAAGTCTCTTGTGTCCCCAACACACCTAATAGGTGCACTAGTTCGCGAAGAGATAGTGAAATACAGGTGGTATGAATAAGTAGCAAGCAACGACACCGAAAAGTGCTTTGCCCGAACGTAAACAAGCGTAGTAATGCAGAGTAACACAAAAAACAAAACAAGCAGCGATAGCAGTATTTAGGAACAAGGCCTAGGGATTAGACTTTCACTAGTGGACACTCTCAACATTGATCACATAACAGAATAGATAAATGCATACTCTACACTTTTGTTGGATGATGAACACATTGCGTAGGATTACACGAACCCTCAATGCCGGAGTTAACAAGCTCCACAATAATGCTCATATTTTAGTAACCTTTAGTGTAAGATAGATCACAGACTAAACCAAGTACTAGCATAGCATGCACACTGTCACCTTCATGCATATGTAGGAGGAATAGATCACATCAATATTATCATAGCAATAGTTAACTTCGCAATCTACAAGAGATCATGATCATAGCATAAACCAAGTACTAACACGGTGCACACACTGTCACCTTTGCACACGTGCAGGAGGAATAAAACTACTTTAATAACACATCACTAGAGTAGCACATAGATAAATTGTGATACAAACACATTGCAATCATAAAGAGATATAAATAAGCACCTCACTATGCTCTTCAACAGTGAATAAGTATTCTGTGAAATATGGCCTAAGAGACCCACACGGTGCACACACTGTCACCTTTACACACGTGGGACAAGGAGTCTCCGGAGATCACATAAGTAAAACTCACTTGACTAGCATAATGACATCTAGATTACAAGCATCATCATATGAATCTCAATCATGTAAGGCAGCTCATGAGATTATTGTATTGAAGCACATAGGAGAGAGATGAACCACATAGCTACCGGTACAGCCCCGAGCCTCGATGGAGAACTACTCCCTCCTCATGGGAGCAGCGGTGATGAAGATGGCGGTGGAGATGGCAGCGGTGTCGATGGAGAAGCCTTCCGGGGCACTTCCCTTCTCCGGCGGTGCGGAACAGAGACTCCTGTCCCCCAGATCTTGGCTTCGCGATGGCGGCGGCTCTGGAAGGTTTCGTGGTTTTCGTCCAACGCCTCGGGGTTTTCGACGGAGGCTTTAAATAGGCGAAGAGGCGCGGGAGGGCTGACGGGGGCCACACCATAGGCGGCGCGACCCCCTCCGGCCGCGCCAGCCTAGGGTTTGGTGGCCCCGTGGCCCCCTCCGACCTCTCCGGTGTGTTCTGGATGCTTCCGGGGATTCTAAGATCTTTGGCGTTGATTTCGTCCGATTCCGAGAATATTTCGTTACTAGGATTTCTGAAACCAAAACAGCAGAAAACATGGCACTTCGGCATCTTGTTAATAGGTTAGTTCCAGAAAATGCACGAATATGACATAAAGTGTGCATATAACATGTAGATAACATCAATAATGTGGCATGGAACACAAGAAATTATCGATACGTTGAGACGTATCGTGGTACGCGAGTTACCCAGCTTCGGAACACCCGCACGATGACAGGGCCTACTGCTGCTTGTCCGGAATTATCTGGGCGCTTTCGCGTAGTTACAATGAGTTGTGGTTGTGCCTCTAGGGCTCCCGGGATCCGGCTTATAAAGGCGCACGGATCTAGGGTTTACATGGAGAGTCCTAGCCGGACAGATAGCCTAACTACGGTACAATATCTTGCCGTGCACGTCACGGATCCGCCTTCCATATACGTCGTACTGGATCCGGGTTCCTCATGGGCCTCCTAGATCCGGGTTACTTCTAATGTCGGTACGGATCCGGCTTACTGATCCTGGGCCGGACTTCCTCCTTCATGATCAACAGCAACTGGGCCGCCCGATGGGCCACATGCCTCATCACCATCTGTGGGCCACCCGGGCTTGCCGGATCTAGGCACTGTCGATGGTACACCCATGAAGTATACCCACAACACGAGCGATGCCCTCCTCTCCTCGCCACCCCGGCGACGCCCTCCTCTCCTCGCCACCCCGGCGACGCCCTCCTCTCCTCGCCACCCCGGCGACGCCCTCCTCTGCATCGTCACCGACGCCCCCTCGATCTTGATCTCCGACGTCGCGCAGGTACGTCCCCCTCGACGGCGGCCGCCTCCCCCTCGATTCACCTCGATCCCCACCCGCCTCACGTTCTCTCCCCCACGCAGATCCTCTCAAGCTCGCCGCGGAGCAGGAGTAGCACGTCGGCGACCTCGTCTGTGACCCCCTTCGAACTCCGCCCCATCGAGCTGCTGGCCAACCCCGTGCTCACCTGCGCCACCGCGACCGACGCCGGCTACCCCAGCAACTTCGTCGCCAACCTGTTCCTCTACGTGCAGGTGAGCCACCTCCTCCTTCTGTCATTATGCTTCTGCATCAAATGCCTCTCCTTCATAGTTTAGATGAAACAATATAGCTTACTAAATTGACTAGGCAAGATGCTCTGTATATTTTTGAGAGAAAAACACAAACATTTGAGTTTAGCTTAGTTTTCTTTATATGACTTGAGCACTGGCATTCATTGATGCAGTTAGTTAGTGTAATGCACATCTATTTTGCTATGGTGTAACTGAACCCGAAAGTAATTTACTATCAATTCATTTGATGATAGGTACTGCAGTGCTAACTGAAGCAAAATAATATTGTAGAAGAAATTCTGTGACCAAGAAGAATTTATAAGAATCCATTTGAAACATATCCAGAGTACAACTCACTATTGAAACATAGAATATGCAATGATGCTCTGTATGCATCTTGTAGCAATATTCCTCATTCCAGTTGGAAATGCAACTTACACTAAGTCTGGCGCATACTGAATGTATGAATCCCCAATGTCTAATGGACAATTTGACTTGGGGAACTTTGCTAGTTAGTGCTTAGCTTAATGTGGCTTGCTTCTGGTGGTTCTGAAATGTATTTTTAAGCAAAATATAGACTCTGAAATGCAAACTAAACAGAGAGCACGTTGTACTAGATAGATTGAGGGTATTTCTATGTCTGTTCCATTTGGCAAATATACTACATAGATTGGTTGGGGGTTATCAGCTGTTTGGTTGACATGTGGTGTTCCCTGTGTTACACCTGCACTTTTATATAGGCAATTATTTACAGTATATATGTGTCAAGTTTATTTTTAGTTGTTCTACGGTTGTAAAGCAAGGTCATTTTATTTTTGCGAATAGTAAAGCAAGGTCATTCTGAGTACACTGCCATGTAAACATTAACAACAAACTTATAAACATCGGCTAGTTAGTGCTTAGCCTTAATGTGGTTGCTTTCTGCTTGCAGTTTGGATATATGCCAAATATTAGCAGTATTAGTTACTGTTCTGGATGAATGCCTCATATTCTGTGCACTAGACCATAAAGCATTATGTTCTGCTTATGTGTAGCCCTGTAGCCATTTGCCTGACATAAAAATGACAGCACACAAGACAAAGTTTAATTAGCATCAGGTTTCCTTTTGATTTTCTCTGTTTGAACTCCACAGTACCATGAACAAGCTTACTGAATTTTTATTTTTATGTTTTTCAAGGCAGAGTTGAGCACCTGACCGCCGCCCTCGCATCTTCCTCGACCCGGAGCAACAACTCACCTCTCGGAGACTCCACGCGACTCACGGTGAGCTTGATGCTGCTTGCTACTGCCGCTAGCTGCTAACTCCTGCTGCTTGCTAGCTGCTTGCTGCTTGCTGCTGCTGCTAGCTAGCTGCTGCTGCTAGCTAGCTGCTACTGCTTGCTAGCTGCTTGCTGTTGCTGCTAGTTGCTGCTTGCTGCTACTGCTAGCTGTAGCTGCTGCTGCTTGCTAGCTGCTTGCTGCTGCTGCTAGTTGCTGCTTGCTGCTTGTTGCTGCTTGCTGCTTGATGTATGCCCATGGTTAGCTGATGCATATAGCTAGCTGATGCATGCTGTTGAGTGCTCAGCTGGTGGAGGATCAATTGTATATGTGCCATGGTGTATATGGAGGAACAATTGTATATGTGCCATGGTGCTCAGCTGGTGGATTGTTTTCCTGGTGTATTTGTGTCATATTCTTGTGCAGGGATCGACAGAGTTGCCCATTATCGCCGAAATGTTGATTCATTTCCGTTTCGGCGAAAATGGGGCACTCATATGTCCATAAATTAGCATAGGTCATGCCCAATTTTTCCGTGAAATCTTGCGCTAATTTTATGCATTTTTTCCTACTTAGTTCGAACATGGCCAACAACGAAGAGGCCGGCGGCAGCGGCAGCAAGCCATTCTGGATGCTAACCGATGAAATGGAGGTGATGGAGTCACAACCTCGCCGCGACGACGGCGAGGATGATGGCACCGATCCAGAGTACCGAGCGGACGATGCCGCCGAGGATGACACCACTGATGGTGCCGCCGAGGATGACACCACGGATGGTGCCGGCGAGGATGACACCGGCGCACCGAAGAAGCTACGGAGGGAGCGTCGCCCGAATGTGCTCAGCACCGTGAAGCAAGCATTCACCGAAGTGAACGCCAGTGGGCATCCAACGGCGCCCCCTGATTTAGTCAAAGGGTACTCTGCCCAACTCGGGTGCATCCTCCGGAGCACGGTCTCGATCAACACCGAGAACCTCAGGCATCCTGACCGAGCGAATTTGCGCACCCTCCTCTTCAAGAAGCTGCACGAACGATACGAGTTCCCGGTGGACTGCTCAGAAAAGCGTCTCATGCGGAACAAAGTGCACAATGCCGCCCTCACGAAGATGAGCACCGCCCTCGCTAGTTGGAGGAACCGAGTGAAGAAAATGATTAATAGTGGTGAGAGTTACGAGAAGATCAAGGAGTCAAATCCCTCGATCACCGAGCAAGACTACACTGATTTCAAGATCAAGTGCGAGAGCGAGTCAACGTCGGATTCTAGTCAGTGGGGGAAGGACATGCGAAAACTGAACTTAGGCACCCACAAACTTGGTCCTGGCGGTTTTAGGGTGGCGCAACCGAAATGGGACGCCGCGGATGAGGAGCGTGTGAAGAACGGCCTCGAGCCCCTCTTCCCGCAATACAAAAACAAGCAAACCAGGAACTTTCTCCTGGCCCGGTACCGTATTGACCCGAAAACAAAGGAGCTCACCACCACTCCGGATGTGAAGCAGTTTGAGGCTCTTCTGGTAAGGAATGCACCCGCTTAATTAGCTCCTTTATGGTTGCATTCTTATTGATGAATCCAAATTTCTAAATGGTTCATGCATGTTCCTCCCGTAGGCTAAGGAGGTTGCTGCGGAAAGTGAAAAGGAAGCTAGTAGCGGCGCGGGGTCCACGAGCTCCTCGCAGTGTGCCCCTTGGGACAACCCTTTAAATAGGGCGTTGAATGCCCACAAGAAGAGGGATCCATTGAGTAAGCCGACGTCGGCTGGTCGTGTGGTCGGCGAAGGATGCTCTATGAAATGGTCAGAATACTATAAGTCGGGGAAAAAGGAGAGAAAGGCCACCATCGATGAGAAGGAGGTCGCACATCTCAAGGCACAAGTTGCGCAGATCCCGACATTGGTCGAGGAGCAAGTGCGGCAACAAGTGCAACAAATCGTGGAGACCCAACAGAGGACGCAACGACAACAAGTGGAGGACCAAGTGGGCACGACGCTTAGCTCCCTCATCCCTACCTTGGTTGCCGGTCTGGACGCGTGGTATGAGGGAGGAAAAAAGGGGCCTCCCCCGGTTCCCAGTTTCACGGGCAGCAACTCCCACAGCGTGGAGCCATCGGTGAGTCCGCAGGCGGCAACAATGGTGTCTCCGGCGGCGCCAACATTGGTGGCTCCGGCGGCGCCAACCTTGGTGGCTCCGGCGGCGCCAACCGTGGTGGCTCCCGCGGCGCCAACCTTGGTGTCTCCCGCGGCGCCATTACTTCAGCTCAATGCACCCGTCGCTGCGGATAATACGCCGCCCGGCACCGCGCCAACAAGCGGCCACTCCATCAGTTGCACGCCCGCCGCCGGCGGTGCCTCGACCTTAGCCGAGCTGGACGCCATCACGGTAACCAACCCTTGGCCAATGACTTCCATATCCTTGCCTTTGACTAGCTAGCCATCCCTAACGCCCTACATGTTTTCCGCAGAGCTCCGCCGTCGACGTCCCATGCACTCTCCTGCAGTTTGTGAACGGCGAGTTGATCGATGTTGCCAAGGCCAAAATCGTTCAACCGAGCAACCGTCAGTTACACGGTAGACCCATGCAACCCGACGTGTATAGGATTCAACTGGTTCGGGTGCTTAGCGGCTACGACGACGTGCTACCTCCCTTTCAACCCCATGGTGCCGACGAAGATGAGGTCCTTACCCTCCAGCATTGCTTCAATTGGTCCATGGTTTGGCCAAAGAGCCAGATTCGTTTGGGGGCGAGGGACACCACCCCACAGACAGCACCCCCAGCCGTGCCGGCGCCAAGCCATGGCAAGACCACCCCAACGGTGCCGCCATCAGCTGATGTGGACATGCAGATGGCACAGGATCCGAACGATGGTCCGGACGAGGACAGTACGTTCGCCAACCTGGACTGCAACTTCGATTTTGGGGTGATGGACTACGATCTCAGTAGCCAACCCTCTCAAGCTGCCGCCGAGGGGAAAACCTATTGCAACAAGCGGCGCCTATTCTGTTCTCAGGAGACGCCTCCAGCTGCCGACTTCACCGAGACTCAGCCGATAGCCGAGGTGAGAAGTGTTATCAGTCCTAACACACTGAAGAAGGCTTGCGAAGAGGAGAATGCAGTCCCAGTAAATACGAAGCCGAAGGGACGGAAAAGAAAGAAGAAGGATGACAAGTCTGCCAGCCAGCCGGCACCTATCCGTGCTCAGGACGGGCCACCAGTGCCCAAGAATATAGAGGCGAGGGTGCATGTGTCGGGTGAGCGGATGCTAATTCAAAGATTGTACGATGCTGCACCCGGTCCTATGCGATCTCTGGTTGACGGTGTTATGTTTATGGAGGAGCGGCGTCTCAGGGAGAAAGATAATGGATACCCAGTGTATGTTGCCAAGGTGCCCTCGGGCCATGGCTTTGTCGATAGTGGCTTCGCGGGGGAAGATCTTCCTGCGGTATGATGACATCTTCGCCATGTTGAACAGTTATCCGCTGCACTACACCTTCATTCGCCTATACTCGCTCAGCAAGGCGATGCGGATCATTAGACACAACATCCCGGACATCGCGATAGCCGACCCCTTCTACATGCGTGCCGTCCACTTGGCCACCGCCGGAGACCGGGCAGTCGCGAGTGGATACCTCAAAGACTTCTTTCTAGCGAACCAGAAGAAGTGTAACATCCTCCTGCCTGTATTTCCCGAGTAAGTCACCCCCTCACCGTACCGGTCTTAACTCGTGATTTTTTTAGATTTCAATCGTCATGTTCTTAAACATTATGTGTTCTACGCAGAGACAAAACCTGCACACTCATCTCCATAACCCCGAAACATTCCGTGGCCACATACCTCGATGCGGACGGTAAGTCAACCACGGACTACACGAATGTCAAGGCCGTACTTGATGATGCTCTCAATGGCTACGTCAAAGCGAAAGGCAACATGCAGAGGCCAAATGTTAGGTACGGGAAGCATGTGTTCAAGCACCAAACAAAGTTTCCCTGCGTCAAGAAGCCGCCTTCTAGTAACAAGGATGCCTACTACGCCCTCTATCACATGGATAAGTTCATACGGGACCAGCAGCAGCTTACGCTACCTGAGCATCTCAGAGACTGGGCCAACAAATTGGCGCGGGTCCCTGACGACGGCATCAAGCAAGACTTCTTCCGCATCCAAGTAGAGTTTTGTGAAATCATCCATCAAGATGTCGTTAGAAGCGCGGGGGAGTTCTACGCCGGCTATCAGCCGTCAAACAGTGACATAGACACAATGCTCCAAATGCAGGGTGACGACTACCGCTCATGGATGTGCTTGAAGAAAGGCGGCGGTTTTATCCACGCTCCGAGAAAGTCTTGATGTGCGAGCCTAGTTATGTAGTTGTGAACTAAAGACGAGCTTCTGTTGTAATAAACTTTATCCAGCACTTTACTTGCTATTAATTACTAGTTCGGCTATGTTTGTGAACTTATATATATGGCTCTGTCGTTTTCCGCACTTGATTTGGTCGTTAATTTTGTTTGCATATGCCGATGATTAGAATGGTTGGTCACTTGTACACTCGGGGGTGGAGCGAGCGAGCCTGGTGTGATGGCACAAATATCCATGTCTTGTGCATCCTACCTGGCCTCGCTCACTCCATCCCTGAATGTTAAAATTTGTTTTGACCAACAATGTATGAGGCATTCCATTTAGTTCATAGTAGCTACTTATCTCTTGTTTGAGTTGGCACTTCTTAATTGCATTTGGCCGATGATTAGAATGGTTGGTCACTTGTACACTCCGTGGTGACGTAAGCGAGCCTGGTGTGATGGCACAAATATCCATGTCTTGTGCATCCTACCTGGCCTCGCTGACGCCATCACTGAATGTTAATATTTGTTTTGACCGACAAAGTATGAGGCATTCCATTTAGTTCATACTAGCTACTTATCTCTTGTTTGAGTTGGCACTTCTTAATTGCATTTGGCCGATGATTAGAATGGTTGGTCACTTGTACACTCCGTGGTGACGTAAGCGAGCCTGGTGTGATGGCACAAATATCCATGTCTTGTGCATCCTACCTGGTCTCGCTTACTCCATCACGGAATGTTAATATTTGTTTTGACCGACAAAGTATGAGGCCCTTGTCTCCATTTGCTTTCGTATTTCAAAATGCCGATGATTAGAATGTTTGGTCACTTGTACACTCGGGGGAGGGGCTAGTGAACCTGGTGCGATGACACAAGTATCAATCTCTTGTGCATCCTACTTGGTTTCACTAACCCCTTCTCTGAATGTTAATATTTGTTCCGACCAATAATGTATGAGGCATATGCTATTTAGTTGATACCACTTGGCTCTTTCTTCCATTTTAGTGCCGATGATTAGAATGTTCGGTCAACTGTACACTCGGGGTGTCGCTAGTGAGCCTGGTGTGATGGCACAAATATCAATCTCTTGTGCATCCTACCTGGCCTCACTAACGCCATCCCGGGATGTTCATATTTGTTTCGACCAACAATGTATGAGGCATTCCATTTAGTTCATACTAGCTACTTGTTTCTTATTTGAGTTGGCACTTCTTAATTGCATTGGCCGATGATTAAATTTTGTGGTCACTACACTTGGGGGAGGCGCTAGTGAGCCTGGTGCGATGACACAAATATCAATCTCTTGTGCATCCTACTTGGTCTCACTAACTCCTTCCCTAAATGTTAATATTTGTTTGGACCAACAATGTATGAGGCCCTTGTCATTCCATTTGCTTTGGTATCTCAAAATGCCGATGATTAGAATGTTTGGTCACCTATACACTTGGGGGAGGGGTCAGTGAACCTGGTGCAATGACACAAGTATCAATCTCTTGTGCATCCTACTTGGTTTCACTGACCCCTTCCCTAAATGTTAATATTTGTTCCGACCAACAATGTATGAGGCATGCCTTTTAGTTCATACTACTTGGATCGTTTTTGAGTTTGCTCTTATTCGTTGCAAACATCTATGAGCGTGAACTAATGTTTCTTTGGCTTGTTCATATATGTGCAGATATGACGTGGTATGTCGTGTACAAGGGCAAGGTTCCCGGAGTCTACAACGACTGGGAGGAGTGTAGGAGACAGGTTCACCGTTTTAGCGGTAACAGCTACAAAGGGTACACCACTAGAGCGGAGGCCGAAGATAGATACGCACGCTATTTGGCGGGAGAGAGGAGGGAGCGGAGGAGGAACCGGATGAAGACCACTATCATCGGGATGGTGCTAGTAGTGACTCTAGCTCTCTTCTATGTGATTGTACTTTAGATGATCGATCTTGTGTAACCACTAGCTCATTTGCGACTTTGTAACCCCGTAACTTGCATTGTAACCTCGTAACTTCTCTAATGTGAAATCTTGTGAATCATGTGGGGCTAATGTGAAGAACTATGTATGGATAAGTTGTGCTGTTGTTTATATGTGTTATATATCCTGTATTGTGCTATTGTACTGTGATATACAACCTGTATAAATACCTGCCAGGATACAAAAAAAAATCGAAATCGTAGCAGTGGCGCACTAGTGGCCCATCAGTGGCGCACGTCCACTAAGTAGCAGTGGCGCACTGCGCTGGATCCAGTGGCGCACTGCCCTGTGATCCCCTCCGAGACTAGCAGTGGCGCACCAGGAACCTCAGCAGTGGCGCACGTCCTGGAGACAGCAGTGGCGCACGTCCACACGCAGCAGTGGCGCACCACCTCGCTGAAAAGTGGCGCACGCAAAACGGTAGCAGTGGCGCACCTCGTCTAGACAGTGGTGGCGCACGCCACTGACCAACAGTGGCGCACCACTTTGGAGTAATAGTGGCGCACTGCTGGACTGTCAATGGCGCACCACGCAGGTGCCACTGGTATCCAGGCTAGTAGTGGCGCACCCCTAGTGCGCCACTACTAGGAGTTAGCAGTAGCGTGATAGCAGTGGCGCACCACTAGTGCGCCACTGAAGGCTATATGTGGTGCGCCACTGATTGCCTTTTTCCTAGTAGTGGCCCCACTTTAAAACGTACCGATTCGGGTTTTAACAGCCGCTGACGTGTGGACCCCACGCTGTCAGCAAGCCCACGCGTCTGTGGACCGTGGTGGGCTGGGGTGGGCCGTTTTAAATCAATTCGGCCCAGCTTCGTTTTCCCGCCGGCCCTTTAATTCAAATTCCGTTTAGTTAAATTCAAAGCAAATTCAATACTGCACCCAACTTTGAAAATCCATAGAATCTATTTGGCTTGGCCAAATTTAACAAATTTGATATTGTTGGAAAGCTACTAAAAAGTTCTACAACATGCCACTGGTCTCACCTTGAGATTAGTTGTAGAATTAATCTGATAAAAAGAAGAAGGCAGGGACTTTTCCCTATTCAAATAATTCTTAAAAATCAACCAAAATAGATATTAAGTTAGTTCCAACTCCAATAGCTCACATTTGACGTACACTAATTGTTTCTGCAAGAAAATGGTGTGGTCACTTTGCATGATCATGCCCTAGTTTAATTAGTGGACAATATGGCTATTTTCTTAAGTGATATGGTCCAAAACTATTATGCAAATTATATGAAGTTTTATACTTCATTTAAATCTTGTCCCAAATGAATTCATGTGATGTTTGCACCCCTGGTCAAACACTCTTATATGAAATACTTGGAGATTTAAATCATTTGTAGAATTGATAAATGGTATGAGGTGGTCTACCTCATTTAAATCATTTTCTCAAATAATGATAATGAATGTTTGACTTGGGTCAATATAAGTTCATGTATGATTGTTTGAGAAATTAAATCTTAAGAAGATTTCAATGAGAGGAAATTATTTCTCAAGAACATTATGGAAACTATCATTTACATATGTAATGAGAGGAAATTATTTTTCCCTCAAGCAACACAACCAATGCACCCTAATTGAATTACTTGTGTGCTTAGAATAGTTGTGTGCATATATGTGATGTTTGGAATAGCCATTGAATTAGTGAGTGATTATACTCGTATTCAAATTTAGACGCTAGCACCGGAGAATACCAAGAGGAGGAAGGATTCTACCAGGAGGAGGAAGAGGAACCCCTTGAGAACTATCAAGGCAAGCTAATATTCTTGCAAAGTGCAAAGCCCCTTGGGGCAAGGCACCATTATTCTTACCTTTCTTACCATAAGCCTATCCCAAGTTTCTACCTTACAAGTTTTTACTTGTTTATTCAAAGAGTTACTTTTATAGTTAACTTTGGTCAAAGTTAAAGAAGGTTACTAGAGTAGTTAATTTAGTCTCAAGCTAGCCAAGCAAGATTAGCACCCCTCATGATTAGTGCTATTGCTAAGTATTAAAACTTGACTACTCTAGATGGGAACATGTGACTTTGAACTGAATTTGAAACCTTGGAATGATGAGTCATTCCATTGAATGATTTTTGAAGGTGAATATGACCAAGAGAAGATGGTGATTTTTGATATAAAACTGATATTGGTTTGAATGCGATACCTTTCCAATATTGAGTACCCCCACAATACCTGATTATGGGTAGGGCTTAACTGGAAGTTTATGCATCTTAGTATGGGTTCCCTCTGAACACACATCATAGGGGTTATGCCGAGGCTGCCTCCGTTGTTGATGAATGATGTGAATTGAGGTGAATTGTACGGCCAAGCCCTGTGCAGTCCCAGGTTGACAGTTGGTCTTCACTGGGAGGCCAAGCTCATGGGGAGAGGTGCTCATACTAGGATTTGTAAGTGAAAGGTTATGGTTGATAATCCGCGTACTGTGTTACGATGATTCGGGGTAATCCCGACGGATGAAATCAAATGTTGTGGCACAAGTGTGCAACCTCTGCAGAGTATAAATCTATTCGAATAGCCGTGTCCACGGTTACGGACGGTTGGAAAGGCCATAACTTGTCAGATTCTTGAAAATGAATGGTGAAGTGGTGAATTGAATTGAAATCACCACTTGAATGGTGGGAATGACACTAATGTTCCCACTTGAGTTAGTCTAGCACTTGAATAAGTTTTTCTCAAACACTTGTGAACTAAAATTGGCTTTATGCAAATAAACTAGAGTTTAGCACCCCCTTACTAGAATTGTCTAGCACTTACACTAGTATTAGTTTGCGAGTACTTGAAGTACTTACGGCTTTGTCCCTGGCTATTCAAATGGCCAGAGTATGAAGATGATTACCAAGGAGATGACCAGCAGGACGCCTACGACAACTAGGAGTCTTCCAACGTCAAGCGTTGGCCTGTGGACTAGAGAGTCCTTGTATCTTACGCTTCCGCTATGAACTTGTGTTTGTTCGTTGACCAATAGATCAACTATTTGTGTAATATGGATCATGTGATTCAAGTTGTAAGACAATATGGTTTGTAATGAATGATGACTATGATATTCAGCTATTATGCCTCGCAACAACAATATTCCTGGGATTGCGATGAATGACATAATAGGCATCTGGACTTAAAAATCCGGGTGTTGACAGATATCCACCTGTCGCAAGTGGGTTGAACGTGCGTGTGGACACATTTGGGTACCCCTGCAGGGTTACAATCTTATCGGTAAACCGTGTCTGCGGTTATGGATGACTTGGAGCTGTATGACTAGACCATAGACAACTTACACCTGTTGTTTATTAATAATAACTTGCGTAGTAAGTTAGCACAACTCAATGATAAATGGTTAAAACTTGATAACCGAGTGAGTGCCTTTGCCAGTACTTCTTTGCGAAGGGGGAACACATCGGTTGTGTTATGTTTGCAGAGTATAGAACTATTAGTTTATGCGCTCTCTCACCTTGTCTGATAGACGAATGTTGTAGAGTGTCTCTATAGGTTTTTAGTGCTTGCGCGCTGCCGCTTAACCCCACCATATTGCCTATGACGTTCCTCTTGCGTCCTCTAAGTCCCCTGCGTGCCTCAAGTACAAAAGACGACTGGTTGACGAATGCTTATACGTCTTGAAGTCTTGTTAAGTACGAACCCGTACTTATTGCTGCTTCTTTGGGACATAACCGGGCAGGTATGAAGTTATGTTCGATGAAGACGACGTTAGCAAGGTTACCCTTCCGGCTTGGCCTGGGCAGGGTTATGTACACCATTGGTTATCTTCAGGACTCTTAGTCCAAGTTGTATCTTGTCCGTACTCGGACGTATTCGATCTTCTATATGATTTGGATCTTTGTATTGTATATTGTATCTTGACTCGTTGGAGTCGTTGTTGTAATATATATGTATCTTGTGGGCTCTATTGTAATCCTGTTGTAATGTTACCGCTCGTGTTAATTCCTCTGGCATCACGTGTGTGATTTGTCGCGCACGTCGTGTCAGAGGGCGTCTCTGAATCGATATCGTGCGGATTTCGGCGGGATCGCTGGAATCCTCATGGTACCGGTTCTGGGGCGTCACACCAACCTTCTCCGCCTTCGACAACATATACTTGATATCCCTCGGTGTGGCAGTTCGAGGGTTGGGAAGGTGCCGAACAAGGACCAGCATCGGCAAGCCGGCGCACTGATGCTTGACTCCGACAAATTCACGGGAAATGCATCACATAAGCCCAACGACACCAATCTAGGATGAACAAGAACATGTTCATGAAGATTGTGTTTAACGTCAAGGTGTATGGCACATACTTCATGTGCAAGAAAGGCTGCACCGGCTTGTGGGGCTTCTCATCACTTCAGAAGTGCATGGCTGCTATGCGTCGTCTTGCATGCAGAGCTCCTCTAGATGCAACCGATGATTATCTACGCATGGCGGAGTCGACATGCTTACAAGTTTTGCAGAGCAGTGGTGGCGGTATTTGGGCCAAACTATTTGAGGACACCCAATGTAGATGATACAACTCGGATCCTTGTACAAAATGCTGCAAGAGGATTCCTAGGGCGCTCGGGAATATCAATTGCATGCACTGGGTTGTAAGAATTGTCCATTCTCTTCGCAAGGGTTATACAAGGAGGCATACCGGAGAGTGCATTGTCATACTTGAGGCAGTGCCTGACTATGAACTCTGGATTGGCACTCTCTTTTCAGCATGGCACTATGGCATGAACTCACAATGACATTAATGTGTTATAGCGCTCCACCATGCTTACAAGGCTAGCTGAGGGACATGATCTGCCCGTCAACTTCGAGATCAACGATCACACATACAACAAGAGGTGCTATCTAGCCGATAGGTATCTATCCACAGTTTGCTAAATTGGTGAAGACAGTTGGAGAGCCTACTACGGAGAAGGAATCTTATCTTGTGGACATGCCAAAAAGCATGTCACAAGGATGTCAAGAGGGTTTTTGGTGTGCTCCGGCAGCGTTTTGTCATTGTTCGATACCCTGCTCTCATCTAGTTGGAGTCTCTGATGTGGGAGATCATGAACTCTTGTGTGATCATGCACAACATAATCACCGAGAGTGAGCGCGATGCACTAACACATGCTGACAATCCATTGATTTCCCGTGTCCTCTTGCTGAAATTGAGTAGGTACCGGTCCAGTTTGTTGCTTTCCTCTAGATGCATCAAGAAATCCGAGAAATCCGAGATGCAGGTGTTCATACTCAATTACAGAATGATCTAGTTGATCATTTGTGGGTGCAAGAGGAAACGCCACATGATTCATGGACATGTTGCATTGCAATTTATTTAAATTTAGTATAAATAATTTAGTTTGTATGGTTAAACTATCTATGAGAAATAATTTGTGTGTTTAAACAATATAATATTGTTTAAATTATGTTACAAGCTCATAGATAGTTTAACCATACAAATTAACGTTAATTTAAACAATAGAAAGCATGTCATTTATGTTACAAGCATATGACGCGCTTTCACCTACAGTGTTGTAAGCCCCTCCCCCGGAGCTAAACTTCGGGATCCTTTTAGTTACCGAAATGGTGTCTGCGCGAGTTAACTTTACTGCTCAGTGCTTTGTTCTGAATTTTCAATGTACCGAAACGAGTAAGTGACTAGTGAGGAGTGACAAACAATTTGGAGATGAAAGACCCATGGGGCGCTGGTCAAGGTCGCCGCTATAAAATAAGTGTGCTATGTGAGTTATTGTTTCTGCGTTATTCCACTATACCTCACCACCGTCACAGGGGCCCTGGTATTCAACAATACTGTTGCAGAAGGAAATATTTCTGCAAGG
This sequence comes from Lolium multiflorum, assembly GCA_030979885.1. Lineage (NCBI taxonomy): Eukaryota > Viridiplantae > Streptophyta > Magnoliopsida > Poales > Poaceae > Lolium > Lolium multiflorum. Next base: position 295,371,675 of record CM061748.1, on the reverse strand, counting down.
CAACATCAGTAAATTAGGTTTTCTTTTTGGTACATGACTACATCAGGAAGGGAAGAAGCATCGTGCCAAAAAGAAGAAAAAATCTTGCCGAAAGCCCAAACAGATTTACGGTAGCACCCTTAATTTCCTATCCAGCAGAACGGCCCAGTATTTTAAAGAAGACAACCACAGTAATATTCGGCCGGCCCACTACACGCTAACGCAAAGCAATAAGTACAGAATACTAATTCAAAGCCTTCATGTGCTCTACGAGGAGGAAAGTGATAACATTTATAGAAATATAATTGCCCACGCAGCCCCCGCTCCGTCCTCCCCGCCGTCCGCGGCGTCGCCGGACTTGGCGAGACATCCGTCCTAGGAAGCCTCCTCCTGCGCCTCCCGCAGCTTGCTCCCCTGCAGACTGCAGGCACCGCCTCTGGCCTCGACACGGACGACCGCCGCCTGCGGTGCTTCTTGACCACGAGCAACGCCGGCTAACACACTTGCAGCCTAAGGTCGATCGACGTACGTACACACTCCGCCAGCCGCCGCCCCGCTCGGCCGCCCGCCGCGTCGTGCCCGCTCCTCCCGGCCGCCCGCCGCCGATCCATTCCTCCCGCCCGCCCGCCGCCGACCTGTTCCTCCCGGCCTGCTCCACCCGACCCGCTCCTCCCAGCCTGCTCCTCGCACCCGATCGTCCCGGCCGCCGGCTACAGGTCATCTCCACTGTCTCCCGCTCATCGGCCACGCCCAGCTCCAGTGAAGATCAGGATCGTGGTCATCCAGTAAGCAGGGAGACGCCTGCAATTCGATCGGATCGAAGAACTGGAGTTCCGTGGCGCGTGATGGGGCATGCACGTGATGGGGCGGCTCGGTCGGATCCTGCGCGTGCCGCCGGCGCATCGGCTCCTCCCTCGCCGGCGCGGCCAACCGTTGGATCCAGATTCTGCTGCCTAGCGGAGGACGAGGATTCTGACGAGAAGACGCGGGAGACGGCGGAGGAGGCGGCGTGGTCGGTGCTAGGGTTTGAACCAGCAGTGCAGCAGATCGGGCGGTTGCCGGAATTGTCCCTAGAGGAGGTGAGAGAAGACTTCTGGACAAAGATCGGATTCCCGACGTCTGAGTCCAGGGAATGGTCAAGGTCTGCGTCGCCGGAGGTACGTTTTTCGTCGTGCAGGTTGTCGGAGCGGGCAAGGTCTGCGTCGCCGCCGCCGAGGGAGAAGGTCAAGAGGTCTGTGATGAGGGCGGCGTCCTCGTCGCCGGTAGGCCTGCGGCTTTCCCGGATGCCGCGGATGAAGCCCTGGAGAGGCCCGCTTCCGCGTCGTCGAGTCACGCCGGCGCCTGTCTTTGGGGACTTCCTCGCTGCAGCTACGGCACGTCGGCCGGCGGCGATCGCGCCGGTGGATCCTTCGTTGGGGTCTGCTACCTCCGTGGTGCTTGGGGCGTCTCCGACGCTGAGTCGCGTGGTGGTGGAGGCGACGCCGGCAGCTTCGCCTTCGGTGACGGCCGAGGAGCCGGCGGTGCGGCCGTTGATCGCGGCGGGTCTCGAGCCGCGATTCAAACCGGCGGATGCGGCACTGGAGGCCTCCTCTAGTGGGCCGCAAAGTCGATGGGCCTGGTTCGGTCGGGCCGTGATGGCTGTGCAGAAGGCGCCTCGCTGCGTCCCTATCGACAACAGCATACGATCACGGGAGATCGACCAGGTCCCGTATCGTTCCAGAGTCATCTTCACCGCCGCCGCTCGCCCTTGCGTGGTGGTGGAGGCGACGCCGGCAGCTTCGCCTTCGGTGACGGCCGAGGAGCCGGCGGTGCGGCCGTTGATCGCGGCGGGTCTCGAGCCGCGATTCAAACCGGCGGATGCGGCACTGGAGGCCTCCTCTAGTGGGCCGCAAAGTCGATGGGCCTGGTTCGGTCGGGCCGTGATGGCTGTGCAGAAGGCGCCTCGCTGCGTCCCTATCGACAACATGCAGCAGTCGGCCGCGGTGACCCCAGCGTCGCTGCAGCTGACCACGGGCCTGCTGGCATTGGGGCCGATGCACCGGCCGGCTATGCAGCAGCCGGCCATGTCGCCACCTTCGTCGCAGCAGCCGACTTCGGAGGTCGATACGCAGCTGCACGGTGCGGCGGAGGACGCTACGCTACCGCGCCATCTGGATGCGGGGCAGCGGACCTTGAGGGTCTCGTCGTGTCCCGCGGACGGACCCGTTGAGCCTGTGATACCGCCTCCATGGGCGGAGGGGCAGGCTGATGGGACGAAGGGCGCTTCTTCTTCGACACCCTCTTCCCCCGCGAAGGGGGACTCGCCTGGGGCTGCTGTGATACAGGGGGCTACATCACCTTCTACCCCTGTATCGACGACCTCTTCTCCCTCACCGGCTTGGTCTCCACCGCCCTCGACTTCTCCATCGCCGGTATCCACCCTGCAGCAGCCGCCACCCACGGTCCCTCCTCCCGTTGTTCAACCGACGGTGAGGCGGAGTGGGAGGTACGCTCTTGCGGTGGATGGGGCGGGGCCGACGGATGAGGACGCCATGCAGAGAGCCATGCGGCGTAAGGCTGAGAAGAACCTCGACACGGCAGGTACTAAGCAACCATCCAAGTCGTTTAATTCGTTTTCAGATACTCGTATTTCTTCAAATTTGAGTAGCATAGGAGTTAATATGGGTAGTAGGTCTGATGAGATTTCAGTTTCGGCCAATGTGTTGAGACAGACGGAGCTTGACCGTCTAACGGTTGTTCCGAATGTTTCCACTGGGCATGAAACAACAGTAGTAGACGATGAGGAAGAGGATGACATCCTAGATGGTCAGCTTCTCTCGGCTATTATTGGTAATATTTCAGAAGTCGATTTAGAACACGTGGAGCTTAGTTCTGATCTACAAGCTTCTGAACGTGGTTCTCGATCGTCGGCTGGAAAGAAATCTCGTAGATATAGCAAGAATACTAAATCTAAAATAGTTTCTCGATGAATGGCATGTTTCGGAATAGCAGAGGTCTTGGTGACTTGGCTAAACATTCCCACATTGCCGATGGTTGTAGAGATTATGATTTAGATTTCATTGCTATATCGGAGACGGGTAGGCGAAATTTCACACAAAGTTTTCTCGACCGACTGTCAGGCGGGATTAACTTTCAGTGGTTTTCTCGCCCGCCTCGTGGTAGGTCCGGTGGCATTTTACTTGGCGTCCGTATAGACACCATGACTGTCTTAGCTAGTTCTGATGGAGAGTATCACATTAAGCTCGACATTCAGAATAAAGCAGACGGTTTCACGTGGAGTCTGGTTGCTGTGTATGGTGCCGCCCAGGATGCTTTTAAGGCTGACTTTTTACGTGAGTTGGTAAATCTTACAAAAGATAATCCTTATCCGATTTTAATCGGAGGCGATTTTAATTTGTTGAGATTTCCTCACGAGAAAAGTAAAGGCCGTTTCGATGGACATTGGCCTTTCTTGTTCAATGCTGTCATTGATAGCCTTGATTTAAGAGAGGTGTTTATGTCCGGTCGACAGTTTACTTGGGCCAACAGCTTGCCTGAACCCACATACGAGAAACTAGATCGCGTGTTGATGGATACCGAATGGGAAAATAAATACCCTATGGTGTCAGTCCGTGCACTAGAACGTATTGAAAAACTGTCTGACCATGCTCCCATCCTCCTAACTACTGGGAATCCCCGTCCTGTTTGTAAACGGCCGTTCAAATTTGAACTTGGCTGGCTACATCGAGAGGGATTTCATGATATGGTTAAGAAGGTTTGGGAGAGACCGGTCGGGGGCAGCACTCCAATTTTGAGATGGAATAATAAGATGCGGACAATGCGCAAACATCTCTCTGGTTGGGCTGCCCATACGGCCGGTATCCTTAAAAAAGAGAAGGCTCGCTTATCAAATGTAATTGATGAGCTTGAGGCTGTTGCGGAGGTTAGACCGTTGTCTACGCAAGAGATTGAACTTAAAAATCAATCAAATGCGCAGATGGCGAGTCTTCTTCGCGAGGAGGAACTCAAATGGTATCAACGTTCCAAAGCTCAATTCATATTGGAAGGAGATTCAAATACGCGATATTTCCATGGCTTAGCCAATGGGAGACATCGGAAAAAACGTATTCATTCTCTTATTCAAGATGAAGGGTTGATTGAAGGCCATGAGCAACTCAAATCTTACATTACTAATTATTATAAAGGTCTGTTTGGTCCTCCGGAGGAAAGCACCTTCTCTCTTAATGAGGACTTAACGGACGATATACCCCAAGTTTCTATGGAAGAAAATGGTCTACTAACCGCACCTTATACTGAGGAAGAGGTTCAGAAGGCAATTTTCCAAATGGAATGCAACAAAGCACCGGGTCCTGATGGTTTTCCAGCGGAGTTTTATCAAACTTTCTGGGATACGATTAAATCGGACCTTCTAGATTTGTTCAGTGACCTACACATTGGACAACTAGAATTATTTCGTCTAAATTTTGGTGAAGTAATCTTGTTACCGAAAGTTAATGAGGCGGAAAGGATTCAACAATATAGACCTATTTGCCTCTTAAATGTAAGTTTCAAGATTTTCACGAAAGTGGCCACCATTAGACTTAATACGGTTGCGGATCATGTTGTCCAGCCATCACAGACAGCCTTTATGCAAGGAAGGAACATCCTTGATGGAGTGGCGGTCTTGCATGAGACGGTACATGAGATGCATTCTAAGAAATTACATGGGGTTATTTTAAAACTAGATTTTGAAAAGGCGTATGATAAAGTTAAGTGGTCTTTCCTACAGCAGACACTCAGGATGAAAGGTTTTTCTCCAGAGTGGCGCGCTCTAATAAATGATTTTGTGTATGGAGGTAGTGTCGCAATCCGGGTTAATGATGACACCGGCCACTATTTCCAAACACGAAAAGGGTTACGCCAAGGGGATCCGTTATCACCGATGTTGTTTAACATTGTAGCGGATATGCTGGCTATACTCATAGAGCGGGCCAAGGCTGATGGCCAGATTGAAGGAGTGATTCCACATCTGGTTGATGGTGGTTTATCTATACTTCAATATGCCGACGATACAATTCTGTTTATGGATCATGATCTTGAAAAAGCTCAAAATCTGAAATTAATTTTGGCGGCTTTTGAGCAGTTGTCGGGATTGAAAATCAATTTCCATAAAAGTGAATTGTTCTGTTTCGGTGATGCCAAAACGATACGGCTCTGTATACAGAGTTGTTTGGTTGCGGGCAAGGCCAATTTCCTATTCGTTATTTGGGTATTCCGATTCATTATCGGAGACTTACAATCGCGGAATGGAAATTAGTGGAAGAAAGATTACAAAAACGCCTTAGTAGTTGGAAAGGTAAATTGTTGTCCCTGGGAGGAAGATTGGTACTCATTAATTCGGTACTCACAAATATGGTATTGTATATGTTATCATTCTTCATCCTACCGAAAGGAATTCTGCATAAACTCGATTACTATCGATCCAGATTCTTTTGGCAAGGGGACAGCGAGAAAAAGAAATATCGACTGGTTAAGTGGAGTATAGTTTGTAGTCCCAAAGATCAAGGAGGGCTTGGAGTTCATGACCTGGAGGTCAAGAATTCAGCTCTTCTGGGTAAATGGCTGTTTAAGCTACTTACTGAGGATGGGACTTGGCAAACTATTCTTCGGAGAAAGTATATCGGTTCGAAGACATTATCCCAAGTGGTTTGGAAACCTGGGGATTCTCACTTCTGGGCTGGTCTTATGGCGACAAAAAATGTATTCTTTCGCCATGGTACTTTCTCAATCAGGAATGGAGCACAAATACGGTTCTGGGAAGATGCTTGGCTAGACAATGCACCCTTAAGTGAACAGTATCCTGCTCTGTATAGGATTGCTCATCGCCAAGGTGATACCATTGCTACTGTAATGGCTACCTCACCTCCGAATGTGATGTTCAGACGGGTTTTACTTGGACAAAGACTTGTGGCATGGAATACCCTAATTCAACGGCTCGGAGATATTCATTTATCACCTGAACCAGACGAATTTAGATGGAACCTTCATGTAGATGGTACCTTTTCCGTAAAATCTTTCTACAATGCGATCCTTCTTTCTGACTTACCAGTTGACAACAATAAGAAGATTTGGAAGATGAAGATACCATTAAAAATTAAAAATTTTGGATGGTATCTTCGTCGTGGGGTTATTCTCACCAAAGACAATCTTGTTAAGCGGAATTGGCATGGAAGTACACGGTGTGTTTTTTGTCATCAGGACGAAACAATCAAACACTTATTCTTCCAGTGCCAGTTCGCGAGATCTATATGGTCTGTCATCCAAGTAGCATCTACCTTGTATCCTCCGACTAGTGTCGCCAATGTCTTTGGCAATTGGCTTCATGGTATAGATTCAAGGTTTAAGTTGCTTCTTAGGGTGGGGGCGCTAGCAGTTATCTGGGCGCTTTGGCTATGTAGAAATGACAAGATCTTTAATGACAAAAATTGTTCTTTGTTGCAGGTCATCTACAGATGTACAGGTATTCTCCGTTCATGGTTACCTCTACAGCGAGTGGAGAACCGACAACTATTTACGGAGGTCTGTACACGGTTGGAGGCTACGGCGAGAGATACTTTTTCCCTACATGGGTGGCAGCATAGTCTACGGATAGATGCCCCACCTACACTTTAGGCGTTATATGATTCATCGTTCCGATATGTATCTCGCCTAGTTTTTATTATTTATTCTTTTGGACTTGAGACAACAAAACGGCTGTGTGCATCCTGGTTATGCAGAGGCTGGATGTAATTGCTTATTAAAGTAATAAAGCATCCTTTATCGAAAAAAAGGTGTTTAGTCCCACCTTGGCTGTTTACATGGAGCAGGACCGGTTTAAAAGGGGAGCTCCACGAAACAACAGCACGACCTTACTTAAACAGGATCTTTCCTATAGGTTCGTACCGTTGCATCCTTGACTGATAAGGAGGCAAGCACCCAAGCTTGGTTGATGACATCTGACCTGTGGGCCAGAGCGTGATTAACGGCAGGAATCATCGGTTGCTTGGTTCCGTAGCTGTAGATGATCGTTCATGTTCAGTTCGTTCTGAGCTTGGTGGCTCACAGGTTGTCTGACAAGTGACTCTTTTTTTTGCCCCATTCCAACATCATTTAGCTGCATTTTGCAATGATTCCATAGTACACAAGTGCAAAGCAAGAGCTGCCATGTAAGCGGCGCCATCAGCTGCACGAGATCACTCGAACGTGTACAGTTTTAGCTCTGATGATCCAAGTTGCCAATCTCTGCTCATCAGATCCAAGTTGATAGCTCACATGGCTTGACCAAAGATTCCCGAAGCCCTTTTTGCAGCTAGCAAAATGAGCAAAGCGTCGTTGTTGCTCTTCCTTCATGCGGCGGGGTCAGAAGACAGAAGCTAATGCGGGTATGGAGCTGATCGAGCCATGTCTCGCGGCAAAGCTTCTCCCCGGCGGTGGCCCAGACAACATCTTTCCCCAGATCGAATCCTCTTCGATCTACTTCCGATTTCTGAAAAGCTCTCCTGCACATGCGTTGCACAGTACGGCCGGGGCCAACTCGCCGTGTCTCACTCAATCGATCCGGCGGATTCCTCTGGCACCGGCACCGGCCATGCCCTTGAGATTCCTAACGGCTTCTCAAACAAGACTTCTCATGCCTGCATGCGTGTGACTTTTTCCTAGTTTCTAGTGAGGATCTGATGAGCCATTTGACTATTTGTGATAATAATTCACATACTGTGCAGCCACTCCATGGTTTTCATCGAGGGCATGGCTCTCTGAGGAATGGCATCCCATGAGATTCAACAAGTGGTCACCTGGTCGGTCCATCCATGGCCATGAGTGCCCTCGTGCTCCTCTGACTTTCATGTTCGTATCGTATCACCGGGAAATGGCGGCAGCCCCACACGGTTGAGGTTAGGGAGCAATTGCCGGCTTGGCGAGTACGTAGGTCGCTGCTAACTTGTAAGCTTCTTCCTAACTTTCTACTCGATCACACATTCAGAGACCTACGTGTGGCTACTTAGTTAGTTGCCTGTAGCAGCAGTACAGGCAATGAGGCAATGCAGATCACAACGACATGGTGCCTACCTATTCCCTTTTGACACCATCGCATTTATTAGTGGCGAGTCAATGGCACCTGTTAGCTAGATTCCACGTACTACTGCCAAGCATGGAAATGCAGCTTGCATTATTTTCCAGAAACGGCTTTACCTGCACATGCGTATATGGTTCAACCCAACAAGTGATCTAGCTATGCAATGCGCAGAAATTTAACCATCTAGCTAGCTAGCTAGCTAGCAAGCTCTGTGTGTAGAGCGTAGCAGCTTGCGAAACAACATGGCCACAGGGATAATCCAGCTGTCCCTCCTGTTCAGGCTGTTGGTAGTGCCTACTAAGGAACGAAGCACCATGCACATGGCAGTCCACTCCAGGCCTTCTGGACGTGGGATACTTATAAATGTATAATGTATACGTAGGACGCATATACGGTACGGCCTCCATCGTGCGACGCGGCGGCCGTCACTGCCGCCGTGATCGTCGGACGGCTCACCGGCGGTAACTTCGCATGCCAATTTCATGCACACTTTAGTAAGCTTGCAAATGCAATGCAACGCAACCTTGCGAACCAACTAATAATATACATACAGTCTAACATATACACATATATACGGCTTGAATGCTGCCGTGGTCGCCACTGCCGCCGCGACTTCGGACGGCTCGCCGGCAGCAGCGTCGGAGAGCACTTTCAAGCGCATGCAGTTCAGTCAAGTTACTAGTGCAATGCAGTGCAACCTTGGACGAGAATGCTCTATTCCTGATGTGATATGAAAATAGCATATATTTTTTCTCTACGTAATGTTTCCATCAGCACGAAGGAACATCCACGCACACAGGAACTGATGGAAATTCGACAGTGACTCGAGGGGAATTTGGAGCGCAAAGTTCGCCCGATGTAAACCAAAAAGGCCAAAAGGGAGAAAAGGGTTTTGACCCGTGCACCCAGGCTGTGAATGCGATAGACACTGGCTCCACAGGCCCATCTGGCCCAGTTTACCTAACACAATCACCAACCTGGGGTGGGCCCTGGCGGTCAGGGACACACCGTGAGGCTGTGGGCCTCCCTGGGCTTCCGTCAGAGCCCACCTTCGTATGTGAGCGTTTTGGGGTCCAGGAATGCTGACCATGGAGGAGAAAAGGTAACAGTAAGGGTCTTCCAGATGGAGAGAGTTTTTTTCCTCAAAAAAAAAAAGATGGAGAGAGTTTTCCCTCGTTTCACACTGGGTGCATCATTAAAGTGGGAGAATTTCACAAGACATGAAAAGGCACTGTATTATTATTCTCACTTTATGTTACGCCTCTTGCTTGTAAATTATTGTTCCGATGAGCTGCGACAACTAGTTTTGCACAATCCCTTTCGTTGCTATGGTTATCTGTTCTACAAGTGTGCATGACGACGCGCACACGACGCAACGGGGTTTCTGATAGGTGAAGAAAAATCAAAAGGTATAGTACCATCTGTCAAAAAAGGTACATCGTAGTATTATTCCTGTAGAAATGGCAAGCGTCCCTGCTGGTTACAAGCTAGCTACAAGGAATAGTGATCTCAAAACCAGCCAAACCATCATTTCGTACAACCGACCCAAGGGTTGACTCTTCCCAAACCCTAGAATCGCCTCACGCATGCCTCCCATCCCGGTGGCACTGTCGTGGTTCTATGTTGTCACTGGCGGAGCACATCATCCTATAGGCTGATGTGGCTCGATTTCCTTTGAAGTCAACAAAAAATTGTTTGTGAGTCTCGGTTCGGGGAATACTCGCGTAGTTCTCTTTTGAAGTGAGCTATCTCTCATTAGTGCACACGGTTGTTTCGCATGAGCTAGATCGAGCCTCGTGTAGGCACTACTGGTGGTTGTCTGCAGCAAAATCCGAGTGGATAAATGGGAGGCGGTGCTACTAGAAATCCCTATTGCTTACAAAACCATGTCGCTTGTGGGACCAGCAGCTCGGCTAGGAGGTTGCCGATGCAGAGCATAAAATACCGACGACCACGATCTCGAGAGATCGTGGCCTTGAAGAAGCTAGTACCGAGAAGGACAAAACAAAAAAATTGACCAAGTATTTTGTCTTGTTACGAAACCAACTAGGCAACTAGCTAAGCTAAGCTAAGCTAGTAGTCGTGTGAATCACATGACGGGGAGGGGTTTGATTTCCCTGCTAGGTCTTGTTGGATCATTGGATGGTTGACCTTTTGCTTGGACGGATGAGTCACGGATCATCTTCGGGCCACTCACAAGTCGTACGAGCAGTAGTAGTACATGTGTGTTAGGCACAAACGCTGGCTCGGCTAGTTAATTATTGCGCTTAGTTACGCTGAAAACAAGAGATGTAGGCCAACAAAACGCTAGTGTCCAAGCAAGTTCGATCTGCTTGCTGCCCTCCGATCTCGGCAGCTGTCGGGGAGAAGAAACCGATCGAGTAGACTCGGAGAGTGACGAAGGAAAGTCAGACCACGCTTTGACCCACTAAACCCTGTCACCAGATCCCCTAGAATAAAAAACAGGTCCCTGATCGATTGAGCAGGTCGTCGCTAGGGCTAGGCCAGCCTGCCGTGTCAACGCGGAGCCTAACAGCGCGAAAGTCGCACCCCGGCCGGCGTCCCATCGCCTTTTCCCCCGGTGAGGTGACGCGATCGGCCGATCGATGCCGGCGCGCGCGCGTGCCTGTTTTGCAGGCACGTGTTACTGTAGGCGCTGCTGCGGCGTGGTGATTGGTGAATGGCGACGTGCATGCCGTGCGCGCACTAGCTAGCGCTGGTTGTCGCCGTGCGCACGACTGCGCCGGCCGCCGGGAGCGCGCCGTGTGTCGCACACCGGAATACGGCGGAATTATTCTCCGTCGCGCGCGGCAGGCTGCGGGTGGTTTCAGTTCCCTCCGTCGCACGGCAGACGACGGTAGGAGAGCTTGCCGTCTATGACTCGATCGATCCACCACCAAAGGAAAGACAGAGTCTATGCATGGATTCGTTGCTATGTAAAGCATTTAAAAACAAGCCTAGAATTATGGTTTTCGCTAAGCATATTTCCTTAGATATTTTTTAAAATAAAAGTGAACTTATTTACAACCTAGCTATATGCCTTAGATCCCACTGCCTAATTTCCCCCCCCCCATACAAATCAATAGTAATACATGGCATTGTCATACAAATCGGTTGCAACAGCGCTTGCTTGCCACCTGAATTTGTTGCCAAAATTCATTGAACGCTTGCTTGCCACTTATCCCATTCCCATGCAAGCCTCGAGTCGATGAATTTGATCATTCCAAGCCAAGTACAATGCATCGTCATTGTCTTCGGTCAATTTGGCCTCTCTATTTTTTATCTCCTTTATGCAGTGCAGAAGAAGAATCACGAACAACGATATCTCGTAGGCTCGACCTCGTACATCTCCTTCGTTGGCTTAGCCTCCTCCATCTCCATCTACTCCTCCGGTTCGGCCTCGCTCGTTTCCGCCTCTGGCTCGGCCTCCTCCGGCTCGGACGCACCCGACTCGGCGACAATGGATCACGCATCGGTGATCGGGGGTGGCAGTAATCCTAGGCCGCGCAACATCTTCCATGGATACGTCGGGGCTGCGAGATGGTCGGACATTGACTCAGAGGAGGTTGTCGATTCCAGTTTTCGGTAGTGACATGGTGGCCCGATTCGAACTCGATTCCGGTGACGGCGAGCGACACTGAAAGGAGTGGAAGGGTAGGGGAGAGTGCGGGTAGCCGCGGAGCGTTGTGGTAATTGGCGGGGGCATCGCCAGCGTGTAGAGGGGTTACATGGCCGACGGGTGAAGGTAGGGATAAATTATACTCGACCGCTACTTGGTCAAGTAAATATAAGGGACACAGAGCCATCGAGTATAATTTTTACTGCTTTAATGATTATAAGGGATCGGTTATGTGCCGGTTAGAGGAGTAAAACCAAAAAAATTACTCCTCTATTCTAACCTCTCCTTACTCCGAGGAGGAGATAAGAAAAGCAGTTTTTCAAATGGAACACAAGAAGGCGCCACGACCGGATGGTTTTCCGGCTGAATTTTATCAGACCTTTTTGGATATAGTTAAGACCAACTTATTAGATCTGTTTGCTGAACTTCATGCGGGTTAGCTGGATCTGTTCCGTATCATTTTTGGTGAAGTCTTCTTTTACCAAAATTTATGGATACCGAACGGATTCAGCAATACAGACCAATATGTTTTCTAAATATTTGTTTCAAAATTTTCACAAAGGTAGCGACGAATCGCATTACGGGGATTGCTCCTAAAGTGCGCCCATCTCAGACTGCTTTCATGCAGTAGACACATCCTAGATGGGGTGGTCACTTTGCATGAAACAATTCATGAGATGCATCGCAAAAAGTTGAATGGGATTTTACTCAAATCGAATTTGAAAAAGCCTATGATAAAGTTCAATGGTAATTTTTTAAACAAACACTCAGAATGAAAGGTTTTTTTAGGAGTGGAGTGTTGTAATTAATAACTTTGTTTTTTGTGTGGAAGTGTTGCCATTAAGGTCAATGATGACATTGCTAGATACTTCCAAACAAAAAATAAGATTGAGGCAAGGTGATCCTCTATCTCCAATGCTTTTTTATCATTGTGGCGGATATGCTTGCAATTATAATTGAGCGCGCTAAGCTTGATGGCCAAATTGAAGGTGTAGTTCCCCATTTGGTTGATGGGGGTTTGTCCATTCTTCAGTACACCGATGACACAATTCTATTTATGGATCATGACTTGGAAAGGAACGAAATCTGAAGTTAATTTTTTCAGCATTCAAGCAGTTGTCAGGTCTTAAGATTAATTTTCATAAAAATGAATTGTTTTGTTTTGGTGAAGCCAGAGACGACGCCAACCTTTATGCCGAGTTATTCGGATGTGGGCTTGGTTGTTTTCCAATCAGTTATCTTGGTATTCCAATTTACTATCGGAGACTTACGTTGGCTGAATGGAAATTTGTTGAAGAAAGACTTCAAAAACGTCTCAGTAGTTGGAAAGGAAAACTACTATCCCTTGGGAGAAGATTAGTTCTCATAAATTCAGTATTTAAGAATATGGTACTATATATGAGTTTTGTCTTCCAGTTATCCAAATGAGTCTTGAATATGTTGGATTATTTTCGATCAAGATTCTTTTAGCAAGGAGATAGTGAGAAGAAAAAATACCGATTGACAAAATGGAGTGTTGTTTGCCATCCTAAAGATCAATGTGGACTTGGTGTTCATAATCTTGAAGTTAAAAATAGGACCTTACTAGGTAAATGGCTGACCAGGTTGTTAACGGAGGATGATGTTTGGCAACAACTACTGTGGAAAAAGTATGTAGGTTCAAAAGCGATCTCTCATGTTCTTTGGAAACCAATTGATTCGCAATTTTTGGCTGGCATTTTAGCAACTAAAAAGCACTTTTCCCATTTGGTTCCTTCTCCATTAGGAACGGGGCGGAGATACGGTCTTGGGAGGACAGATGGTTGGAAACAATCACTATTCGCGAACAGTATCCAACTCTGTACAATATTGTTCGTCATAAGGAGGATACCTTGCAGAAGGTAATGGAATCTTCTCCTCCCTATATGACGTTCAAACTTGATCTTATTGGTCCCCGACTAGCTGCTTGGAACGACCTGCTTCATCGGTTAGATTCAATCCAGTTGGTTTAGGGGTCTGATGAATTTCGTTGGAGTCTAACCAAGAATGGTGTATTCTCGGTAAGCTCTGTGTACAAAGCATTATGCATACCAAATCAACCGGTCGTAAATAATAGATCCATCTAGAAGATGAAGATACCTCTGAAAACAAAGTTCTTTGCATGGTATCTTCCTCGGGGTGTGATTCTTACTAAAAATAACCTTGTAAAACGCAACTGGCAGGGTTGTGCGAAATATGTTCTGTCACGAAGAAGAGACAACAAAACATATTTTCTTAAATTACCAGGCTGCTAGGTTATATGGTCAATCAATCAGATAGGTTCTACCATGTATCCACCTTGTAGCATTGCAAACATTTTTGGCAATTGCTAAATGTGGTGAATTATATGTACAAAACGATTATCAGAGTGGGAGAGATTGTGGTTGCATGGTCATTTTTGCTATGTAGAAATGACAAGGTTTTCAATGATAAAAATTCTTCTATCATGCAATTCACTTACCGGTGTACAGCTCTACTCCATTCATGGCGGCACTTCAACGCTTGGAGTACCGAGACCTCTTTACGCACTACGGGAACCCGCCGACGTGCCGACGGCCAGAATCTGTGCCGACGGCCGCCGTCGGCACAGCCCGCTCGCCGTCGCCCAGAAAGTGGTTGCCGGCACAGCTCGCGGCATGAACCACCCAGCCGACGGCCGCGTTGCCACATCAGAGTCGTCACAAACCCGTATGTGCCGACGGCACGTAGCCTAGCCGTCGGCACATGGTTATATGGTGGGGCCACGACAGCCACCGACAACGGCGTCAGCAGGTGGCAAACGGCGTGATGTGGGCCGACGGCCAGGCCGTCGGCACGCTTCCCCGCCATTTTTCCTTCTTCCCGCCCTTATTCGCGCCATTTTTTCGCGCCATTCCTATGTAGGCCGACGGCCAGGCCGTCGGCACAGGTTCCCGCCATTTTTCCCCGCTCCTTCCCTCCCGCCATTCTTCTCGCGCCCATTCTCTCCCGCCAATTATTCCCGCCGTTTCAGCCCTCGTCGTCCTATATATAGCCATGTCTTCTCAACACTAACATCACCAGCAACATTTCTCTCCTCATCAACTCTCTCATCCAAAAAACACCACAGAATCCTCTGAGCTCAGCTGCCGTCGAGATGGCTCCTCGTCGCCGTAGCAACACGGGCTTCATCGGCGTTCGCCAGCGGGCTGCGGGCCATTTCGCGTCCGAAATCTCCGCCGGTGGTGTGCGTGTGTGGCTCGGCACCTTCTACACGAAGGAGGCTGCTGCCCGCGCATACGACGTTGCGGCTTGGAGGTTTGGCCGGTCGCGCCACGAATTGAACTTCCCGGAGGTCAGGTCTCTGACGGAAGCCGAGAGTCTCTCTACTGAGCCGCTACTTCGCTCAGAGGGTGAAGCGCAGCGGTTCAGAGATGGCCAGCGGCGGATTGATACCACCGAGGCGGACGAGCAGTTCATGGCACAGTGGCGCAGAGACCATCCCGGAGACGTCGCGGCCACGCGCGCATTCTGGAAGGAGAAGCAGGCGTACAGGAGAGAGAGGAGGGCGGGAAAGCGGCAGAGGAGGGCCGAATATGACGCGGAGTACGCCAAAGGAGAGGCGTCGACATGGGGGGAAAATGATGAACGGTGGTTTTCGTACCTCTCAAGTACCGCTTCAGAGGACACCCCTAGCGAGGACGAAGATTTCGAGAACTGATTAGTATGTGTGTCGAGTCCGTGTGTCTAACGGGTCATGTGTCGACCCAGTGTTAAGTGCTTTGTTCGTGTGTGGGTTTAGTTTTTTAAGTGTTTTGGTTTGTGTGTTAGTAGTGTAGTTTTTAAGTGCTTTGCTTCGTGTGTGGGTGTAGTTCTTTAAGTGCTTTGGTTTGTGTGTGGTCTAGTTCTTTAAGTGTTTTGGTTTGTGTGTGGGTCTAGTTATTTAAGTGCTTTGTAACGTGTGTGGGTCTCAAGTTCTTAAGTGTATCATTATTGTGTGTCGTCAGAAATCGAGCATCGGAGGGTGGGAATGGTCCCAAAACTCAGGCAGATTATAGACTGTAGGGGTAAAATCCAGGATCTGTATGTGGAAACTCCTGGTAAGCCCAACCTATGGTTTCCCATGTACATATGTCCTAAACAAACCAAAGCAAATAAAAAAATCCATTGTTACACCGTCACACGGAGAAAGCTATAGGGGTAGATCTGCGGGGTCCCCGCCCTAGGGTTTCCGAAGATACAGATCAGCGGAGCGTCGGAACCGCTTAAAAACTTGCATATGTCCGTAGCATATGTGCACAAGTGTGATGTAGGGTTTGGCTAACCTTGCATGTACCCGGCGTTGACGATTTTCGCAGACATGGGCCAGCACTTGGTGAAAATCCAGGATCTGTATGTGCAAACTCCTGGTACGGCTAAAATGGAGCCTATTTTATGGTAAAGTAAGCCCAACCTATGGTTTCCCATGTACATATGTCCTAAACAAACCAAAGCAAATAAAAAATCCATTGTTACACCGTCACACGGAGAAAGCTATAGGGGTAGATCTGCGGGGTCCCCGCCCTAGGGTTTCCGAAGATACAGATCAGCGGAGCGTCGGAACCGCTTAAAAACTTGCATATGTCCGTAGCATATGTGCACAAGTGTGATGTAGGGTTTGGCTAACCTTGCATGTACCCGGCGTTGACGATTTTCGCAGACATAGGCCAGCACTTGGTGAAAATCCAGGATCTGTATGTGCAAACTCCTGGTACGGCTAAAATGGAGCCTATTTTATGGTAAAGTAAGCCCAACCTATGGTTTCCCATGTACATATGTCCTAAACAAACCAAAGCAAATAAAAAATCCATTGTTACACCGTCACACGGAGAAAGCTATAGGGGTAGATCTGCGGGGTCCCCGCCCTAGGGTTTCCGAAGATACAGATCAGCGGAGCGTCGGAACCGCTTAAAAACTTGCATATGTCCGTAGCATATGTGCACAAGTGTGATGTAGGGTTTGGATAACCTTGCATGTACCCGGCGTTGACGATTTTCGCAGACATAGGCCAGCACTTGGTGAAAATCCAGGATCTGTATGTGGAAACTCCTGGTACGGCTAAAATGGAGCCTATTTTATGGTAAAGTAAGCCCAACCTATGGTTTCCCATGTACATATGTCCTAAACAAACCAAAGCAAATAAAAAATCCATTGTTACACCGTCACACGGAGAAAGCTATAGGGGTAGATCTGCGGGGTCCCCGCCCTAGGGTTTCCGAAGATACAGATCAGCGGAGCGTCGGAACCGCTTAAAAACTTGCATATGTCCGTAGCATATGTGCACAAGTGTGATGTAGGGTTTGGATAACCTTGCATGTACCCGGCGTTGACGATTTTCGCAGACATAGGCCAGCACTTGGTGAAAATCCAGGATCTGTATGTGCAAACTCCTGGTACGGCTAAAATGGAGCCTATTTTATGGTAAAGTAAGCCCAACCTATGGTTTCCCATGTACATATGTCCTAAACAAACCAAAGCAAATAAAAAATCCATTGTTACACCGTCACACGGAGAAAGCTATAGGGGTAGATCTGCGGGGTCCCCGCCCTAGGGTTTCCGAAGATACAGATCAGCGGAGCGTCGGAACCGCTTAAAAACTTGCATATGTCCGTAGCATATGTGCACAAGTGTGATGTAGGGTTTGGCTAACCTTGCATGTACCCGGCGTTGACGATTTTCGCAGACATAGGCCAGCACTTGGTGAAAATCCAGGATCTGTATGTGCAAACTCCTGGTACGGCTAAAATGGAGCCTATTTTATGGTAAAGTAAGCCCAACCTATGGTTTCCCATGTACATATGTCCTAAACAAACCAAAGCAAAAGACGGAACTGGGATACGGCAATTATCTTGGAGAACCCTTCACGAACAGGGCTATCTCGTCCGGAGTTCTATGGCTTTTAGGGGAAATGAGTAGGAAACGGCCCGTTTCACCACATAGTTTGTCGGAACGAGGCCATATTTGGCACGTGCGTGGGCCTTAGGATGGGAAGCAAGGCCCCGGTCGCGGATTTCCAATCCAACCACGGCGACGGTTTTTCCATTTTCGGGGTGCCGGAAGGGCTTTTTTTGTGAAGCAGCTACATGGTGGGCATTTCAAGATCGCGCGGGACCTCCGCGCAGCGGTAGGATACCTCCTACGCACCACCTATCACATGCCATATGCGCGCGGAAGCCATCTGGGAATCCCACCCGCTTCGGTGTCCCGCCGAATCCGCCGGAAACCGACCGGATTTGAACTGGGCGACACTTTCCTTCGCTCAATAAATGGAGGGAAAATGGTTTTAGGTCTATGACGCGTCATTTTATGTGCTAAATGTTTTCCGTTTCGCGTTGGCAACCGCGCCCGGTACGGCCATACCGCATGTCCCGGCGGCCCCGTTTTGCACAGTTGGCGAAGCAAACGGAGCCAAAATCGCGAGCCGCGTGGCGTCATTTTATGTGTCCTAGCAACCACCGCAAAAGACGGAACTGGGATACGGCAATTATCTTGAGAACCCTTCAAACAGGCTATCTCGTCCGAGTTCTATGGCTTTTAGGGGAAATGAGTAGGAAACGGCCCGTTTCACCACATAGTTTGTCGGAACGAGGCCATATTTGGCACGTGCGTGGGCCTTAGGATAAGCAAGGCCCCGGTCGCGGATTTCCAATCCGAACCACGGCGACGTTTTTCCATTTTCGGGTGCCGGAAGGGCTTTTTTGTGAAGCAGCTACATGGTGCGCATTTCAGATCGGGACCTCCGCGCAGCGGTAGGATACCTCCTACGCACCACCTATCACATGCCATATGCGCGCGGAAGCCACCCGCTTCTGCGGTGCCCTACCGAATCCGCCGGAAACCGACCGGATTTGAAGCGACACTTTCCTTCGCTCAATAAATGGAGGGAAAAATGGTTTTAGGTCTATGACGCGTCATTTTATGTGCTAAATGTTTTCCGTTTCGCGCGTTGGCGGACGGGTGCAACCGCGCGCCCGGTACGGCCATACCGCATGTCCCGGCGGCCCCGTTTTGCACAGTTGGCGAAGCAAACGGAGCCAAAAAATCGCGCGGAGCCGCGTGGCGTCATTTTATGTGTCCTAGCAACCACTGCAAAAGACGGAACTGGGATACGGCAATTATCTTGGAGAACCCTTCACGAACAGGGCTATCTCGTCGGAGTTCTATGGCTTTTAGGGGAAATGAGTAGGAAACGGCCCGTTTCACCACATAGTTTGTCGGAACGAGGCCATATTTGGCACGTGCGTGGGCCTTAGGATGGGAAGCAAGGCCCGGTCGCGGATTTCCAATCCGAACCACGGGCGACGGTTTTTCCATTTTCGAGGTGCCGGAAGGGCTTTTTTTGTGAAGCAGCTACATGGTGCGCATTTCAGTATCGCGCGGGACCTCCGCGCAGCGGTAGGATACCTCCTACGCACCACCTATCACATGCCATATGCGCACGGAAGCCATCTGGGAATCCCACCCGCTTCCTGCGGTGCCCCGCCGAATCCGCTGGAAACTGACCGGATTTGAACTGGGGCGACACTTTCCTTCGCTCAATAAATGGAGGGAAAAATGGTTTTAGGTCTATGACGTGTCATTTTATGTGCTAAATGTTTTCCGTTTCGCGCGTTGGCGGACGGGTGCAACCGCGCGCCCGGTACGGCCATACCGCATGTCCCGGCGGCCCCGTTTTGCACAGTTGGCGAAGCAAACGAAGTCATATGGGCTGATAGTTGTTATCACATGTACCTATGACGTAACCAAGATCAAATAGAGGCATATGCCCACCAGGGGAGCCCCGGTGGGATGTAGTCAAAGGGGTAGATCGCGCGGTCAACGAATTAGGTTTTCAGAAATCGAGCATTGAAAGGTCGGAATGGCCCCAAAATGTGTGTGTCTCCCTATAATAATACTCCCTCCGTTTCAATATATAATGCCTATAGATTTTCTGCACGGTAATTAGCGCAAGTCATTTTTTAACACAAAACCACCTTATTTTCAGTTAAAAGGAAAAAAATGAAAATAAAAAAAATGCCTATAGATTTTCAGTTCCCAGATTCTATATTTTACTTGATTGTAGTCCTCGAGAGAAAAAATCAGAAAAGATTAAAAGAAAAAAATGAAAACCGTGCCGACGGCTAGGCCGTCGGCACGCCTAGGGCAGCTTATGTGACCGAAAGGACCAAGTCCGGCTCATACGCACGCCCTCTCCCCACGCCACCCCCGCACGACCCTCCTGCGCGCCGCCGCCCACCTGCGCCGCCGCCACCACCGCCACTGCGCCGCCGCCAGCCCTCGCGCCCCCCACCGCCGCGCCGCCACCACCCGCCGCCGGCCGCACGCCCCCCTCACGCGCCGCGCCGCCAGCCACCTGCCTGCGCTCGTCCCGCGCCCGTCCCCTGCCTCCTCCCGCAGCCCTCCTCGCCGCGCCCCCCCGCTGCCACCCTCCTCCCGAGCCCGTCCCGCTGCCGCCCTCCTCATGTAAGCATTTCCCCCCCCCATTTTTTCCTTTTTTTATTTCTATTTGTTTTAGATGATTTAGTTGTAAATAGAGCAAATAGAAAAATTGCAAAGTGCAAATAGAAATAATTGGAGAATGAAATATAGTTGAAAATAGAAATAGTTGGAAAACGAAATATAGTTGGAAATAGAAATAGGATTTTGTTGTTGTTTTACTTTTTGTCGTTGAAATAGAAATAGTTGGAAAACAAAATATAGTTGGAAATATAGTTGGAAACTAATTTTGTTGTTGTTTTAACTAGGCCCCGCCATGACTGCCCCGTCGTGACCGCTCCGTCGTGACTGCCCCGTCGTGACCACGACCGCTCCGTCGTGACCGCCGTGTCGTCGTGACCGCCGTGTCGTCGTGACCGCCGTGTCGTCGTGTCCGCGATTCTCTCCCACCGCCGAGGGTGAGCTAAAACTTCGCCTCCCCTCTCCGCATTTTTTTTACATCACTAGATTCATTTTTCAAGTAAAGTTGCGTAACCTAGGAGTCACTTCCCGTCCGCGAGCGTTACGCGGATAAATATGCATTAGTGGTCGGCATATTTTCAACCGTAACGCTTGCGGCATTTACGGGACAGTCGGCGGATGCGTAGTTGTCTACGTTTTCCATGTTCTACTCCGGTCCGAGTCAGGATTTCGGCGGCGCCTCCCCGTTGTTCTCCGGATGCACATCCTCTCGGTTTTTTGCCGAGACGTGTATCGGGAGAGCAGCGGGGAGGTGCTGCCGAAATTCTGACTTGGACCGGGGTAGAGCATGGAGAACGTAGCCAACTACGGATCCGGCGGCTGCTAGGAGCCCACCTAGTAGAGATGTAGGTTGATGCATGCGTTTCGCCCGGTAAAATAAATAAAAATATGATGCATTTAATTTCATGGTACTATTTGTTGTTTGTCTCCCAATCAAGCAGAGGATGGCTGATAATGGGTGGATGTACAGTGGCCGTGCTAGTTCGACTGAAATGACAGAAGAGTGGGTATGGAAGACCAATTTATTAGTGAAGGAGTTAGCGCGTGGTTCAAAGTCAGGCGTTCGTCCAAGTTGCCCTTGCGCTCGTTGCAAGAGGCGTCATCGTCACGGAAAGGATGATATGACTAAACATCTTTGGTTGAATGGGTATATGCCTGATTACGTCACGTGTGTCGACTTTGCTCAGTACGAACGTGACAGAGGTGAGGTGATGAGGCAGCGAATCGATGGCAATGAGGACGATGGGATTAGATACTTGCTAGATGATCTCCACGATGCCTACATGCCAGAATCGCCAGAACAGGAGGAACCGCCAGAACCGGAGGGACCGCCAGAACCGGAGGAACCGCCAGAACCGGAGGAACCCGAGCCTACCGCAAAGGCCTTCTATGATATGATGGCTGCGGCTAAGAGGCCTCTATACGAGGGTGCAAAAATTTCTCAGCTCGATGCCATCGCGCAAGTACTAGCCGACAAGGCCCAGTTCGACAGCACCCGTGCATGCTTTGAAAAAAATCTGGTAACAGTTGGTAACATGTTGCCCGAAGGCCATTGTCTGCCTAAAACCATGTATGCAGCAAAGAAAATGTTGAAAGCGCTCAGCATGGATTATGTGAAGTATGATTGTTGTCCCAAAAACTGTCTTTTGTTTTGGAAAGAGTTTGCGGATGACAAATATTGTAGCAAGTGTGGGTCCTCTAGGTATCATGAGATAACCAGAGCTAATGGTGAGAAGGTGCAGACAAAAGTCGCCGTGAAGATTCTTCGTTATCTCCCGTTCATAAAAAGAATCCAACGGCTTTACATGTCCGAGGAGTCAGCCAAACAGATGACGTGGCATAAGAACGGGTTGAGATTCAAGGACGCGGAGGGACGACTAAACATGGGGCACCCATCTGATGGTAAAGCATGGCAGAACTTCGATGCAAAACACCCTGATAAGGCAAATGATGCTCGGAATGTCAGAATTGCGATAGCAACCGATGGATTCAATCCATATGGTATGTCAGCATCCGCGTACAGCTGTTGGCCCGTGTTTGTTATTCCGCTCAATCTCCCTCCCGGAGTCCTTATGCAAAGGAAGACCATATTCCTGTCGATGATCATTCCAGGGCCTGATTACCCGGGGAAGAATTTGAGTGTATTCATGCAACCGCTTGTGGATGATTTGCACCACTCTTGGCACCATGGGACCTTGACATACGACCGAGCAACGAAGACAAACTTTGTCATGAAAGTTTGGTTCCAATATTCCATGCACGACCTACCTGGGTACGCTCTATTTTGCGGGCATTGTACAGCTGGTAGGTTTCCATGCCCAGTGTGCAGGCACCGATTGGAGTTCATTTGGCTGAATGCGGGTCGCAAATATGTCGCATTTGACAAACATCGAAAGTACCTCAAAAGAGGGCATCGGTTCAGAGGAGACAAAAAGAACTTCACAAAGGGCAAAGTTGTGCGTGAAGAAGAAACGATACCAAAGTTCAATGGTGAAACTGTTGATGGTGAGCTACGTGCTCTCCAGCGTAGTAAAGAACCCGGCAAAACATATGTGGGATATGGTGAGACACACAACTGGACTCACGTGCCAGGCTTAACGCAGCTCGAGTATTACAAGGATCTCGAACTTCCCCATAACATCGATATGATGCACACCGAAAAGAATGTGGGGGAGTCCGTTTTTAACACCGTCCTGAACATTCCTGACAAGACAAAGGATAATGTCAAGGCTAGAGTCGATGTTGAGAATCTGTGTGACAGGCAAAGACTACACATGCATCCTCCTGAGGGCAATAGAAAAAATTGGGTCAAGCCGCATGCCAACTACGTGCTTGATAGTCTCCAGAAGAAGGAGGCAATGATGTGGCTGAAATACGCCGTTATGTTCCCAGATGGCTATTGTTCGAATATGAGTAAGGGAGTCAATCTTACAACAGGAAAAGTAAACGGGCTCAAGAGTCACGACTATCATATATGGATTGAGCGACTGATGCCGGTGATGGTTCGAGGGTATCTCCCCGAGCATGTCTGGCGAGTGCTTGCGGAGTTGAGCCATTTCTTCCGCACGGTCTGTGCTAAGCAGATATGTGAGTCGGTGATTGCGAAGTTGCATGATCAAGTGCCGGAGTTGTTATGCAAGTTAGAGATGATCTTTCCACCAGGTTTCTTTACTCCGATGTTACATCTCATTGTGCATCTTGCGAACGAGGCACTCTTGGGTGGACCGGTGCAGTATCGTTGGCAGTTTTGTATTGAGAGAGAGTTCAAGTATATTCGAAACAAATGTGGCAACAAAAATAAGATTGAAGCATGCATAGCTGAGGCAACTATCCTCCGGGAGATGGCAGACGCCACGACAACGTACTATGCGGATGATGTTCCCACTATGCATAACCCGATATCTCGGTACAATATCGACGAGCCCAAGCATGACCCCAAGCTCCTCCTCTTCAAATGTCACGGTGGCAAGGCTGGTGCCTCTAAAAAGGGCATCTTGACAAAGGAAGAGAAAGATTGCATAATGTTTTATGTGGTTACGAACATGCAAGAAGTGCTCAAATTCATAAGGTAAAATGGTGAACAAATTACTTTGCTATTAGTAACTCGATTTTGGTCTAATACGTTTTTTCTCCCTTTTAGCCAATACAAGGATGAATATTGGACGAGATCGACGGATCCCTCTGATGCGGAGATGGAGATTCTTTTGAAAGAGAGTCGTCCCGGAAAGAAAAAATTCCTGGATTGGTTCTACGAAAAAGTAATTTCTAACAAGTCCCTTTTAGCCAATACTTTTGCAATCCGTGACTTGTCCCTCTTATTACACGTAACTAATGCAAAGAAACAATTTGAACTGAATTTGTAGGGAGGTGATCCCAACGTTGAGATGACGGATGAGCTGAGATGTGTTTCCCAGGGTTGCAACCGTAGAATCTCAATGTATGAGAAGTACGATGTGAATGGGTATCGCTTCCATACAGAGTATCACCAGAAGAATCGGCCTAACCCAAAAACTATAAATACTGGGGTCTTCACCAAAGGATCCGATGACATAGAATACTACGGAAGGTTAGAGAATGTATACGAGCTGACATTCAATAGGACAAACATACAACTCAATCTCGTTGTGTTCAAATGCCACTGGTTCGACCCACAAGTTGGACAGAGAAGCACTCCTTCCATTGGGTTAGTGGAAGTTAGGCCTTCAACCTGCTATAGCGGAGCCGATGTCTTTGTTGTGGCTCACCAAGCCAAGCAAGTTTATTATTTGCCCTACCCATGTCAAAAGGAGTACCTCAAAGGCTGGGAAGTCGTGTTCAAGGTATCACCACATGGTAAGCTACCCATGCCCTCCGACGAGGATTACAACAACATTGACCCTGTAACATACGAGGGAATTTTTTATCAAGAGCAAGAGAACTTTGGGGATTTCGAAATAGAAATTGGTCTTGAGGACCTCGAGAACGAGGCACATCTTCATGGTGAAACAGTGGTGGACCTAAAGGACATACAAATGCTCACCAAGTTACATGAGGGCAATGGGTTCAATGATGAGCCTCCACCGGACATTCCCACCCAACCTCATTACTCACATGATACTGATAGTGATAGTGAAAATGAGAACCCAATGCCTCGTTATGAGAACCCAATGCCTCATTATGATAGTGATGATTCGAGGTGAGGGTCCTTTATGCCTTTATGCTTAGTATCTATTTTTCCATATGCTTCTTATACTTAGTATTTATTTTTCAATATGCTTCTTATGCTTAGTATCTATTTTTCAATATGCTTCTTATGCTTAGTATCTATTTTTCAATATGCTTCTTATGCTTAGTATCTATTTTTCAATATGCTTCTTATGCTTAGTATCTATTTTTTGCTTAGTGTCTACATTTTATTAAGGCATGAATGCTTACTTGTTTACTCTTTGTCAATGCAGGTGATTGATCAATATGAGCGGAAGCAAGCAATCCATGAACTCCATTTTGAAGAGTATGAGCCAACAGAAGTTCACCGGGACCACTAGAAGTGGAAGACCAACGCGTGCCAGCTCGCGTTACGCGGACGATGACACGGGTGGAGTTGGAGGTGGAGGTGTAGGTGGAGGTGGAGGACGTGGTGGAGGTGGAGGACGAGGTGGAGGTGGAGGACGAGCTGGAGGACGAGGCGGAGGCGGAGGTGGAGGACGAGGACGAGGTGGAGGTGGAGGACGAGGACGAGGTGGAGGTGGACCTTTCCTTGGTGACATACCCTCTGCTTCTGGCGACGTGGCTTCCCAGTCCGCTCACACACAGTCTACTGAGGGGGAGATGGAGGTGGAGATGGAGGTGGAGATGGAGGTGGAGGGGCAGGACGAGGAGGCGGAGAGGGAGATGGCGCCGAAGAAGTTGCGCATTCGTGGTGAAGCGCAAGTCCCTGATGAGAGGAGGGAGCCTACTAGCCAGGATGCGAAAGCCCTCATCATCCCGAACGAAAAAGAGTAAGTTTAATTTTGAACATTTAGATTCATTTTGCTATGTACTAATGTTTTCATTATTGTGCATAACTGATTGGCATACTAATGTTTTGATTATTGTGCAGCAATTGGACATATGACAAGGGGGTTCGCCAGCCGTCGAGCATGATTGGAGCTCTTATTAGGCAGTACTGGCCGGGCTTTTACACTCCGGTCCCCGGCGGCGAGAAGAAGCTAGCCGAGACTTGGGCGGACTATGAGGCAGCTCCTTGCCCGGGCTTTGGGACAGCTTCTGACGCCGTGTACACCAAGTTTTGGGTAAAGCATGCTTCTCGAGTTTACTTCATAGTTGATGACCACACTATGCTAACTCATGTCTCTCTCACAATTATTCTTATGCATGATTGCAGACCCATTATAAGGTGCCTGATGATATGGTTGAGCAAGGGAAGGCGGTACTGACTAGGGCTTGTCAGAGGTTGACAAGGCAACAGTGGTACAATCAGAAGCATACCTGCATCGGGCACTTCAAGGCTGAGCAGGGCACGAGGGTCAAGAAAGCTGACAATATCAGGGACGATCCTCAGCTGACAAAGGAAGATTACTTCAAGGTAAGTAAATATTCAATGAGACTCTATGTTGCTGCATAGTTGGGATTGCATTATGTGTTCTTCAAATGAGTTTTGGTTTTTCAGGTTATGCCCCTATGGTGCGAGAATAAGGAAGACGCATTTGAGGCCTTGGTAGCGAGGTGGGTTGGCGAAGACGCCGACTTCAACGCCAAGAGCGCGCGCAACAAGGCAAACCGGGGCACTGGAGGAACACACAGTGCGGGAAGCCGCAGCACTGAGCGCTACAGGAAGCACAAGGTACATATATACATGGAACAACTTGCATTTATTTCCCCTCATATTACTACTTGATACACATAACATTTATCTTGCTGTGCAGGAGGCGGAACTCGGGGAGCCTCTCACCGAGGTGGGAGGGTGGCAGAAGATGAAGCTGAAGCAGCCCGATCTGAGCCAGCCTCAGCCCTCGCTGCCCGAGTACTTCGGCTTTGCCGAAGAGGAGTTGGAGAAGTACTGCTCGGTGTTCAAGGGTCTTCATCCGGAGGTGGATGATCCTATTGAGCAGGAGACCGACTTGACGGCGATTATGGTGGCGGGGAGCGGCGCGGAGCATGGCCGCACGAAGCTTCTTAGTGGGGTGATCAAGCCGCAGAGGACCCTCACGCAGATCAGGTCTACCCTCACCACCGGCGACCCACCGGTCGCGCCTCCTCGACACCGTCGTACGGATGTAAGTTTTCTCATTTCCATCTTCTTTCCAACATTCATCCCTGAATGGCTAAATTGACATGACTCCTTTTCTTGGAAATTGTAGGCTCACTTTGAGGCCGCCTACGCGGCCGCTTATGAGAAGTATTTGACGGTTGTAGCAGAGTGGGACCTCAAGAGAGCGGCTTGGGAAGAGTACCAGGAGGCGACGAGTCGTGTAAGTTCCAATCTTTTATGGTTCGAAGACATGACAAGTCCCACCTCCCCTTTTTTATATCTGCGGCGCTTGACATCTAAACTATCTTGCAGGCGGTCAGGACGTTCTTCCAGACTGGAGAGAGGATCGCACTTCCGGAAGAGGAGCCACCTAGGCCGGGGCCGACTCCAGTGTGCCCATCGAGGGAAGCTTTCGCGGCCACATACTACGCACGGACTCCGGTAAGTCCTGTGCCTAACCAGTTCTCACCGCTTTCCTTTCCCATGTGTAAGATGCTAACTCTTGTCAAACATGTAGGGCACGGGAAGTTCGCGGAACCGACCCTCTCCTGGTTCGTCGCGCGAGGGCACACCGATGCACCCCGGCCGCCATTCTCCCGGTGCTTCAGGGTTTTCACCTGCTGGCGATGGTTCAGGCCATGGTTCTACTTCGGTCTACCTCGACAAAGGCCGGACGCCTGAATGTACGAGTCGGGAACTTGGTTGGACCCCCTGATCTTAGTTTCCCTTAGCTAGGTGTCTAGCGGGTGTGCGTCGATCGTGTGTGCCATGTGTCGACGATGTATGATGATTGTGTGTGCTACATGACACATATTTGTATCACGATGATGTTGTTGCTACATTTGATGATGATTATGTGCTGTGCAACATTTGTGATGCATTTGAATGTATATTACTGCTATATATGCTGTGCGTGCTGTGCTGGGCCAGGAAATGCAGCGGGAAACCAAATGGTATGGTCTGTGCCGACGGCATAGCCGACGTGCGCCCAGCGGCAGCGCGGAGCGGGCGGCAGCGCGTCTGGGCCGAAGGACCTGGGCCGACGGCTTGGCCGTCGGCACAGGAGCAGGGGCGTGGACGCGTGGCAGACCGTGGTCGTCCGATGGCAGTTGATGGGCCGACGGCTTGGCCGTCGGCACAACAGCAGGGGGCGTGGACGCGTGGCGGCCGCTGGTCATCCGATGGCAGTGTCTGGGCCGACGGCTTGGCCGTCGGCACAGTACCTTTCTGACCTAACGGCCGTTAGACGCTCCGCGGGCCCCACGTTGACTGTGCCGACGGCTACTGTGCCGACGGCGCGTTTGACCGTCGGGTGGAGTCTGGCCGACGGCAAAGGCCGACGGCGAGCCAGTCTGTGCCGAGGCGATATTGTGCCGACGGCGGTGTGCCACGGCGGCCGCCGGCATACGTGGGCCGACGCAGTGATGTTGTTGACGGCCGCCGGCCGTCGGCCCCTCGGCTGGTTCCCGTAGTGACGGAGGTGTGTACACAGTTGAAGAATACGGCCAAGGAGTTTATTTTCCAACATAGGTGGCTGCATAGCCGTAGGATTAAAGCCAATGAAGGTAGACTAACTTTGACTTTTTCATTACTTTTTCATCTTCTTTTTGCTTGATACTAGATTCTTGAACGGCCGTGTGCATCCTAATTATGCAGAGGATGGGTGTAATGCTTAAACTTTTAAGTAAAAAAACGTCTTTTATCAAAAAATAAGGGCTTTTGCCATGTTGATTACTCGTTAAAGTGATTTTTCGCATCTTCAGAAAAGAAAACCGCTAGTTTGGTTGCTTATGTAAAAAAACTCTGCATGCATGTTTCTTAAATTAGGTAAAGGCCTATGCGAGGAGGCGCGCACCCTCAATTTAGGCGTTTCCAGCGTGTCAATCTTTTCTTGTGCGCGGTGAGGAAACGTCATTCCAAGCTCGCGCGAGGGAGAGATGGCGGGAGGTCGCACGCATTCACGAAAACACGGCGAGAGAAATTGGATCACCTCCCGTCGATCGCCAAACCTCACTCTGACTTTTTTCCTATTCTAGCTCTTCGTGCAGTGAATCAGGTAGCTTGCTGTGCGCACCGGCTGGGACGGCGGTGTGCGACAACGGTGGGAATATTCTCCGTCGCAAGTTCCCTTGGTCGCACGGCAGACGACGGTAGAGGAGGGATTGGCGTCTACGACTCGATCCATCCTTCCACCAACAAATGAAAGAGATTTAGTCTAAGCATCCGTGGCTATGTGCATGATGCAATGCACCATCGAGCAGCCGCGCGCTTTTGGTTGATTAATTATATGTATCCTACAATCCTTTGGTTTATTGTATCCTATGATCCTGTCCGACTATACGACTAGGTTGTGGCTGATACGTAGCCGCAAGTTTTCGTGCTTGGATCACTAGCTAGAGAGGAGAGACTGCTTGCACGCGACAGACGCGATCTAGCTAGCTAGCTAAATGGACCAATCTTCCGCTCTAGTAATGACCAATCACTAGACGAAACCACACAGAGAGCACAAGGGTCCAGTTCAAAAAAAAAAAAAGAGAGCACAAGGGTCATGATCGCGCGACCCCCAGGTTCTTTTGCGGGTGTATGGAGTTGGTGAAGAAACACTCGGGCGGGCGGCAGCGGAAGAGATCTCTACGGATTCGAGTTTCAGTTTGTCTGAAGACTCTCAACATATAATACTGCTATCAGGCAAGTAGCTTTTTACGGAGGTCCGTACACGGTTAGAGGCTACGGCGAAGGATACTTTTTCCCTACATGGGTGGCAGCATAGTCTACGGATTGAAGCTCCACCCTCCCCTTAGGCGTTATATAATTCATCGTTTGATATGTATTTCGCCTTTTTCATATACTGTTGCTACCGAAAACTAGAACAGCTGTGTGCATCCTGGTTATGCAGAGGCTGGATGTAATTGCTTATCACAAGTAATAAAGCATCCTTTATCGAAAAAAAGGCAAGTAGCTCTTCCATCTGCCGCGCTATCTGCAGTGGCTAGCATTCTAGTGACGGGATGAATAACAAGTTGACCCCAAAAACTGAATGATATCAATCTTAAGTCAAGTTGCCGCGCTATCTTCCTTCGTCCTCGGTAAGTGTTATGTTTAGACGTGTCTTAAGTCAAACTTTATTAACTTTGATCTACTCTCTAGAAAAAATAGCAACATTTATGACACTAAATTAATATCGCTAGATTTGTCTTGACATGTAATTCAGTAATATACTAATTTAAACATATGCTGCTATTTTCGTGTAAAAATTTAGTCAAATCTAAAAATATTTAACTTCTAGAAAAGAAAAAAAGTTCACTTACCGGCAGACAAAAAATGAGTACTAATACCCGTTCATCCTTGAAATTGCTACACTGCTCCCTGGGAGCGACCATGTCCAACCCAATTAGCGCCTAGTCGTGGAATCTGTCCGGCGCGGTCCAAAAAGTTATCTGGCGCATCCAGGGCAAACCCGATCCACAGGCGGTCATCTATGGGCCCCGGACACAACCTATTGACACCACGTCGGAACCGACATGCGGGTGCCACCGGCCAATGACCCAACCCAATTTTTCCTGCCACCTCGCCTCTTCCCGACTCGAGGCCTCTCCCACCTCTGCCCCGCCACTGTCCACCCAATCGACGATGATAGCTCAGCGGCGCCTACACCAGCTTCTGGCATCTGCCCACCGCCTCGTCTTCCTGCATCACCACTCCTCTCAACTCTCTCAATTCGCGGAGACCTCACATAACGGCTTGCATGCAGGGTATTCAGATGTTCGTCTCTCCTTGATTTTGTTGTTGTCCCTGCCGTTCGGTCCATTGATTGCTCTGTTGTTTTATGCATACGCTTTGGATAACGACGATGAGATGATGATGCATTATTTCTCGGAAGAGGAAGCCAATGTCGCCCCCGATGAACAAGAGCACCTCGCAATCGTTGCTTGTCTTCTACAATTACAAGCAGATGAGCTGAGTGTCCCTCCTAGTCGTGGAGGTCCGAAGCTTGGGAGAAGGAACAACAATGAAATGCAGAGGATGGAGGGTCATGACATGCTATATGACGACTATTTTGCCGACCACCCAGCATGTACCCAAAAAGAATTCCAGCACCATTTTAGGATGAACAAGAAGTTGTTGCTTGGTGTTTAATATACAAGAAATAAAAATGCCAAACAAGTTAATAAGCTCGCATCTGGACCAGAAACTAACGAATGAAAACATGGCAATGGCACTATTTATTTGAAATACGATGGCAATCGGCTCTTTTGGGGTAATTATTTTGAGATAGGACAACTTGTTTCTTTTGGGGTAATTAGCTACAAATAAAGAGAGAGTAAGCTACCTACCTCGCGATGAAGAAATACTTGTCCAGGTGCTCGGTTTCTTATCATTTCAAAAATGCACTACTACTATGAGGATGCTGTTGAAATATTGGACCCACTTTTAGTGGCCCCAATTAGATTTCAGTTTTCTCTATAAATCTCAAAGCCCACTTAGTGGCAGCCTTGTGAGTTTGAGCCCAAGTTGATGGCAGCTCACTAGGGAGTGGCAAGAGGTGGGAAGTTTAGTCCCACATGGAAAGTTGGGAGGAAGTTAAACCACCTTATAGGGTGGGTTGTTCCACCACTAGTAAGTGAGTGAGAATAGGAGTGCTACACGCGCGCTCCTCCTCCTCCTCGCTCGTCTCGACACGACGCGACGCGCGCGCCGCGCTCGTGATGAGTCGATTGAGCCTCGAGCCGAGATTTTCCTTACTTTTTGCAGCAAGTCGGGCGGTGCTGCCTACCGTCGTCTTCAACGCCGTCTACTTCGACCCGTCGTCCCCGTCGTCAACAACGTTGTCATCAACAACGTTACTGCTGCGACATCATCTGCTACACCTCCACCGCCACCTCCACCAGATCGGTACGTGCGACACATCTCGATCTGCTTAGCGATGGATGATTTATCGTTTGCGCTGCTGCTACTCATGTTGATTAATGCATCTAGTATGTTTGAGTTTCACATGTTAGTAGTTGCTGCCATCATGTTTTATATTCTGGAATTAATCATGGAAATTGTGCCTAATTATCCAACAATCCAAAAACCTAATTGTAGGCAATTTCCTGAGTTAACAATGGCTGGTTTTGTTGATGCACTGAGGCCGGATAAGTTCACCGGTGTGCACTTGAAGAGGTGGCAAGTTAAGGCCATGCTCTGGCTTACTCATCTGAAAGTGTTCGAAGTTAGTGATGGTTTACCTGAAGGAACTATATCTGACCAAGATCAGAACAAGTTCAAGGAAAACAATACTCTCTTCGTCGGATGCGTTCTGAGTATTCTTGCTGATCGTTTGTGTGATGTGTACATGCATATAACAGATGGTAAAGAGCTCTGGGATGCACTGAATGCTAAATTCGGTGCAACCGATGCAGGCAGTGAACTATACATCATGGAGAGCTTCCATGACATCAGGATGGTAAACAACCGTTCTGTAGTCGAACAAGCTCATGAGATACAGTGCATTGCGAAAGAGCTTGAACTCCTTAAGTGTGCCTTACCTGACAAGTTTGTGGCTGGATGCATCATCGCTAAGTTGCCCCCTTCATGGAGGAACTTTGCCACAACTCTCAAACACAAGAGACAGGAGATATCAGTTGAAAATCTGATAGCGTCTCTTGATGTTGAGGAGAAAGCTCGGGCTAAGGATAATACTGAGAAAGGAGAGGGTCAGTCTAGCGCCAACATGGTGCAGAAGAAACCCTACAGCAAGAACAAAGGGAATAACAAGCCCTCCTTCAATAAGCCTATGAAGACTACAACCTTCAAGAAGAAGAAGATGATAAACAAAGCAGATCTGAGCTGCTTTACCTGTGGAGAGGCTGGCCACTTTTCTAAGGACTGTCCAGAGAGGGCAGACCGCAAGAAAAAGGGGAGGCAAGTCAACACGGTGACCGCTAGCAATGCTGATGGGTACGGTAATCTCTTTACTGTTCTTTTGGTATTTCAATCTCCATGTTGGTGGATTGATACAGGTGCTAATGTTCATGTGTGTGCTAACATATCCATGTTCACTTCTTACCAGGTCGCCCGGGATTCTTCCGTCTTGATGGGGAATGGGTCACATGCTTCTGTTCGTGGTGTTGGCACGGTAGATCTGAAGTTCACTTCGGGGAAGATCGTGCAGCTGAGGAACGTGCAGCATGTCCCTACTATGAACAAGAATCTCGTTAGCGGCTCCCTTCTATGCAGAGATGGGTTTAAGGTTGTTTTAGAGTCGAATAAAGTAGTTGTTTCCAAGTTTGGACAATTTATTGGTAAAGGCTATGAGTGCGGAGGCTTGTTCCGCTTTTCACTTTCTGATTTCAGTAATAAGTCCGTGAACCATATTTGTGGCAATGTTAGTGATGATACCAGTGTTTGGCATTCTCGTTTATGTCACATTAATTTTGGTTTAATGTCTCGGCTATCCAGTTTAAGTTTAATTCCGAATTTCACCATTGCCAAAGGTTCTAAGTGCCACAGTTGTGTGCAATCAAAGCAACCTCGGAAGCCTCACAAGGCGGCCGAGGAGAGAAACTTGGCACCTCTAGAACTCATACATTCTGATCTATGCGAGATGAATGGTGTGTTGACAAAAGGTGGAAAGAGATATTTCATGACATTGATTGATGATGCGACTAGATTCTGCTATGTTTATTTGTTGCGAACTAAAGATGAAGCTTTAGACTACTTTAAAATTTATAAGGCCGAAGTTGAAAATCAACTAGAGAGAAAGATCAAGCGTCTTAGGTCGGATCGTGGTGGTTAATATTTTCCTAAAATCTTTGATGAATTCTGTGAGGAACATGGCATTATTCATGAGAGGACGCCTCCCTATTCACCCCAATCTAATGGGGTTGCCGAGAGGAAAAACCGCACGCTGACTGACTTGGTGAATTCCATGTTAGCCACTGCTGGTTTATCAAAGGCATGGTGGGGGAGGCTTTGTTGACTTCATGTCATGTCCTGAATAGAGTTCCTAACAAGAATAAAGATAAAACCCCTTACGAGGAGTGGGCTGGGAGAAAACCATCACTTTCGTATTTGCGCACATGGGGATGTTTGGCGAAAGTCAATATTCCAATTACTAAGAAGCACAAACTTGGACCAAAGACAGTGGATTGCATCTTTCTAGGTTATGCTCCTCGGAGTGTAGGATATAGATTTTTAGTAGTTCAATCCGAGGTACCTGATATGCATGTTGATACTATTATGGAATCTCGTGATGCAACATTTTTTGAGAATATGTTTCCTATGAAAGATATGCATAGCATTGCTAGAATTTCTACTGAGATAATTCCTGAGTCTAGAACATCTAATGAGTATTTTAAACAATCACATGAGAATGTTACTGAGAAGGATGACAATGAAGCTCCTAAACGGAGCAAGAGACGAAGGATTGAAAAATCCTTTGGTGATGACTTCATTGTGTACCTTGTGGATGATACTCCCACGTCCATTGCAGAGGCATATGCATCTCCAGATGCAGATGACTGGAAAGAAGCTGTCCATAATGAGATGGACTCGATTCTTTCTAATGGAACTTGGGAGTTGTCAGAACGACCCCATGGATGCAAGCCTGTAGGCTGCAAATGGGTGTTCAAGAAGAAGCTAAGACCTAATGGTACTATTGAAAAGTACAAGGCGCGGCTTGTAGCGAAAGGCTACACACAGAGAGAAGGCGAAGATTACTTCGACACCTATTCACCTGTCGCTAGACTTACCACCATTCGAGTACTACTATCCATGGCTGCCTCCTATGGTCTTATCGTTCATCAAATGGACGTAAAGACAGCTTTCCTTAATGGAGAGTTGGACGAGGAAATCTATATGGATCAGCCTGATGGGTTTGTAGTAAAAGGTGAAGAAAGAAAGGTGTGCAAGTTGCTGAAATCTTTATATGGCCTGAAACAAGCACCTAAGCAATGGCATGAGAAGTTTGACAGAACTTTAACTTCTGTAGGCTTTGTTGTCAATGAGGCTGACAAGTGCGTTTACTATCGCCATGGTGGGGGCGAAGGTGTTATACTATGTTTGTATGTGGATGATATTCTGATCTTTGGTACAAACATGAAAGTAATACACGAGGTCAAGTCTTTCTTGTCAAAGAGCTTTGATATGAAAGATCTGGGAGAAGCTGATGTGATTCTGAACATCAAGCTGATTAAGAACGAGAGTGGGATTACTCTAACGCAATTCCATTATGTTGAGAAGATCTTGAGCCGGTTCGGCTATATTGATAGCAAGCCTTCTTCAACACCTTATGATCCCAGTGTGACACTACACAAGAACCGGAGGATTGCCATAGATCAATTGAGATATTCTCAGATCGTTGGCTCACTCATGTACTTAGCGAGCGCGACTAGACCCGACATCTCTTTTGCTGTTAGCAAGTTGAGTAGGTTCATGTCAAACCCGGGTACTGATCATTGGCATGCACTTGATAGGGTCATGCGCTACCTATGTGGTACAATGAGTTATGGTATTCACTATTCAGGGCACCCAGCTGTGCTTGAAGGATATAGTGATTCGAATTGGATCTCAGATGTAGCTGATCTGTACGCCACAAGTGGGTATGTATTTACCTTTGGAGGTGGCGCAGTGTCATGGAGATCTTGCAAGAAAACCATATTGACGAGGTCAACTATGGAAGCAGAACTTACTGCTTTAGACACAACCACTGTTGAATCAGAATGGTTGCGTGAGCTCTTGATGGACTTGCCTGTGGTTGAAAAACCTGTTCCGGCAATCCTTTTGAATTGTGACAATCAAACTGTAATTGTCAAAGTGAACAATTCTAAGGATAACGCGAAGTCATCAAGACACGTCAAGAGACGTTTGAAGTCTGTCAGGAAATTGCGAAACTCCGGAGTAATAACTGTTACATATATTCAAACAGACAAAAACCTGGCAGATCCCTTTACAAAGGGACTATCACGTAATGTGATAGAAAGTGCATCGAGGGAGATGGGTTTGAGACCCGTTGATGTTATGCCATAGTGGTAACCCAACCTTTGTGATCGGAGATCCCGTGAATTAGGACCTGAGAAGAACAAACTAGTGGTTTAATTGAGGAGAGTATTATGTAACCCTCTCTATGTGAAGATGCACAACTCTCAATTGATGTAAGGCAGGTTGGCAACAAGCCTTAATGTGTTTATGTTGGCTATTTTAGCAAAGGTGCTGTCCTACAGAGCATTCTTGAAATAACACACCTATATGAGTCCGATTGTTAAACGTCGCAATCTATGAGATTTGGGTGATCTCTAGTAAACTCATGAAGAGACCACGAAGTATGACGCATATGCTTCACCCGCGGGGTAGGCTACTAGCAGCCATGTACTGGTCATGACTTTGAGTGAAACCCTGTTCACGCAAAACTTGCAATTCAAGGCTTAGTCCATTGTTCAAGTGTGAATGGATGTAGCTTAAGGTTCTAGGCGGAAGTTCAACTTAACAGTCTCCGCTGAAACACTGGTATATAAACAAGCAGCGAGTATTGGTAAATCTCTAAATGGGAATTTGAGATCTGGTGGGGGATTGTTGAAATATTGGGCCCACTTTTAGTGGCCCAAATTAGATTTCAGTTTTCTCTATAAATCTCAAAGCCCACTTAGTGGCAGCCTTGTGAGTTTGAGCCCAAGTTGATGGCAGCTCACTAGGGAGTGGCAAGAGGTGGGAAGTTTAGTCCCACATGGAAAGTTGGGAGGAAGTTAGACCACCTTATAAGGTGGGTTGTTCCACCACTAGTAAGTGAGTGAGAATAGGAGTGCTACACGCGCGCTCCTCCTCCTCCTCGCTCGCTCGTCTCGACTCGACACGACACGACACGACACGACGCGCTCGTGGTGAGTGGATTGAGCCTCGAGCCGAGACTTTCCTTACTTTTTGCAGCTCAGGAAAACGAACGGAGTCCTAGACGGACGCGTCGCAGTTAGTCGGTTCGGGTCGCTCCCGGATCGTGGGCTATCTGTAACCGACTCGAAACGTGCGTGCGACGTGGGCGTGCCCCACGTTGCCTAGGGTTTCTCGAGCCTATATAATCTCCTGCCCGGCTACCGCAGAAATACATCTAATACACGAGTTAGGGTTTCCACCTCTCTCTGCTTGCGCCACCATCGTAGCCTACTCCATCCCGCGAGCCGACGTGCATCGGCGAACGGGAGAGCAGGTCTCCGGAACCGCTCGTCCTTGCGATCCTGTACGGGAGAGGGCGAATTAGGTTTTTGGGAAGCGCTCGCGCGCTCAAGCTCTTCATCACGGGTCGCCTTCCGTCCAAGTCGGGCGGTGCTGCCTACCGTCGTCTTCAACACCATCTACTTCGACCCGTCGTCCCCGTCGTCAACAACGTTGTCATCAACAACGTTACTGCTGCGACATCATCTGCTACACCTCCACCGCCACCTCCACCAGATCGGTACGTGCGACACATCTCGATCTGCTTAGCGATGGATGTTTTACCGTTTGCGCTGCTGCTACTCATGTTGATTAATGCATCTAGTATGTTTGAGTTTCACATGTTAGTAGTTGCTGCCATCATATTTTATATTCTGGAATTAATCATGGAAATTGTGCCTAATTATCCAACAGATGCTAACATTTACAGCCATCACCGATACACAAGACGTATGAGTAACTATGCATGGTTGGGTCTAGAATTGTTGATGGCCATGCTCAAGAGTGCAACGCCCACTTGTGTTATAGAATATTGCGTGTGCCAAACCGAGGTTTGCACTCACTTGTGTTCACGAGACCAGCTGACTGCATAGTTTGTTGATTTTCTCGCCATACACCAGAAGATCCATGACGAAGTTATTCATCACGAGCTGCAAATGATCAAGTGAGCATGTGTGGGCGCTCAAAGGAGCGGCTGCCTAAGTCTCGCTCTAGTTGAACTTTATTTTATTTGCATTGTATGTATGTATTATTGTATAAGTCATTTTTATTTCCCTGCAAAAATAATTCATTTTTATTTATTTTATGTGTTAAAACATTGTTTGGCAGAGACACTTACCAATTTACCATACGCGGCCCTTGGTGTCAGCGCTCCTATGTACTATTACAATCCTTCTCGTGATAATGATCAAATCCATTAACAAAAACACACGCACACACCCGGCAAGGTCTCATGATCGATGCCTGATTCTTGCGATAGAGGTGTTGCTGAAAATTCACTGGCGGCAAAAGCTAACAGGGCCTCGATCGACATATATTCTACTAACACTATCGATCAGCTCAGCTCTGCAACTGCTGCACTGCCTATCACGCGCGCCAGGGAATGGAAATATGGAATGAACGCCAAGTTGACCTCCCCAAGCTCAATCATTTCTCTACATAATATCAATTGATTTTCATCTCTGGAACTGCTACACTGCAGGGAAACGAAATGAACAAAAGGTTGACCCTCCTCTACCGAACCCGCAAAATGATGATCCCGATCGATCGATCTGGCCCTGGATGGTCAAAGCTTTGTCCATACGTGGCGGCGACGTCGATCCTGTCGCGGCCGGAGCGATCGCGATGTCGCCGTCGGAGCTTTTGACTCGGCGTCCGACTACTGGAGTGGAGCTGAGCGGAGTGCATGCATGGGGGGTGTGTGGCCTGGCTCGATCCGTGTGTTTTGCGTATGTGTGTGTGGATGGGGTGAGTGGGCGGCTGGCTTTTTCCGGGCACGCGTGCGAGCTCCCCGGCCCCGCGCTTTTGACGCCTTCTCCTCCTCCTAGATCCACCGGCGGCCATAAGCATGACGTCAACGGGGTCGTCGCCCGTCGTCTCGCTGCCTAGCGTAGCTGGGCTCTGTGTAGCTAGGGCTTAGGCCGGCAGCCGTCTTCCAGACGAAATTTCAGCTATGCGCGTTCGAAATTGAGGTCATGACTCCTCACGTCGAGTCGTCTACACAGCCTCTCCAACTACATTTACCACCGTATAAAAATAATACGTACGGGACTTCAGGAGAAGGCGATCAGGAAGCTAGGAAAACCCATCTAGGGTTCCGTTCCCTCGCCGGCGACGCTGCTGGTCCGCTCCATTTCTGGTGGACTTGGACCATTGGAGATGCGGCGGACCACAACCTCTCGCCGACGGGAGTATTTTCATCATTTGTTACGTTGTTTTCAATGTCTTCTTCGGGATGGTGACGCGGCGGCTACAATCCCTTCCCGTCCTATCCTCGCTTTAGTGGTGTGTTAGGATCGGTGGAGGGCGCGTGGAGTCGTGTGCCCGAAGAATGTTCTAGGATCCTTTCTTCGTGTTCGTTGGTGTGGTTTCAGGTCAGTCTCTTTCGATCGACGGTTGTCACCTTTAGTGATTGGCTGCCTGTGGTGTGCTGGTCCTTTGGGGTCTTAACACAACAATTTCCCGTTTGTCTACTACAACAGACGCTACTATGACAAGCTTTGTCCGACTCCGGTGATGGAGGGACGAGGACGGGGGTGCGCCTTCGGCTCATGTTAGTGTATGTAGTCGTCGCTAGGTGGTCCAAAGAACCTACTTGTAAATTTTATTACTTTTAGGTCTGTTTGTACTTTATAATGCTATTGATTATTATTAATAGACTAGTGGAATTTTTGCAAAAAAATATATTTACCACCCTGTGTTTCCTTCCCTACCGCCTAAGCGGCATCCCGCATAAATGCACAAAAGCATTATCTAGTTCAAATTGCTTTTATTTGCTAAAAACGATAACGACTAAACTAACCAGTTTTTACTATGAAACAACCCGGATCGGGCAGGCGCAACTTTACATCTAAGGATGACAAAAAAACCGATGACCGATGACCGAAACCGAAAGACCGAGACCGAACCCGAAAGACCGAGAGTGAAATGACCGATAAAATAAATTGGGTAGAAAATTTTATAGACCGAATTTAGTTTGGTTAATTCGGTCATTTGTTCCAAGTAACCGAATAGACCGAACTGGCCGAGTTTTACCTAAGACTGCCCCAATCTTTAGAACTGTGTGATGTGCGTGAGATGTGGTATTGTTAAATGTTGATCAAACTTCTCTAGCATTGTTACATTTTTGTTTAGATTGTTGAATGTTTATTCCCGCCAATTGATAATAATATATGCAATGAAAAAACATCTAAAATATATCTAAAATGTTTCCGACTTTTTACTAAATAATATCTAAGTTTTGTGTTGACAACATTAACCAGGATGTTTAGTCATGACTGAACCCGAACCCAAATTATTGGGTGCCCGAATTTGTCGGGTAGTAGAATTAGCAAGTATATTTCGGTCTTCATTTTTTCATGCCTGAATTTGAAATAGTCCAAAATACAAAAATCGAATTTTTTCGGTCATGACCGAATGTCCACCCCTAGGTACGGGTACTCGTGGGTACCGTGCCCATATGAGCAGGGTATGAACACATTTTTATACCCATGGGTATTACGCGTACCCTACCCGTCAAGTCACGGGTTGGGCACGGGTATAGCCTTGTAGACATAGGTAAACTCATACCCTACCCATTTTATTGATATTGAATCTATGCACCTAAATATCCAAGTTGTTAAGTTTGTAAACCTAAGTTAAGTTGTCATCAATTATCAACATGTCGTGTGACATACTTTGACTCCTAGCTGTCAGGTCTCCTTGATCCTGGATGCATGTTGGGAGGGTGAGTTGAGGAGGAGCAAGATGCGATCGGAGATCTGAGATCCCCGTCGGCAGCGGCCACCGGTGAGGCAGTGTGATCACCTCCTGCCCGGCCTCCTGCGCCCTCTCTCCTATCAGCCTCTTCTTATGGAGGCTCTAGGGTTTCTCCATCCAGATTGTTATATTTTGATCCAAATTCATATACTAAAAGGAGGCTAACTTCTGACGAGCGGAGCGAGGCCCGTCGTCGGTAGGCTTGGGCCGAAGTGTAGCGGAGTCTGAAGTTAGCCTATACGTCGTGCCCTCCAGGGACGCCTGCGAAGGGGGGTGCGGGGGGCGGTAGCCCCCCGTGGTACGGTACGGATCGTTGGCACCACCTATTTATACATCTTGTAAGCCGCCGGCTAAGGTTTATTAGATTATAAGATAACCCGCGACGTTTGTAAACACTTCCCGATATAGTGAAGTTTTGCTGGCTGGCGCCCGTGGTTTTTCCCCTTCTGTGTTAGAAGGGGTTTTCCACGTTAAATCTTGTGTCTCCGCTGCGTTTACCTTTATCGTTCTTCGTTATTTGCTTGTCGCCTTTATAACACGTATGACAAAACTGCTCCTTCCTCTCCTGGCCTCTCGGCGGATTCGGACTCTGGCTTCCTCTACATTCGCCTGCAAGGCAAGCAACTCGTTCTGTTGGATTCGACGGCCAGCTGGTTGATGCTCATTATCTCAACATGGGGAGGTGATCTCCCGGGTTCGGAGATTTCTCTGCCATGCCATCGTGTGATGGTGGGTGCCCAAGACCAATCTGTAGTCCGGCCACCGCTTGAGCCTACTCCTGCCACCTCCCTAGATCTTCGTCCGGGGATTGGCCTACAAAATTAGATTTGGCACTATTTTCATTGCCCTGTGGCGTTCTCGGCCTCACATAGCCGCCATGAGTTCTTCCTGGTTGCCTCTTTCGGCCGATCAAAGCATCGAATGGAGCCGCCTATGGTTGCTCATCTACTTTAGGTCTGTATGGGTGGTATTCCTCGGGATTTCAACGTCAATTTCCTTCATGATCAGAATTTTCGGTTCTCTGTTTGCAGCAAACAAGTTGGTTTCTTCATTAACAGAATGAGGCATTTTAAGTGCTCTGAGTTTACGGTTTATTTTCTGTTATGGGGTAATGGAGGTCTAAATTCATTAAGAGAGTTTGGGCTGTGGTAGATAGAGGAGCAGAATTCATGGACTTTGGGTAAAATATTTTATGTTGACATTGTCCGCCAACCGTTATCAGGGGCAAACATGGTTTGTCTTGGCAGGGATCACCTGTGCCAACGCGGTGAGCCATCCGTCCGCTCATGAGCTCTCTTTCCTCCATTGGCTTACGGTTAGAGAGAAGCAGCCACTCTCGGAAACCATCATTGCTAGCTACGATGTTGGGAAAATTTTGAGTTGTTTTTGTTTTGCATGCTTCACACCTCCAGGAATTAAGGGCCTTGATTGCTAGTAAGCCTTCTGAGGAGATTCTTGCAAATATTTTTTGGGGAGATTCAAAACATGCCGCTCCTCAATCACGCAACTAGGCGCGGAAGGAAGTTTTCAAACGAGTGCAGTTCCCGCAGCTTTGGCCCAGCTCCATATTTCTGCGTTCGACATGCTGCATCACCCTCAGGCACAACAAAGGGTTTCAACATTTCAGTGTCTGAACCCGCATCCCAAGAAGCAGCTCCTGTTATGCGAGCCTAGGAGGCAGCTCCATCTTTGCTAGACCGGGACCCATCTCATATGAGACAAGCCTGCCCTAGATGTTTGCAGCATGGGCATCTTAGGCGTAATTGTTGGAATCAGATCCGTTGTCATGGATGTAATAAGCTAGGGCACATTAAGAAAGACTGTTGTTCTGCCGTTAATTCTACCTGGGTTCAAAAGGAAGTCAATTTCCCGATTAAGGAAACTCGCTTTATGGCTAATTGGGATCTTATTTAACTTCTAATGAGCTGCAATGTCCGCTGTTGATTGGGGAAGTTTTTTTGAGCCTAGCCCTTGGATTGCCATCATCTAGAAGCCTCCCCTCTGCCTCGGAAAGAATCCTGGATTTTCCAGTTTTTCTTTTCTCAGTTTAGGTGGTGCCCCTTCATCTCCCTAGCAAGCCCCTCCCGGTTGACCCAACGCCATTCATCCCCGGCCAGTTTGAGATCCTTGAGGTGGCGAATCACCCACAACAGTGCTGCTAGCACGTCAGTGGTCATGTCTCCGCCAAGCACGAGGATGTGGCTATTGCCACCATTACACCAGAGTTCCGGCTGACCAGCCCTTCGCAGCCACCAAGTTGTTTGTGAGATCCTTCATTGAATATGAGATCCACCTCTCTCTTAGTATCACCCAGAGATGCTCGATTGGCTCGCATATGTAAGAGTTAACTCTTATTCTGATAGGGAATTGTTAGTTACTAGTAGCCCTCACCATTTTCAAGGAAGGGAAATTTCTTTTGTGGAGCACAATAAGGGCATTAATCATCGTGCTTTCACCTACAATCGTGAGTGATGGCTTATGCTTCTTGCGTTTCCATCTGATTTCTGGGCGGATAAACACATCAGGGGTGTTGTTAAGGACTTTGGCTTTAATTTCTTAGGATAAGGATGTTAGTAGCTATGGTGCTCTAATTGTCAAAGTGAGAGTGGTTGACCTGCAACATATCCCCGCTCTTTTATTGTATCTTCTCGAAATGAATGGGCAGCTGAGTCCTGGTCTGTTCCTATATTTATTCTAAGCCAGAGGTTAATTGGGGGGCTTCTAGCTGATGAAGAGCTTCCTCCTGCTGATAGATCCAGTCCACATAATATGCCCCCAGTGACCTTTCATGCACCTACAGATGATAATGTTGTTGAGCTTCCAGTACAACAAGCTCCACATGATTGGCCCCTTTGGCAGCATGGGCAGCATTAGGCCCATGGCCATGTTGTTGCTCCTCCTGTCAATCTGGTAGGGCAAAACCTTGCTTTCCTTGGTGTTGATTTAAATGGGCATCTTGATCTTAATGTCGTACACATAATATTTCTATGGACCTAAATGCAGTTCCACACCAGTTGAATAAGGAGGATTTCTTAACCTTAATGATTTTCTTGATCCTATAATTCATAATCGTCATCAACCCCAGTTTTTTTGCTTTGCTCGCACCTAATCTTCCTCCACAGATGCATGAAGATATTGATATGATTCCGCATGGAGAAGCTCACAGTGACATCACTGTCACCATCAGTTCCGCTAATACCATGGCAGATGAGTCCGGGGATTCAGTTCATGCGGATCCACATCAGTTGCAGCACCAGAATTTGCATATTGGGCTGGCTCTTCTCCCTGTCATACATGTTGATCCAGTAGCTACTATGTGTTCTAGGTATGGTTCTAAGCAGACATCATTTTATTTCTCTAAGGACGACACTTGTGCTTGGTGCTCACATTTCAAGCCTGATGGATCAATTGTGAATTTTGTGACTGTCCCAGCCCAATGGGCTAACCTTCATTGCTAAACTCTTGACTTCTGAAGATTTTGATTGGGCCAAAGCCTTCCTTTAATCTAAACTTTGGCAGATCCTTAGTGAGCTTGATGTTCCTTCTGCTGATACTTCTAAAATGTGTTGTTTGTGCTGCTAATGCTAGATAACCCACAAGTATAGGGGATCGCAACTTCAAGGGAAGTAAAACCCAATTTATTGATTCGACACAAGGGGAGACAAAGAATACTTGAAAGCCTTAACAGCGGAGTTGTCAATTCAGCTGCACT
Source organism: Lolium multiflorum (assembly GCA_030979885.1). Taxonomy (NCBI): domain Eukaryota; kingdom Viridiplantae; phylum Streptophyta; class Magnoliopsida; order Poales; family Poaceae; genus Lolium; species Lolium multiflorum. The sequence goes on along the minus strand of CM061748.1, from coordinate 295,327,409 downwards.
GGAAACAGACTTGCTCGCAAGAGTTTATCGAGTAACAGTTTTATAGCGTAGGGTAGTGAAATAAAAGCAAGCAGAGTAACAAAGACAGCAGAGTGATTATAGTAACAGCAGGATTAAAATACTGTAGGCACAAGGATGGATGAACGGGCGTTGCATGGATGAGAGAAACTCATGTAACATTCAAAGCAGGGCATTTGCAGATAATAATAAAACGGTGTCCAAGTACTAATCAATCAATAGGCATGTGTTCCATATATAGTCGTACGTGCTCGCAATGAGAAACTTGCACAACATCTTTTGTCCTACCAGCCGGTGGCAACCGGGCCTCTAGGGAATCTACTGGAAATTAAGGCACTCCTTTTAATAGAGCACCGGAGCAAAGCATTAACACTCCGTGAACACATGTGATCCTCATATCATCGCCATCCCCTTCGGTTGTCCCAATTTCTGTCACTTTGGGGCCTCGGGTTCCGGACAGCAATACGTGTATACAACTTGCAGGTAAGATCATAAAGCAATGAATATCATAATGAATTGATAACATGTTCAGATCTGAGATCATGGCACTCGGGCCCTAGTGACAAGCATTAAGCATAACAAGTTGCAACAATATCATAAAAGTACCAATTACGGACACTAGGCACTATGCCCTAACAATCTTATGCTATTACATGACCAATCTCATCCAATCCCTACCATCCCCTTCAGCCTACAACGGGGGAATTACTCACACATGGATGGGGGAAACATGGCTGGTCGATGGAGAGGCGTCGGTGGTGATGATGGCGATGATCTCCTCCAATTCCCCGTCCCGGCGGAGTGCCAGAACAGAGTTTCTGGTCCCGAGACGGAGTTTCGCGACGGTGGCGGCGTCGGATGGTTTCGCGATTTCGACTAACCCCCGTGTGTTTTTAGGTCGAAGGCAATAAGTAGTCCGAAGGAGGGCGTCGGGGGCCGAGGCCGCCACACACCAGGGCCGCGCGCCCCTCCTGGGCCGCGCCGGCCTAGTGTGTGGGGCCCTCGGGCCCCCACCTAGCTTGCCCTTCTGGCTCCGCCAATATTCTGGGAAAATAGGACTTTCTGCATAAATTCCGAGGATTTTCCTGAAAGTTGGATTTCTGCACAAAATCGAGACACCAGAACAGTTCTGCTGAAATCAGCGTTAGTCCGTGTTAGTTGCATCCAAAATACACAAATTAGAGGCAAAACAATAGCAAAAGTGTTCGGGAAAGTAGATACGTTTTGGACGTATCAACTCCCCCAAGCTTAGCTTATTGCTTGTCCTCAAGCAATTCAGTTAACAACTGAGTGCGATAAAAGAACTTTCACGAACACATTTGTTCATATGATGTAAATATTCTCATAATATGGCAAGTACTTAAGCAATTCATAATAAGATACATGCAAATAAAATCATCTAATAGCTATGTCAATCATGGAAAAGGTAACAACAAATTAATAATGAGCATCATGAATCATGTCTATCAGCAGGATTGCAATGTTCATAGAATGATATAATAAAGTGGTATCTCGCTTGCCCATAATTGTACAACAAAACATAAATGCTTGGACACCTTTGAGGTTCATGAGAAGACTGGCAATATAGATTATCAAAGATTAAAGCATCAAAATTATACCACAATTAATCACATTTTGGGACAAGCATATTATACTAAGAATGACAGTTGTGCTCTCAAGAAAGTGCTCAAAGAAAGGATGGAGACTCAATGTAAAAGTAAAAGATTGACCCTTAGGGAAGCAGGGATTAACATGTGCTAGAGCTTTTCATTTGTAAAACAGGAGTAAATTATTTTGGGAGGTGTTTGTTGTTGTCAACGAATGATAGTGGGTACTCTAACTACCTCGTCAACCAGACTTTCAAGAGCGGCTCCCATGAAGGACGTTATTTCTACCAGCAAGGTAAATCATCCCTCTTCTCTTTTGTTTACACACGTACTTTAGTTTTATTAAGGATGACACTCCCCAACCTTTGCTTACACAAGCCATGGCTAACCGAATCCTCGGGTGCCTTCCATCAATCACATACCATGGAGGAGTGTCTATTTGCAATTTAAGTTGCTTACTGATAAATCAGGGCAAAACATGTGAAGAGAACTATTAATGAAAGTTGATTAATTGGGGATGGGAACCCCGTTGCCAGCTCTTTTTGCAAAATTATTGGATAAGCGGATGTGCCACTAGTCCATTATGAAAGTCTGTCAGGAGTAAATGACAAGATTGAAAGATAAACACCACATATTTCCTCATGAGCTATAAAACATTGACACAAATTGAGAAGCATTTTGAAGGTTTAAAGGTAGCACATGAGAATTTACTTGGAATGGTTTGAAATGCCATGCATAGGTATTTATGGTGGACACTGGAATAACTTTTTCGTGGGTTTGGAAGCACGAGCAAAGTTTCCGCTCAGTACAAGTGAAGGCTAGCAATAGACTAGGAAGCGACAATCAAGAGAGCAGAACTGTCATAATCATGCTTGCGACAAAAATAAATTAATGGAGGCATAAAAGTGATACAAGAACTCTGAGGTAAAGTAAATCATCGAGGCTTAATTGACTTTGGTTCAGTCATATGCATGCGTGAGCATGTGCCAAGTTGATTCAAGTGAATTATTCAGAGGAGGATACCACAATGTCATATCTATCTATGAATAAAACAATGCAAGCAAATATTTATGGCATGCTACTCATATTAATAAATTGAGCTAATCATGAGAGAACATGAACTACTAGACTTTCTTAAATGACATATACCTCACATGAACCAACTAAGCATGCTCACATGGATGAGTATATGTACAAAAATGAAAACAAATAGAGTTCATACCAGCCTCTCACCACAATCAGATTGTCGAATATCGTCATTATTGCCTTTTCACTTGTGTAGCTTGAATAATATGGAATGAAAACCACGCTCCATTTTTGGTGTTTTCGAATTTAGAAAAAAGAACAAAAGAAAACAAGCAAACAAAGCAAAATCTTTTTGGATTTTCTTATAGCAAACCAACGATAGCAAACAAAGCAAGATAAAATCAAGAAACTAAAGTAAACCAATGGTGAAGAGAAACAACAGAAATATTTTTGGTCTTTTTGTGTTTTAGGAAAGAAACAAAGCAAAAACAAGAAAATGAAAACTAAAAGAAACACAGAAAAGCAAGATGGCAGAAATCTGCCAAAACTTGACAGCAGTACAGTAATCGATTTTTAAGAAAATCTTACGCTGCTCAGCTCGAAAAGTGTTCAACTCATGAAAGTTAGATAACAACCTGGGGAACATGCACAAAAATTGGCAGCTCAAAATAACGTTCTGGCTGTGCGCACGAATTTTTTTAGTAGCAGTCCAGAATCTGTTTTCAGGCAGCACTTCCCCAAATATCATCTTCCTCTCATTAGAAAACCACTCAAAGAAACTAAACAAGTACATACAAGTATCCAGCAACCATAATATGCAAAGAATGAGTGATGCTGGTATACCTCCCCCAAGCTTAGGCTTTTGGCCTAAGTGGAGATCAACCCCATGATGCCCATGAAGTAGCACCTCCGTAGTACGACGAAGATGGATCATATTTCGGGTATGTGCTAGAAGAAGCACCCGGATACGTGACGGTGTAGTCGTAGGAGGGCTCGGCGTCCTCGGAGTCATGCTGCTGGTGGAAGTTGTGTATCTTTAGCTGCTCATCCACCTCCTCCTTAGAGCGCGACCATGGTTTCCTGTCGATACTGAACAAATCTGGTTGGGGCAAAGGGACTTCCCTCTCTTCCCCGTCAGCAAACAACACTCTATAGACAATATTATCTAAACTAGAGTCAGTTGTAACAAATTGATGACTCTTCATAGCAGCAATATCAAGCCTCATAGGAGTTATTTTCACATCAGTAGGGTCAAGAGGAAGCTCTAAATATGCTAAAACGCGCGAAGCAATAATTCCTCCAAATATAGGCCCCTTGTTAGACAAGCGGCGAGCAACAAGAGCACCAAGATGATAAGGCGTGTCCCCAGTGAGTGCAGCAATTAAGAAACCAAGGTGATAGCTAGATATGTTGCTAGTGTTCTCCCTACCAAGAATGCTAGTACCGATGTAATAAGCAAAATACTTAATGGCGGGGAGTTGAATGTTTCTTATCTTGCCACGCTGAATGGTGCGACAGTCATCATTGGTGATCCCTCGATAGAGCTCCAGCAATTCCTTGGGGTTGTCCTCAATCTTCCTTGCTGTACCTACAGGGGCAATACCCAATGCAGCACAAAAATTTTCCAACTTCATAGTAATAGGTTTACCATAGATCTTGAATGCAACTGTCGGGCGAAAGTGCTTATTGTTGAACTTGAAGCTCTCCACAAAGATTTTAGTGAGCGTGTAGTATTGCTCACTCTCATCTCCCACATAGGTGGTTAAACCTGCCTTACCGACGAGGGTCAAGAAATCATCCAACAAGCCTGCATTACTCAAAAAGTCATAACATGGGAAGGATGCAGCATTGGGGACTCCATTGTCCTCTTCGGGTGCGAAGCTTGGTGCGATGAGATCCTCATTATAGGATTGCCTGAATCGGGTGGATGACCTCGAGGGCCTCCTTGAGCTTGTCGCCTCCCCTTGGAACACTTCTCCAAAGTTAAAGTTGTCCATCTCCCTTTTCTGAAATTTTTCAACAAACAATATAAAATTTGATTTGGTGACATATAATTGAGGGAAACTACCATAGGAACTTGCTAGAGTACTAATCATGCATCAAAACTAGTTTCTACCACTTAGAACAAACATGCAAGCTCACTAAACATGTTACCTACAGCAGCAAAATATTCAAGATATACTCAACCAAACAAAATTCTACTTGGATGATTGGAGGAGTCACATACCGGAGAGCAAATGTGCCAAATTTCAGACAGAAATCTGGGCTGAGCAAAGAGATCGAGAAATCTGGAGCTCTTGAGCAAAAACGCGAGTGAGAGGAACCTGGTGCGAGTTTTTTCGGGAGAGAGAAGAGAGTGGGAGGAAGAGATGATGAAGTGGGGCAAGGAGGGGCCCACACACCAGGGTGGCGCGCCCCCTCCTTGGCCGCGCCGCCAGGTGCCACCGGGTGCCCCACCGGTCATCCCAGTGTTCCCAGTGCCTCGTCAAAAAAATAGGACCAATCGTATAATTTTTGTGAATTTTTGAAAACTTTGAAAAATGCACATTTCTGGGTGTCAAAATTATTATTACTGGGCAGGAATTTTTTTGAAATATCTAATTAACTAAAGAACTTTGCAAAACAAAAGTGCTACAGCAAGTAGAACAAGTGGAGGGAGAAAGAGATGTTGTTTAGTTCCTCTATGCATATAAAATGAATTTGTTAACAAGGTTGATCAAGTCTTGCCACCAAATAAATTTTACATAGCATAAGAAGAATTAAACCTCAAATCAATCATGTTACCTTGAATTGTATTGATATGGATCCAATCACAAGAGTTTGATATTCTTCTTTAGGCTCATATATTGGACAATCAATGGTTCCCACTTTGATAGTTCTCACATTAGAAATTGTATTAACTCCACATGCTTTCTCAATCCTCTTGGGAAAATAAACGGTATGCTCCTTGTCATCGACATTGAAAGTAACTTTTCCTTTATTGCAATCAATAACAGCCCCTGCAGTGTTAAGAAAAGGTCTCCCAAGAATAATAGACATATTATCATCTTCAGCATTTCCAACACAACAAAATCAGTTAATATCAAGCAGTTATTAGTAACTTGAACAGAACATCCTCACATATACCAACAGGAATAGCAGTAGATTTATCACCCATTTGCAAAGATATATCAGTCGGTATCAACTTTTCTAAATAAAGTCTCTTATAAAGAGAGAAAGGCATAACACTAACACCCGCTCCCAAATCACATAGAGCAGTTCTAACATAATTATTCTTAATAGAACAAGGAATAGTCGGTATACCTGGGTCGCCAAGCTTCTTTGGAACCTTACCATTAAAAGAGTAATTAGCAAGCATAGTGGAAATCTCCTCATTAGGAATTTTCCTTTTGTTAGAGACAATATCTTTCATATACTTTGAATAAGGAGGCAATTTAATAGCATCAGTCAAAGGTATTTGCAGGAATAAAGGTTTCATCCAATCGCAAAATTTATTATAGTGTTCTTTTGCTTTTGAACCCAAGGTTCTCTTTCACTACCATGTTTCTTAGCAATAAAATCTTCTTTAGTATACTTTTTATTTTTAGCATGCTTTTCAGGTTCTTCTTCAACCTCTTCTTTATCAAGCATCATTTTTATCATTATCTTTATCATGTTCATTACCATTTTCAGTTTCAGCATCAGAAATAGAAATACTATTAGGATCATTAACAGGCTCAGAGGATTCTACAACAGTTTTATGTTTCTTTTTCTTTTTCTTAGATGGGGCACTAGTTTCAATTAGTTGAGAATCTTGTTCAACTCTTTTGGGATGCCCTTCAGGATATAGAGGATCCTGGGTAGAAACACCGCCTCTAGTTGTTACTTCATAAGCATGTTTTTCTTTAGAATTATCTTTTAACAAGTCATTTTGCACTTTAGTGAGTTGATCAATTTGAGTTTGAACCATTTGAAAATGTTTAACAAGCATCTTAACATCATTGGAGGTTCTCTCCACAATACCATGCAATTCACTAATAGATTGAGAATTTTCCATTAAATGATTCTCTACTCTCATATTGAAATTATTTTGCTTAACAATATAATTATCAAACTCATCTAAGCATTGAGCAGGAGGTTTTGAATACGGAATATCTTCTCTAGTAAAGCGTTCAAGAGAGTGTACCTCAATCATGGATGAAGGGGGAGTGATCTTACATGAATCTTCTATGGGAGGTAAATTCTTCACATCTTGGGATTTAATACCCTTCTCTTTAAGAGATTTCTTGGCTTCCCTCATATCTTCATCATTTAATTTAATCATACCCCTCTTCTTCAATATCGGTGTCGGGGTTGGTTCAGGTGTAGACCAATCATCATGATTCCGGCCTATTCTCGCCAATAATTCTTCAGCGTCGTCTGGAGTTCTTTTTCTGAAAACACAACCAGCACAACTATCCGTATGCCCTAGACTCAATAGTTAGTCCACTAGAAAATATATCAAGTAAATCATGCTTTTCCAAATCATGGTCAGGCCGAGCTCTAATAAGAGAGCAAAATCTAGCCCAAGCCTCGCAATTTCTCTCCATCTTCCTGATCAAAATTATAAATTCTCTGCAAAGCAATATGTTGAGCACTAGCAGGAAAGTATTTACGGAAGAAAACATCAAGCAATTCTTTTGGACTATTAATAGAATCAGGTGGCAGACTATTATACCAAGTTTTAGCATCATCCTTTAATGAGAAAGGGAAAATTTAGCAACGAAATAAGTACGCTTCTTAACATCATCAGAAAACAAGCTACTAAGAGTAGATAGCTCAATCATGTGTTCTACAACACTTTCTTTTTCAGTACCACAAAAAGGTGTTTTCTCCACAATAGATATATGAGACAGATCAAGAGAAAAATCATAATCCTTATCCTTAATGTTTATAGGAGATGTGGCAAATTTAGGACCAGGAGACAGTTTATATCTAATAGTATGTTGTGCAAGCAACTTTTTAATTTTTCTTGCATCAGTAGTAGCATTGCACTTATCAATAAAATCATCATCAAGTTCTACATAATCCTCATCAAGATCATCACTAGAGTATTCAACAGACTCAGGTGAATTAACAGGTGTAGCAGCATTTTCATTAGGAGTTTCAGCATTTTCAATTTGTCTAGACCAAGCAATTGTAACATCTAGAAAAGATCCCAATGAACCACTATCATCAAGCACAGCAGAAGCATCATCAATATTATAAGAATTTTCAGATCTAGCAAAAGTACCAGCATGTGAAGCATGTGGTGGTGAAACAAGTTTATCAATCACAGATGGTGAATCAAGAGCAGCAGAGGTACTCAGAGTTGTACCTTTTCTTGTAGTGGATGGTAATATGGCGACTTTAGGATCGCGAGGTTTACCCATGATGGAGAATTTGCAGCGAACAATATCAATCCAAGTGAACTTCCAAATAAAGCTATGCTCCCGCAACGGTGCCGAAAATAGTCTTGATAACCCACAAGTATAGGGGATCGCAACAGTCTTCGTGGGAAGTAAAACCCAATTTATTGATTCGACACAAGGGGAGACAAAGAATACTTGAAAGCCTTAACAGCGGAGTTGTCAATTCAGCCTGGAAACAGACTTGCTCGCAAGAGTTTATCAGAGTAACAGTTTTATAGCAATAGCGGTAGTGAAATAACAGCAACAGAGTAACAAAGACAGCAGAGTGATTATAGTAACAGCAGGATTAAAATACGTAGGCACAGGATGGATGAACGGGCGTTGCATGGATGAGAGAAACTCATGTAACATTCAAAGCAGGGCATTTGCAGATAATAATAAAACGGTGTCCAAGTACTAATCAATCAATAGGCATGTGTTCCATATATAGTCGTACGTGCTCGCAATGAGAAACTTGCACAACATCTTTTGTCCTACCAGCCGGTGGCAGCCGGGCCTCTAGGGAATCTACTGGAAATTAAGGCACTCCTTCTAATAGAGCACCGGAGCAAAGCATTAACACTCCGTGAACACATGTGATCCTCATATCACCGCCTGACAAGGTATTAACTTGTCAATGCCTATGGATTGTAGACTAGGGTTTAGTTGGATGTAGAGGGCAAGTAGATCTCAAAGGTTTCAGCCGAAAAGTACTCGACGAATATGAAAACTAGGGTTCGAGAAACAATGATTCGATGCTTTCTTTGTCCCTCGACTCCCCCTTATATAAGAGGCGGAGCCGAGGGATTCGTATTGTACAAGTTACAGAGTCCGGGAAGGTTTCTAACTCCTCCCGCAAGATTACAAATAATACTTCCTATTACAACTCTAGCTTTCCTTAACAATATCTTGGGCTTCCGAGTCTTCTTATTCTTCGGTAGTGGGCTTCAGTAAACCCGGGTACTATCTTCGGGCCCATTGGGGATGCCTATGTCAGTAGCCCCCGAGATTTTACTTGAATCGTAGAGTCAGGGAAAATCTCCACTGTTTATTTTTACTCGACAATTTAAAACTTTTCTATATTTATTCACATACATTTCTATATTGTGCAGGGATAATGGTAATTGGGGCTAGTTCATCTGACGGATCAGGTACTAGTTAACTGCTCTAGTGGAAATCCGCAAAAACCTACTTCAAAATCACGTCCCTGGACATGATCTCGGGATACTGGTGTAAACGACAGTGCCGCTTAAGGTCTTACCATTCTGTCGAGTCCCGCATATTTATCGGTACCTAACGCGTCCGTTAGGATTTTTCTTCTTATCGGATACGGATAAAAGTAGCAAACCGACGTCGAGACGGTGCCACGCCCCGCAGAACGGATCTGGGGTCTTACCTTCGCAAAGTTTTGCGGCATTCAGAAATTGATCGCAACTTTGGCGTTCGAGAATATATTGTCGAGTGCTTATTCGGCTGTTGGAATGGCACATTTTATTGAGTCAAAGATGACTTATATTGCTCTCCCGATGGGAGTATATGCAGAGTTATTTATAACTCGAAATATACTCTTTTGCTCTTCTATCTTTCTTCTTTTCATTCTTTCTTTCTTTTTATAATTTCATCGGGCACGCGAACAGCGTTCCCGATGGGAGTAGCCCCCGAGGCTACGGCCAAGGACTTGTACTTGGTTGTAGGCTCTACGCCTTATGCCGCTATATTTTTTCCTCTCCCGAAGTTTTATAATTTCTCGGGTGCGCGAACAGCGCTCCCGATGGGAGTAGCCCCCGAGGCTATGAACAAATATTCGTATTTGATCATAGGCTCAAGCCATCTTTATTTTGCTTCTCCTGATCTTTTCATTTCATTTTTTTAAAGTAGCCCCCGAGCATTTGATCAAAAACTTGTATTTGATCAAAGGCTCTCCAATACTTTTTGCATGTCGCCTTTTTATGCCGCTGTTGAGTCGAATTTTTCTCTCTGACAAGGTGACGTTATTGCTGATGATAGCCACGATTGTAAATCCAAAAATCGCGAGAAATTTTCTCCCACTGCCTTGCGGGCCCAAATTATCCATTATCTTGACACGTCGTGTAGGTGGGGGACACACGTCCTCCGCTTTTCCGCCGTAACTTCTCCAGTGTTAAAATACTTTTTTACCCTTGTTTCCACGTGGTTATCATCTGCCGCACCCCTTTTCCATCCAACGGTCCGCCGCTTCGCCTCATCTTTATATAAGATCTCCTTCTTCCTCCTCGAGCACTTCCGCTCGCGCCGTTCTCCTACTCTCCTCTGCGAAACCTGCTGATACGTCTCCGACGTATCGATAATTTCTTATGTTCCATGCCATATTATTGATGATACCTACATGTTTTATGCACAATTTATGTCACATTCGTGCATTTTCTGGAACTAACCTATTAACAAGATGCCGAAGTGCGCTTGTTGTCTGTTTTTGGTTTCAAATCCTAGTAACGAAATATTCTCGAATCGGACGAAATCAAGACCCGTGTTCCTATTTTCACCGGAAGCATCCGAACACCCGAGAAGGACCGTAGGGGGCCACAGGCCACCTGCACCATAGGCCGGCGCGAGGCCCCGCCCGCGCGCCCCATGGTGTGGCCACCCTTCGACCCTCCCGCCGCCTCTTCGCCTATATAAAGCCCCCGGATCGAAACCCCGAGGCGAAGAACCACGATACGGAAAACCGCCGCCGCCATCGCGAAGCCAAGATCTGGGGACAGGAGTCTTCCCGCACCCTGCCGGAGCGGGGAAGTGCCCCCGAAGGCTTCTCCATCGACACCGCTGCCATCTCCACCACCATCTTCATCACCGCTGCTGCTCCCATGAGGAGGGGAGTAGTTCTCCATCGAGGCTCGGGCTGTACCGGTAGCTATGTGGTTCATCTCTCTCCTATGTGCTTCAATACAATAATCTCATGAGCTGCCTTACATGATTGAGATTCATATGATGATGCTTGTAATCTAGATGTCATTATGCTAGTCAAGTGAGTTTTACTTATGTGATCTCCGGAGACTCCTTGTCCCACGTGTATAAAGGTGACAGTGTGTGCACCGTGTGGGTCTCTTAGGCTATATTTCACAGAATACTTATTCACTGTTGAATGGCATAGTGAGGTGCTTATTTATATCTCTTTATGATTGCAATGTGTTTGTATCACAATTTATCTATGTGCTACTCTAGTGATGTGTTATTAAAGTAGTTTTATTCCTCCCGCACGTGTGCAAAGGTGACAGTGTGTGCACCGTGTTAGTACTTGGTTTATGCTATGATCATGATCTCTTGTAGATTGCGAAGTTAACTATTGCTATGATAATATTGATGTGATCTATTCCTCCTACATATGCATGAAGGTGACAGTGTGCATGCTATGCTAGTACTTGGTTTAGTCTTTTGATCTATCTTACACTAAAGGTTACTAAAATATGAGCATTATTGTGGAGCTTGTTAACTCCGGCATTGAGGGTTCGTGTAATCCTACGCAATGTGTTCATCATCCAACAAAAGTGTAGAGTATGCATTTATCTATTCTGTTATGTGATCAATGTTGAGAGTGTCCACTAGTGAAAGTGTAATCCCTAGGCCTTGTTCCTAAATATCGCTATCGCTGCTTGTTTACGTTTTACCGTGTTACTACGCTGCATTACTACGCTTGTTTATCGTCCGGGCAAAGCACTTTTCGGTGTCGTTGCTACTACTTATTCATACCACCTGTATTTCACTATCTCTTCGCCGAACTAGTGCACCTATTAGGTGTGTTGGGGACACAAGAGACTTCTTGCTTTGTGGTTGCAGGGTTGCATGAGAGGGATATCTTTGACCTCTTCCTCCCCGAGTTCGATAAACCTTGGGTATCCACTTAAGGGAAACTTGCTGTTCTACAAACCTCTGCTCTTGGAGGCCCAACACTGTCTACAAGAATAGAAGCTCCCGTAGACATCAAGCACTTTTCTGGCGCCGTTGCCGGGGAACGAAAAGCTTCTACACAGGGATTTCCTCCCTCGTCAACCACGCGCCAGTTGTGGACAGCAAGCACTTTTCTGCGCCGTTGCCGGGGAGGTAAAAAGGCACTCATACTCCGGTTCCAGGTAACAGTACTTTTCTGGCGCCATTGTGTTTGTGCTCGAAGATATTTCCTTTAGATCCTGCAATTGCATCTTTTTGTTTCTTGTTTACACTAGTTTGGCATAATGGACAACAATGAGCTTCTTATTCTATTTCCTGATTTAAAACATGGATTGTTTGATGCGAAAATTAAAAAACCTATGAAATCTTATTTGCATGCTGGTAGTAATATTAGTATGAACGCTTTGAACACCATTGTTGATAATGATATAGAAAGTTCTAAGCTTGGGGAAGCTGGTTTTCATGATCTTTTTAGTCCCCCAAGCATTGAGGAGAAAATTTTCTTTGATGATACTTTGCCTCCTATTTCTGATGATTATAATGATAGTGGTCTTTTGGTACAACCTACTATGGAGAGTAAATTTTATTGTGATTATACTATGCCTCCTACACTTGATGAGAATAATAATGATAGCTACTATGTTGAATTTGCTCCCGCTATTACTAATAAAATTGATTATGCTTATGTGGAGAGTAATAATTTTATGCATGAGACTCATGATAATAATGCTTTATGTGATAGTTATATTGTTGAGTTTGCTCATGTTGCTACTGAAAGTTATTATGAGAGAGGAAAATATGGTTGTAGAAATTTTCATGTTACTAAAATGCCTCTCTATGTGCTGAAATTTTTGAAGCTACACTTGTTTTATCTTCCTATGCTTGTTACTTTGCTCTTCATGAACTTGTTTATTTACAATATTCCTATGCATAGGAAGCATGTTAGACTTAATTTTTTTTTGAATTTGCTTCTTGATGCTCTCTTTTTCTTCATACTCTATTTTTCATGTGAGCATCATTAAAACTGCTGAGCCCATCTTAACGGCTATAAAGAAAGAACTTCTTGGGAGATAACCCATGTGTTATTTTGCTACAGTACTTTGTTTTATATTTGTGTCTTGGAAGTTGTTTACTACTGTAGCAACCTCTCCTTATCATGTTTTTGTGCCAAGTAAAGTCTCTATGGTAAAGTTGATGCTAGATTTGGATTGCTGCGCAGAAACAGCATTGCTGTCTGTCACGAATCTGGGTCTAATTCTCTGTAGGTAACTCAGAAAATTATGCCAATTTACGTGAGTGATCCTCAGATATGTACGAAACTTTCATTAGTTTTGAGTTTTTCCATTTGAGCAAGTCTGGTGCCATTTTAAAATTCGTCTTTACGGACTGTTCTGTTTTTGACAGATTCTGCCTTTTATTTCGCATTGCTTCTTTCGCTGTGTTGGGTGGATTTCTTTGTTCCATTACCTTCCAGTAGCTTTGAGCAATGTCCAGAAGTGTTAAGAATGATTGTGTCACCTCTGAACATGTGAGTTTTTGATTATGCACTAACCCTCTAATGAGTTTGCTTAAAGTTTGGTGTGGAAGAAGTTTTCAAGGGTCAAGAGAGGAGGATGATATACTATGATCAAGGAGAGTGAAAGCTCTAAGCTTGGGGATGCCCCGGTGGTTCATCCCTGCATATTTCAAGAAGACTCAAGCGTCTAAGCTTGGGGATGCCCAAGGCATCCCCTTCTTCATCGACAACATTATCAGGTTCCTCCCCTGAAACTATATTTTTATTCCGTCACATCTTATGTACTTTACTTGGAGCGTTTGTTTGTTTGTTTCTATTTTTGTTTGTGTTTGAATAAATTGGATTACATCATGCTTGTGTGGGAGAGAGACACGCTCCGCTGGTTCATATGAACACATGTGTTCTTAGCTCATAATATTCATGGCGAAGTTTCCTCTTCGTTAAATTGTTATATGGTTGGAATTGGAAAATGATACATGTAGTAATTTGCTATAATGTCTTGGGTAATGTGATACTTGGCAATTGTTGTGCTCATGTTTAAGCTCTTGCATCATATACTTTGCACCCATTAATGAAGAAACACTTGGAGCTTGCTAATTTGGTTTGCATATTTGGTTTCTCTAGAGTCTAGATAACATCTAGTATTGAGTTTTGAACAACAAGGAAGACGGTATGGAGTCTTATAATGTTTACAATATGTCTTTTATGTGAGTTTTGCTGTACCGTTCATCCTTGTGTTTGTTTCAAATAACCTTGCTAGCCTAAACCTTGTATCGAGAGGGAATACTTCTCATGCATCCCAAATACTTGAGCCAACCACTATGCCATTTGTGTCCACCATACCTACCTACTACATGGTATTTATCCGCCATTCCAAAGTAAATTGCTTGAGTGCTACCTTTAAAATTCCATCATTCACCTTTGCAATATATAGCTCATGGGACAAATAGCTTAAAAACTATTGTGATATTGAATATGTACTTATGCACTTTATCTCTTATTAAGTTGCTTGTTGTGCGATAACCATGCTTCTGGGGACGCCATCAACTATTCCTTGTTGAATATCATGTGAGTTACTATGCATGTCCGTCTTGTCTGAAGTAAGAGAGATCTACCACCTTTATGGTTGGAGCATGCATATTGTTAGAGAAGAACATTGGGCCGCTAACTAAAGCCATGATGCATGGTGGAAGTTTCAGTTTTGGACATATATCCTCAATCTCATATGAGAATAATAATTGTTGCCACATGCTTATGCATTAAAGAGGAGTCCATTATCTGTTGTCCATGTTGTCCCGGTATGGATGTCTAAGTTGAGAATAATCAAAAGCGAGAAATCCAAATGCGAGCTTTCTCCTTAGACCTTTGTACAGGCGGCATGGAGGTACCCCATTGTGACACTTGGTTAAAACATGTGCATTGCAAAGATCCGGTAGTCCAAGCTAATTAGGACAAGGTGCGGGCACTATTAGTATACTATGCATGAGGCTTGCAACTTGTAAGATATAATGTACATAACTCATATGCTTTATTACTACCGTTGACAAAATTGTTTCATGTTTTCAAAATAAAAGCTCTAGCACAAATATAGCAATCGATGCTTTCCTCTTTGAAGGACCATTCTTTTTACTTTTATGTTGAGTCAGTTCACCTATCTCTCTCCACCTCAAGAAGCAAACACTTGTGTGAACTGTGCATTGATTCCTACATACTTGCATATTGTACTTGTTATATTACTCTATGTTGACAATTATCTATGAGATATACATGTTATAAGTTGAAAGCAACCGCTGAAACTTAATCTTCCTATGTGTTGCTTCAATGCCTTTACTTTGAATTATTGCTTTATGAGTTAACTCTTATGCAAGACTTATTGATGCTTGTCTTGAAGTACTATTCATGAAAAGTCTTTGCTTTATGATTCACTTGTTTACTCATGTCATTACCATTGTTTTGATCGCTGCATCCACTACATATGTTTACAAATAGTATGATCAAGTTTATGATGGCATGTCACTTCAGAAATTATCTTTGTTATCGTTTTACCTGCTCGGGACGAGTAACTAAGCTTGGGGATGCTTGATACGTCTCCGACGTATCGATAATTTCTTATGTTCCATGCCATATTATTGATGATACCTACATGTTTTATGCACAATTTATGTCATTTCGTGTTTTGGAACTAACCTATTAACAAGATGCCGAAGTGCCCGCTGTTTTCGCTGTTTTTGGTTTCAGAAATCCTAGTAACGAAATATTCTCGAATCGGACGAAATCAAGACCCAGGTTCCTATTTTCACCGGAAGCATCCAACACCCGAGAAGGACCGAGGGGGCCACAGCCACCGGACCATAGGCCGGCGCGGCCTGCCCCGGCCGCGCCGCCCTATGGTGTGGCCACCCCTTCGACCCTCCTGCGCCGCCTCTTCGCCTATATAAAGCCCCTGGATCGAAAACTCGAGGCGAAGAACCACGATACGAAAACCTTCCAGCCGCCGCCATCGCGAAGCCAAGATCTGGGGACAGGAGTCTCTGTTCCGGCACCCTGCCGGCGGGGAAGTGCCCCCGTAAGGCTTCTCCATCGACACCGCTGCCATCTCCACCGCCATCTTCATCACCGCTGCTGCTCCCATGAGGAGGGAGTAGTTCTCCATCGAGGCTCGGGGCTGTACCGGTAGCTATGTGGTTCATCTCTCTCCTATGTGCTTCAATACAATAATCTCATGAGCTGCCTTACATGATTGAGATTCATATGATGATGCTTGTAATCTAGATGTCATTATGCTAGTCAAGTGAGTTTTACTTATGTGATCTCCGGAGACTCCTTGTCCCACGTGTGTAAAGGTGACAGTGTGTGCACCGTGTGGGTCTCTTAGGCTATATTTCACAGAATACTTATTCACCGTTGAATGGCATAGTGAGGTGCTTATTTATATCTCTTTATGATTGCAATGTGTTTGTATCACAATTTATCTATGTGCTACTCTAGTGATGTGTTATTAAAGTAGTTTTATTCCTCCTGCACGTGTGCAAAGGTGACAGTGTGTGCACCGTGTTAGTACTTGGTTTATGCTATGATCATGATCTCTTGTAGATTGCGAAGTTAACTATTGCTATGATAATATTGATGTGATCTATTCCTCCTACATATGCATGAAGGTGACAGTGTGCATGCTATGCTAGTACTTGGTTTAGTCTTTTGATCTATCTTACACTAAAGGTTACTAAAATATGAGCATTATTGTGGAGCTTGTTAACTCCGGCATTGAGGGTTCGTGTAATCCTACGCAATGTGTTCATCATCCAACAAAAGTGTAGAGTATGCATTTATCTATTCTGTTATGTGATCAATGTTGAGAGTGTCCACTAGTGAAAGTGTAA
Source organism: Lolium multiflorum (assembly GCA_030979885.1). NCBI lineage: Eukaryota > Viridiplantae > Streptophyta > Magnoliopsida > Poales > Poaceae > Lolium > Lolium multiflorum. Next base: position 295,310,530 of record CM061748.1, on the reverse strand, counting down.
TCCCTAGGCCTTGTTCCTAAATATCGCTATCGCTGCTTGTTTAATGTTTCTTGTGTTACTACCGCTGCATTACTCGCTTGTTTATGTCTGGGCAAAGCACTTTTCTGGTGCCGTTGCTACTACTTATTCATACCACCTGTATTTCACTATCTCTTCGCCGAACTAGTGCACCTATTAGGTGTGTTGGGGACACAAGAGACTTCTTGCTTTGTGGTTGCAGGGTTGCATGAGAGGGATATCTTTGACCTCTTCTCCTGAGTTCGATAAACCTTGGGTATCCACTTAAGGGAAACTTGCTGCTGTTCTACAAACCTCTGCTCTTGGAGGCCCAACACTGTCTACAAGAATAGAAGCTCCCGTAGACATCACCGCCTCCTGCGCCCCTCAATTCCCTAAGCTCTTCTTCTCCAAGTTGCATTCCTGCGCCATTGTTGATGCCACCGCGTCGATTAACTAGGCACCACACGCCTGAATCGTCGATGGCTGCCGCAGATCTGGGAAGCGCGGAGTGGGAAAGGTCCAAAATTTCCACCCAGGATATCAATCTTTTGAAGAAGCTGGGGATTAGCAAGAAACCCAAGGCCCTGTGCTTCCCTAGTGAAGAAAGCTATCCAACCCCTCCAATGGAGTATCGGGTAAGTTTCGTCGACCATCTCATCCGCGGTCTTTCCGCCCCTATTCATCCTTTCCTCCGTGGATTGCTTTTTGTTTATGGTCTTCAACTTCACCACCTCACGCCCAACTCTATCCTCCATATCTCCATTTTCATCACCCTCTGTGAGGCCTTCCTTGGCGTCCAGCCTAACTGGGCGCTATGGAAGCGCATTTTCTTTTGTCGCCGCAATGGCTCTCCCAATGTCGCTTATAATATAGGCGGCGTTGTTATTTCTGTTCGCCCCGCGGTCGATTACTTCGACGTAAAACTCCCTGACTCAGTTCAAGGGTGGCGCAAGAAGTGGTTGTACATCCAGGAGGAGAACCATGGATGTGCTGAAGATAACATCCCTCCTTTCGATGGTGCCGAGAAAATCCTTCGCCGCCGCTCCTGGGATGCAGATGCTACCGAGGAAGAAAAAGCTTCGACAGAGGCCCTGATGACTCGTATCCATGAGTTGCAAAATACTCGCGGCAAAGAGTTATCAGGTATCCAAATTACAGCGTATTTTCTTAGGACCAGAGTGCAGCCTCTTCGCTCGCAAAAACCCTCTCTCGGAAGTATGGGCGACGAAGACGCAGACGGTTGTCGGTGGATTTGGAGGTCAAGGATTTAGAAAAGCTTGTCCGAAAAATTCTTCTCTCAAAAAAGATTCTGTCCCTTCTTCTTGTAAAACCATAGCGCCAGCAATGCGCTTCCCAAGGTAAACTTTGTCGACTGACTTGTTATTGCCTTGCTATTTTTTTTTATAACTCCTCTTTTTTTTGTTGACATCTTCCCCTGTTTTTATATAGAACCATCCAAATCTTATCTCGCTTCCTCCCCTTCCTGAGGATGGAGAAGTCGATGAAAGGGCCGTTGTCACTGACGACAACCAAGATGCTCCCTCTTTTGTGAATGAACCCGCAGATTCTCGAAAATCTGCGGGATCTGTTGAAAAGAGGCTGCTTCTGAAGGTACTGCATTAGCACAATCTCCTCCTCCCGCTGTTTCTCCAAAGAACAAAAGGAAAAGGAGTGATGTCGAAGATTCCGGCACCTCCAAAGCCGAAGAAGCTGTTCCTTCACATCAGAAGGCAGCTTATGATCCATACCTTGAGGCCCTCATCAATTCGTAAGTCACCTCTCTTTCTTTTATTTTTGTACTCGAAGATTTTTCGCTATCTTGCTTTTTATACTGCCAACATTTGATCGCAGTGATGATGAGGAAGAAGTACCAGCTTTTGATGTGGCTGCTCGAACGAGTACGTCACATACTCTAGTTGTTTCCGAGCGCCAGTTGAAGGAGAGGAATCCTCGCCTCCTCAACAAAACGTCGGCGCTTCTACTCCTCCTTCAAGCCCCCTTGTCCCTTCACCGAAAAGGGCAAGGGTTGAAACAATCCCGGAGCCTACTCTTCAATTGAGTAACTCCTCTAACCCTCTCTTGGATGATGTAAGTTCTTAATTTCCTTGTCACTGTTTATATTTCCTCTGTTTGCTTCTTTATGCCATCATCTTTTTTCCCATACCGACATTTTCTTTCTTTATCCTTCTTTGACAGCCTATGATCAAAGAGCTTATTCGTATCGGTGCCCAATTCATTGGGTATCGTGAGTATGCGAGTAAGACTGAAGGTAATGCCTTGCTGCTTCTTTTTGCCCTTGCCTTCTTACTCCTTTGGTGTCGATGTTTTTAACTAAATTTACCATTCTTGGCAGAAAAACTGACAGAGGTCAACGAACGTGCCAATACACTTGCTCAAAAATTGGAGCAAAGTGAAGAGGCTCGTAAGAAGGCCGAATCAGATGCTATCCAAGCTAGAGCAGATGCTGACAAGGCCAAATGCTGCTGGTGTCGAAGATCTTAGGAAGAGACTTCATGATGCCGAGACTTCGCTGAGTGAGCATATAGCCGCACAATCTGCTCGCGAGGAAGCGATCATTAAGCGCGTAAGGGCGCAAAGCCGTCGCTTTGTCAGTAAGTATCTGAACCACTTCACATTCTTTCGACTTTCTTTCTTTCACTCGTTTGTTGATTACTAAGTTTTTATCTTGACAGGTAGAACTTCTCAAGAATTTGAACTTGAAGATCCCGACAACGATCCTCTTCTTGACGCCATTTCGTTCCTTGAGTTTCATGGAACAGAAGCACGCGAAGGCATTGATAAAGCTAAGTCCGGGTTGTCGCGACTCTTCCCCTATTTCTTCCCGAAGAAAGAGGAACCCGCAACTTTCCTTGCTCTTGCTAAGTGTTTTAATCCACCAGAAGATCTTGGACTGAAGATGCGCCATGAGAACATGAAGATTGCTGTTGAAAGTACGGTTGCCTTGGTCGCTGATAGCCAACAAACTATCAACTGGGCGAAAGTAGGCGACACATAGAGCAGACAAAATGGCGATCGTTGATCAAGGCGGCAAAGCCCGACACGAAGAAAATCCTGTCCTATCTCGGGATCAAGCCATCTTCAACTCCTAGCTCATCAAAGCCGGAGGTCTAGTTGAATGCCCCTTCTTTTTATTTTTCCTGTTTCCTTAGCTATTGTCGCCATATGAGTTTTGGCGATAATTACCTTAGTACTTTTGAAGAACTCCTTCTGTAATATCTATGTAAATTTCTTGAAGAGCAATTGAATTCTGTCTTGTGCAATCCTTTGATATTGGAATTTTCTTTTCCAGTTGATATTTGATAACTACTCTGCCGATCCTCATTCTGCCGATACTTCTCCTGCTTCCTCCTTCTCGAAGAAAACACTAATCAACGATAACTTTGTCGACGGTTCTTCGGGACAACATTTGTCGCAAGATTTGCAAGAATTGCGCCAACAACTCCAATCTATGAAAAAACAAACTCTTGTGATGATGGAACAATCTCGACAGGCATCCGAGAGAGAGAATATTGCTCTTCAACAGGCAAAAGAAGCCATTGCTGCAAAGGAAGCTGTTGTTGCTGAAGCTACCGAAGCTTCCTCTCGAGAAAATTATATGCTTCAGCTAATGACCAACGCCAGCCTGGACATGACGGGTATGTTTCCTGTTCATAACCATGCTGGATGTTATTTTTTCTATCCTTCCTTCCTTGTCAAGTTATTTGCTGTACCAGGCTCATTTTTGGATACTGCCGCCGAAGATCAACGTGTTGAAGCTCGAGCCAATGCTTTGCTCAAACTGGCCGCACGACATGGTTCCAACTTTTGGGTTACTCCCGAGCGTACTCGTCAAATTGTCAGATTCCAAGATCGCGCGGGTCAGGTCCGTGATTTCCTTGACTTCTGTACGAAGACTTTGTTTTTGGTTTATGGAACCATGTTCCCTCGCAACAAAATGCCAGAAACTCTTCCTGCATTAATGGAAAAGTTTCGAGATGCTCCTCGAATCCACAGCTTTGTGCGGGCTCAACTCTCTGCTGGCGCAAGATTTGCTATGATGATGATAAAGATTTGCCATCCAAAATTGCCCTTGGACCAAATTGTTCCCACGTGCCTGGCCAAAATGTCGAAGAAAAAGAGGAACATGAGCAAAATTGATGACCTGGTGACTCCTGTAGCCGAAGATATGATGGATGAACTTCTTCGGATGGACGCTGAATTCTTCGTGAAGGGTAGCTATGCCGAGCATAGTACTCGTCCTTCCAATGAACGAGTCACCATAGACCATGTGCTAGGTATCCATTGAGGGTTTTCCCTTTTTTCTTGCTGTAGTTTCACCATTGATACGTTTTTGTAGGCATGGTCTATATTGAAAAAGCTGTCAACTCTGTAAGTGTGTATTGTTTTCTATTTTTGATCGTCGAGCCCCCGAGCCTTTGGCTGGAGCTTATACTATTTTGTTATCCCGAAGATTTTTCTCTTATTGCGGGAAGGTATATATATTTTGCTATTAATGGGCATGTGCCCCTGAGTGTCTTGGTGGTGACGTTCTATATTTTGTTGCGAGGTTTTCAGACCAAAGCAATATCATTTTGATGAATACACTATATTTTCAGTCGTTAGCTTCCGATGTTCTATTTGGCGAGGTATTCTTGTACCAAGGCGAAATATTTCGGTAAGTCTATATATTTTGTAACTTGAAGGCATTGAGCCCCCGAGCGTGTCGAAGAATAAGAAGTATATTTCCACTATCTTTATTATGTTGCAGCACTCTGTGACTCTGGGGGAGTCGTGCTCTATTTCTATCGGCAGTACTGCCTCTGCTCCATGGACCAGGAAGAACGGGGTCTCCTGTGTTGCTGTATTTGGTGTTGTTCGGATGCTCCATAACACACTTGGTAATTCTTCTGGCCAGGTATGTCGAGCTTTTTCCAGTGGCCCTAACAAGCATTTCTTGATGCCATTGCAGATGACACCATTGGCTTTCTCGACTTGACCATTGGTTTGAGGGTGTGCAACTGACGCGAAGTGCAATTTGATGCCTACCTCTGCACAGTACGCCTTGAACTCCTTCGATGTAAAGTTGCTGCCATTGTCTGTGACGATGCTATGAGGTACTCCAAATCGAAAAACGATGCCCTTCACAAACTTTATTGCTGATGCTGCATTTGGTGAATTTATCGGCTTTGCTTCTATCCACTTGGTGAATTTGTCGACAGCCACCAACAGGTACTCATATCCTCCTGGCGAAGCCTTGTGCAATTTGCCCACCATATCGAGTCCCCATTGGGCGAAAGGCCACGACAGTGGTATTGGCATCAGCTCCGCCGCCGGAGAGTGGGGTTTTGCGGCGAATCTCTGGCACGCGTCGCAGGTTCGCACTATCTCTTTTGCATCCTCGATTGCTGTCAACCAGTAAAATCCTGCCCGAAAAACCTTGGCTGCGATAGCTCGACTGCTCGCGTGGTGACCACATATTCCTTCATGCACATCCTTTAGGATTATCCTTCCTTCTTCGGGTGTGACGCACCTTTGTAGCACACCTGAGATACTGCGTTTGTATAACTCCCCTTTGACCACTGTGAAAGCTTTGGATCGCCTAATAACTCGCCTTGCTTCAACTGGATCGTCGGGTATTGTTTTTCTTAGGATGTATGATATATACGCCTGCATCCACGGGGTTTGCACCATCAATACTAGATCTTGTTCCTCTTCTTCTTCCAATGCTTCTTTTGCAGCCCCCGAGGGTTTCTCACTCTTCTCCTTCTTTGTTAATTTCTTTGGCTTCGTGGACCTCTCTGTTATTTCTTCCCAAAATACGTCTGGCGGGATTGGAAGGCACTGCGACCCGATGTTTGCGAGAACGTCGGCTTCATCATTGCTCAATCTACTGATGTGATTTACCTCGCATCCATCAAACAGCTTCTCAAGCTCATTGTACACCTCCTTATACGCTATCATGCTATCATTGACTGCATCACATTGGTTCATAACTTGCTGAGCCACCAATTGTGAATCGCCAAAGATTTTTAGTCGAGTTGCGCCACAAGCTTTCGCCATCTTCATCCCGTGTATGAGGGCTTCATATTCCGCTTCATTGTTGGATGCGTTTGGGAACGTCATCATTTTAAGGACTTCTTAATATATATCAAGTGTCCAGCTCCTTCTAATCTTTTGGACCCGTCGAAGGTGGTCCATAAATTCGGAGGTCCTGTGTTTTGCAACTCCATCCCCTGATGAATGTAGAATTTGTGACTTTATTGCCTTTTTCATACGTGATGTAGAGAGAAAGTTCTATTCCCCAAAGGACCCACCCCGGATGTTGGATAAAGGCGCCTCATTGACCACTATTATCGGATCGCCGAAAAATAGTGGTAAACTTGCCGTTGTTATCACTCCATATTCTAGTTTTGGATGCGTCATGTTTGGAGTAAAACTTCTACTAATAAAATATACGCCTTCACTCCCATGGAGTTTTCCTTCTTCTTCCCTTTCGACAACTAGCACCGTGCTAACCACCTGGGGTGTGGCTGCAATGTACAGTAGGAGAGGTTCTTTTTTCGGCGCCACTAAGACTGGTGGTGTCGAGATTGTGCGTTTCAGGTCCTCGAAAGCTCTATCGGCTTCTTCGTTCCACTGGAATTTCTCTCCTTGCTTTATTAAAGCGTAGAACGGTAACGTTTTTCTCCCACGGCGACGATCTGCAAAGTCGCGATCCCGTTAGTCTGTATTTCCTTCAACTTTATTGGCTTTCTCATTGTTACGATAGCTTGGATTTTTTGGGATTTGCTTCAATCCCTCTTGCTGAAACTAGGAACCCGAGAAGTTCTCCTGCAGGGACGCCGAAAGAACACTTCGTCGGATTTAACTTGAGACAAAATTTGTCGAGGTTGTCGAAAGTTTCATTCAAGTCCTCCATTACTGTTGCCCCCTTTTTTGATGTGATGACGACGTCGTCGATGTATACTTGTACATTTTTCCCAATCTGTGTTGCCAAGCACTTCTGCATCATCCGTTGATATGTTGCTCCCGCGTTTTTCAACCCGAAGGGCATTGTTTTATAACAAAATACGCCATACGGTGTGATGAACGCTGTTTGGCTTCGCGTCTTCTTTTAATCTGATCTGGTTATAACCAGAGTATGCGTCCAAGAAGGAAAGACGTTCACATCCTGCCGTGGAGTCGATAATCTGATCGATCCTTGGGAGGGAAAGTGATCCTTTGGACAATGTTTATTGAGACACGTAAAGTCGACACACATGCGAAGGACTTTCGTGTTTTTCTTTGGCACCATCACCGGGTTAGCTACCCAGGTGGCCTCGTGGATATCTCTTTGATGAAACCAGCTTCTCTGAGTCGATCAATTTCTACCATAGCTTTGGTTTGGTTCAAAACGCCGCAAAGGTTGCTTGATTGGTCTCGCAATAGGATCCAAGTTTAGGTGGTGCTCGGCAAGTTCCCTGGGTACTCCTGGCATGTCAGCTGGACACCATGCGAAGATTTTCCTGTGCTCACGGAGGAACTCGACGAGCGCGCTTTCCTATGCGAGGTCCATGTTTGTTGCATGGACGTCGTTTTCTTCGGATCTGTCGGGTGAATCTGCACTTCCTTAGAATCTTTAGCTGTATTGAAAGTTGATTCCTTGTTGGTCCTCCCTACGTCTGGCAGCACATCATAATCAGTCATGAGCCTTGACGCTCACTGCTGCATCCCGAAAGTTTCTGATAGTCGATGAAAATCTTTGTCGCATTTATCGGCTAGCGCGAAGCTTCCTTTGACTGTGATTGGTCCTTTAGGTCCAGGTAACCTCCAAAGCAGGTACGTGTAACGTGGTACCGCCATAAACCTGGCATATGCTGGTCGCCCCAACAAAGCATGATACTGCGACGGAAATCCACAACTTCGAATTCCAACCTCTATCCTGTAGTTTTCTCGGGTCCCAACGAACGTCGAGATTGATCTTCCCTGGGTAACTTGGCTTCTCCGGTGTGATGTCGTGGAAACGTGTGTCGGTTGGTTTCAAATTTGGGAAATATTCATCTTCCTTAACGTATCTGCGTACATAAGGTTTAAGCTGCTGCCGCCATCTATAAACACACGAGATACGTCAAATCCTGCGATGACCGCTGGTAGTATAAGTGCTGACTGCCCTGGTCGAGGAACTTGCTGAGGATGGTCTGCTATAGTGAAGCCAATGTCTTGCCCTGACCAATTAAGGTACTCGATGTTGGTGGAGGCATTTTCTATGCCATGAACACCTGTCGCGAGATCACTTTCTGAGTTCTATTGGATGGCCTTCCCTTGAATCATCGAGACCGCTCCGTTAGAGTTAGGATCAACGTAAGGCGGTGGTGGTGCCGCCGCTATTCTGAGCTGATGTCGATTGTCGTCCGTAATCGCGGGAGGCGGTGGCAAGTGAATCTCGCTTCTAGGTTCTCGAAGATTTCTCTGCGCTGCCCGAGCATTAGCATGCCCTGCATATCTTAACATTGCTTGGAAATTGCGACAATCCTTCTGCAAATGTCCCGACTGTCTTTTTCCGTTGCTGTCGAGGAAAAAATGCATCTGACACGGCCCATTCATCATCTCTTCGGGGGACACGAAAGGCCTCTGGAACCTTGGCCCGCTGTTTTGCCTATTATTTCGAGGTTCATCTCTATTGTCGCCTCGTTGCTCATTACTTCTCTGGTAATCATCTCTGTTGTTTCCTCCTGCGCTTGTTCGGAAACCAGCCGAGATTTGTCCTGGAGCATCATAGCTCGAGTACTGTCGAGGAAATCGTCGCCTTGGTTGATAATTTCGACCGCGGTCTTCCTCGGCCCTATCTTGTTGTGGACAGCATCAGCATCTTCCCATGTTTCCATTAATGCGGCTTTTGATTGGTCCTCTGGAGTCCTCGACCTCTACGCCACCTGCGCAAACGCATCTATTCTCTCTCAGATATATTTTTAAGTTTTTAATGATGTTCCACCTTTGGATATATTTTCTCATTGGCTCATCTGGCTTTTGTCGCACGCTCAACTCCTCTAATGACGCAGGTTTCTTGCATGTGGACCGGAAGTTCTTGACGAATACGTCCTCGAAGTTTTCCCAACTGTCGATAGATCCTGGAGGAAGTTTTTTTATCCAAGATCGTGCGGCTCCACTCAAATGCACCTGGATGCTTTGCATGGCTGTTGCCCTGGTTCCTCCTGTGAGTTTTACCGTCTCGAGATAATCAACTAGCCAGTCCTCGGGATCTTGGAGGCCGTCGAATTTCTTGAAGTTATCATAATTTGAATCCCGACGGACTCGAGTTTTTCGAACTCTCCTTGTGAAGCATGGCAAACCACACATATCCTCGTCATTTAGCTCGGGACTGCCGATGGTCCCTTCGCTTTGTCGCTCTGTCAACCCTTGCTTGTGCTGCGTGTCCCTTGCTCCACTTGGCCCTTCGGGAATCTGGTCCGTCAGTCGTGGACTATTTTGCCTTGCCGTTCCTTCGGGAGGTGTTGATATAAACGCCGTTCCCATGGCTCCAACTCCTGCCATTGCCATGTTATATAATGCCTCCCATGGATGGCCTGGACGCTAAGATGAAAGCTTGTGTCGCCATGTATCCTGCTTCTGGTGTTTTTGGGATAATATTCCCCCTCGTGTCGATTGACATAAAGGACATGTCGAGGTTTTGGATTAGAGTCTCTCTTTCAGCTTCCGGTATATTTTGCAGCCGAGATCTTGCTCTCCTCCGAGCTTCTCTGTGACTATCTCCCGAAGTTTCGAGTGTCGACTTAATTCTGCTCGCCGCTTGATGCGGAAGCTGCTTCCCTTCTTCTATTCAAGGCAGCTGTTTGTTTTTCCAACTCTCTTCCAGCTCGGGCGAGTCTATATTGATAAGCTTGCAGTTCTTCGACTGTAGCAGTTGTCTCCATTGGTTCAGAGCCATCTAAAGCTTTGCAGCTCTATCCCAGGCTGCTTGTGGAAGTTGAACTCGACACGTGGTGTGGGCCCGACATATTTAGTGCCCAAACCTCTCCTTAGATCCGAGGGATCGACATAGGGATTTCCCAAATCGTCGAAAGCCTCTGATGTTTCCTCTTGATCGCGACTTGCCTCTCCAATGGCATAAACTTGGTGATATTTTGGAGTTTTCACTTTGCTTGGTTTGGTGACACCATCATAGAGATTGGTGAAGACCTTCCCAATAGACGTGGATTTGTCGATGAAGTCGAAGCTGTCGGTGTCGCTTGAATCATCGCTTATATAGAAGTCCACAGAAGACTCGAAGGACATGTCGCTGAAGATCTTGGCGAGTTTTTCGCTTGCATTACTGCCGATGAAGCGTGGCGACGAAATCTCCTTGTCGCTTGACTCGATGGATGATACTGAGTTTGAGAAATCAGGACCAACCGCCGATAATCCCGACGAGATCGGAACTTCGAGACGATACACTCCTTCTTTCTCGACGCGGAAATCAAACTTTCCAATCGTCATCTTCATGGGCTCCTCCATACGCATATGCATCCAAACGGGAGGGCGGGTGAGGAATAAAATCAACGAGACCATTCGATCTGTTTACCTCTGTCCATGATGTTGCTTGCTACCGATGAAGTCGACGATCTTGAACGTGCCATCGAGATCAGCTCCTTGTCGCCTCTAGATCCCACAGACGGCGCCAATTGACAAGGTATTAACTTGTCAATGCCTACGGATTGTAGACTAGGGTTTAGTTGGATGTAGAGGGCAAGTAGATCTCGAAGGTTTCAGCCGAAAAGTACGCGACGAATATGAAAACTAGGGTTCGAGAAACAATGATTCGATGCTTTCTTTGTCCCTCGACTCCCCTTATATAAGAGGCGGAGCCGAGGATTCGTACAAGTTACAGAGTCCGGGAAGGTTTCTAACTCCTCCCGCAAGATTACAAATAATACTTCCTATTACAACTCTAGCTTTCCTTAACAATATCTTGGGCTTCCGAGTCTTCTTATTCTTCGGGTAGTGGGCTTTCAGTAAACCCTGGGTACTATCTTCGGCAGGCCCATTGGGGATGCCTATGTCACCGCCATCCCCTTCGGTTGTCCCAATTTCTGTCACTTTGGGGCCTCGGGTTCCGGACAACAATACGTGTATACAACTTGCAGGTAAGATCATAAAGCAATGAATATCATAATGAATTGATAACATGTTCAGATCTGAGATGGCACTCGGGCCCTAGTGACAAGCATTAAGCATAACAAGTTGCAACAATATCATAAAAGTACCAATTGCGGACACTAGGCATTATGCCCTAACAATCTTATGCTATTACATGACCAATCTCATCCAATCCCTACCATCCCCTTCAGCCTACAGCGGGGGAATTACTCACACATGGATGGGGGAAACATGGCTGGTCGATGGAGAGGCGTCGGTGTGATGATGGCGATGATCTCCTCCAATTCCCCGTCCGGCGGAGTGCCGAACGGAGTTTGGTCCCGAGACGGAGTTTCGCGACGGCGGCGCACTGGATGGTTTCTGCCGACTAACCCCCGTGCGTTTTTAGGTCGAAGGCAATAAGTAGTCCGGGAGGCGTCGGGGCCAGCCGAGGCCGCCACACACTAGGGTCGCGCGCCCTCCCGGGCCACGCCGCCTGGTGTGGGCCCTCGGCCCCCACCTAGCTTGCCCTTCTGGCTCCGCCAATATTCTGGGAAAATAGGACCTTCTGCATAAATTCCGAGGATTTTCCTAAAAGTTGGATTTCTGCACAAAAACGAGACACAGAACAGTTCTGCTGAAAACAGCGTTAGTCCGTGTTAGTTGCATCCAAAATACACAAATTAGAGGCAAAACAATAGCAAAAGTGTTCGGGAAACTAGATACGTTTTGGATGTATCAATGCTCCACCCATCAACGAGTCTGTGGTGAGGAACCTGTGCCACAAATTCATTATCATAGAGGAAGAAGACCCTGAAGTAGAACTAGAGGATGAGGAACCAGTTGTGTCAACTGGTTCCAAGCAGACAATCTCCTCCAAGAATAATCCCAATGCAAGCCAGAAGAAGAAACCCAAGAAGACTGTCAAATTATGTCCTTTATCTTAGGGTGTTTTATTTTGGACTGTCATAATGTCTCATGTAATGGATCTTATAACATGGTTATGGTTTTGCTGCTCTTTCACTATTAGGTTAATGTTGTCACTATGGCCCCAATTTTAATCCGTTTTGAATGCATAAGATCTTTTGAAAAGTGCTGAACTAAAATATTAGGGGCCTTAATGACCTAGCTAAATGGAATCTCATTTTTCATAAAATTCGTGAGAGTGGCTATAATGTTTTTTGTCCCAAGAATCCGAAAGAGAGCATGTTGACATCCTTTTTCTTAGGCAATTTTTCGACGAGAATTTTGATTCCTTTGCTTTTTGTCCCCTCTGTTGGAAGATTTGGTGGCATAATCACTCTGGGATAATTCAGTTTTTTTCTGGGATAGATGTATTTCAAAATAAGTATGCTTTGCTAGTGGAATTACATGCTACTAAATCTGATACATATTGGACATTGACCACTATTTATGCACCCTGTATTGATACTGAACAATTTTAGTTTCTCCAGTGGCTACACAGTATACATATTCCCTCCGATGAAAATTATATAAATGATTGGAGATTTCAACCTTATACGCTCTCCACAGGATCGTAATAAACCATGTGGCAATATTAGTGAGATGCTCCTCTTTAGTGAAGCTATTAGTCACCTGAGTTTAGTAGACATTCCCCTTAAAGGAAGAAAATTCATCTGGAGCAACATGGAAAGTGCACCCTTGCTTCAGAGACTGGACTAGTTTTTGGATCCTTAGCCTGGTCTGGAAATTTTCCAAATACAATGGCTTACCCCTTTGCCATGACCACATCTGATCATATTGCTTGTGTTATCTCCATTGAGACTGATACTCCAAAGTATGTTGTTTCTAGGTTTGAAAAGAGTTGGCTGCAAATGGAAGGTTTTCTGCCACTAGTTTAGCTAGCCTGGAATCATTCCATACATTATGCTGATGCTGCTAAAACAATATGTGCTAACTTTAAGTTGCTGCGCAAATATCTTAAGGCCTAGTCAAAAAGATTGTCCTCCAACAAGGAACATATTGCTGACCTAAATTCCCATATTTCCCTCTTGGATGCGATTGAGAATTTCAGAAATCTTTGTGCCATGGAGGGTTCCTTTAGGACTGCTATGAAAAAGCACTTGGCCACTTTATTACAACAGTAGCTAGTTTACTGGAAGCAAAGAAGGAAAATTAAATGAGTTACCCTTGGTGATGAAAACTCCAGATTCTTCACTCTATGGTCTCTAGGCGGAAAAGGAACAATCATATTGCTTCCCTTTCTGATTCTGCTTGTGTCACTGTTACTCAGCATAATGCCAAGACAAGGCTATTGTTGCATGCTTACAAGGAAAGACTTGGTCAATCTGATTCCACTAATTCCATTGCAACTACAGCCCATCTGCTGCATAGTGATATTGATCTTACAATATTGGAAGCTCCTTTCACCCATGATGAAATTGATGCAGTTGTTAAAGATTTCCCCAATAATAAATCTCCAGGGCCTGATGGGTTCAATGCTAAATTCCTCAAGAAATGTTGGCCAATCATCAAGACAGATTTCTATTATTTATGTGATAATTTTCATCGAGGAAATCTTTGTCTCCAAAGTATCAATGGATGTTTTATAACTCTTGTGCCAAAGAAAGATCATGCTGAGACCAATGATTTCAGGCCAATTTCCCTCCTAAACTGCACCTTAAAGTTGCTAACACAATTGTTGGCTAATCGGCTCCAAACTATCATTCAGAGTATCATCCATGAAAATCAGTATGGGTTCATCAAATCCAGAACTATACAAGATTGCCTTACTTGGGCATATCAATATATTCATCACTGTCATAAGTCAAAAAAGGAGATGGTGTCCCTCAAATTGGACTTTGAGAAGACATTTGATACGGTGGATCATTCCTTCATTTTAATTGTGCTACATGCAAAAGGTTTTGGTCCAACCCGGTGTAATTGGATTAAGTTCCTGTTACAATCGGCCACATCTTTAGTCCTTCTCAATGGTATTCCTGGCTTCACTTTCAAATGTAAGAGAGGGGTTAGGCAAGGTGACCCACTCTCACCTTTGCTTTTTTTCTTGGCTGCTGATATCCTTCAGTCCCTGGTAAATGAGGCAATGAATAATGGGCTGCTCCCTAAGCCATTGGCCCTGCAATGTCACCCTCTTTCCCTATTCTTCAGTATGTACATGACCATCTTTTCATACTACAAGCTGATGTGCAGCAACTCAGATATCACCAGCAACTGCTTCAAGATTTTGGTGACATTTCTGGTCTCAGAGTGAATTACTCAAAATCTAATCTCATCCTATTAATATTGCTCAGGACATAATTGCAATTTTTACCGAGGCTTTACATTTCCAGAGAGGGAGTTTGCCTTTCACCTACTTGGGGTTGCCTTTAAGCACAAGCAAACCAAGGAAATAATCCTTCTTGCCCTTAATCCAAACTATGCAGAGAAGGCTCCCAGCCTTTGCTATGTACCTTAATTATGGGAGTAAACTTGGAATGGTTAACTCTGTCCTTTCTTCTCTGCCCATGTTTTATATCTACTCCTTGAAGGTGTATCAATGGGTACTCACTTAGGTGGATAAGTACATGAGACACTGTCTTTGGAGAGACAAATATTTACAGAAGAAAAAATCCACCACTAGCAGCATGGGAGCTTGTATGCAGGCAGGACCAAGGAGGGTTGGGGGTCTTGAATCTCTCGGTGCAAAATGATTGTCTCCTAATGAAACAGATACATATCTTGGGTCAAGATGTCTTGGGAATTATACTATTCTACCTCCTTACCTCCTGCAAGATCAAGAGAGGTTTCTTTCTGGTGGAGAGAATACTTAAAATTGCTGCCAACTTTCAAGGAGAGGTGGCCTAGTGTGATTTTATTCAAGGAAACTCCATTGTACTATGGCAAGATAAATGGTCAGCTCTGCCACTCAAGGACACTTGGCCACATCTCTACTCATTCTGCAAGGATGAAGGAATTTGTATCAAGCAAGCACTACTTATGCCAGAGGCCTCTGATCTATTTCATTTGCCCTTGTCTAAGGAAGCATTGTTGTAGTTTCAACTTTTTCAAGCTATAATCCTGGACCTTGGGCTAGCTATGGGTAGTGACACTTGGACAATTTTTGGTAATATGGCGACACCAAAGGTTTCCTCGGTTTATAGCTCCTTGATGGATTTTAGTGGCACAATATCTGCTTTGAAATGGATGTGGCAAGGTTGCCGTCAGCAAAAACATAAAGTTTTCTTTTGGCTCAAGGTTCATGAACGTGTGAACACTAGAGAAATGCTACAAAGAAAGAATTTTGTATGGATATCTATTGCTGCATTATGTGTGACCATGATGAGCTGGAATCTAGAAACCATCTGTTCTTCCATTGCTCCTTTGCTAAGTTATGTTGACAATATCTCTGCTCTTCTTGGACACCTCCTTAGCAGAATGACATTTAGAGTATCATTGCTAGTATCAAAAATAAATTGGAAGTAACTTTCTTCATGGAATTGATTATGTTGACTGCATGGGCTATTTGGACGACCAGGAATGATTTTATTTTCAAGGGCAGCACCCCCATCTTTACAAATGCAGGAAAAGATTCAAGGAAGAGCTGGCCTTCTTGTTCATAAGGCTTCTAGGATTCTTATGTTGGGTTCAAGAATTGGTTGAGAGATTTAGATAATCTGGTAAGTTTGTTTTTTCTCTCTCTTTTTAGGCCTATGGTCTTTTAGATAGTTTCGTGTTGCTATCCTCTAGCAACAACCCTTTGTACCATATAACTTTTTGAAAATTATAAATATACACAGTGGGGAAACCCACTGATTTGCCTAAAAAAAATATGGCGTGTGACTCGTCTAATCTTGTTGACTTATGAGTTATGAGTATGTAATTTCTAAATTTTGATAATTATCATATACTCACTACATGTTATTCAGTTGGGATAATTGATTTCTTTGTCGAATGTCCTATCGCTGAATGTAAAATTATAAATAACTTACTTACTATTTGATCTACCTGTTCGGTACCCAATGAGTACGGGTATCCGTCGGGTATAGGTTCGGGTAGAGTTTCAAACCCGTGGTTACGGATATGGGTAAAATTTTGTACCCATTAAATATACAAGTATAGGCATGGTATTGCTCTACCCATTGTCATCCTTATTTACATCTCTTGGTACTGCCTACCTTAATAGATTATTCATGTTAAAACAGACATTCACTGATTACAGTACAGATGTATGACCTTAGTTCATGCTTGTTAATTGCTTCATTTCTGTCCCTATGCTACCCGTGAACACGAGGTTTCCAGACAGCATGCGTGCATGTAGAGAAATTGTAGACGTGGGAGATATCGTGTTGACCGTGCTGCAATGGCCAAAACAAAAGTGTTGACCGTGCATGGTAAGCTATAGCTGCGCATGCATCTGGCTCCTAATGCACTCTGGTCTACCGCTAGATACCGTTAAACTATTTGCAAGGAGGGACAGAAAAATACAAAACGATGATGGCTTACATCTACACGCGCACATATGCAATGGCTGGTCTGAACCCAGAAACGAATATAACTACACGGAGGAAAATTCCAAAAAGGAACGGGGGAATCATAACGATCCAAGACAAACATGGGTCGCCTAACGCGTGCGATGTGGGCGGTTCTTCTATCACGTCGCCGATCGCAATTGAAACAGACGTGTATCTCAATTTCTAACTTCATTCCAATACGTACATGGCTATTCCGTCGCCTAAAAGTAAGCCTCTCGCTGACAAGTCCTTTGCGATTGGCTGATAGATATTCACATTTGATATTGATAGTCATCTGATCAAGACATTTTCATGTTTTTATACTTGCACGACTTAGAAAACTACAAGATTTTTTTTTGTAAAGAATCTAGTACTGCTAAAAAAAGTAAGAAGGAAAACAAATACTAATTGTAACCAGTAGCGGAGGTAGAATTAAAATTTAGGTGTGGCGGAATAACCATGTACTAAGCAAAATTAAGTAATTTATGTACAATTATGGATACATACTATGCAAAATATAGGAATTTAGATGTGGCAAAGGCCATAGCTTGCCAGATAGCTGGCTCCGCCACTGATTGTAACCATTCACCCTGTACCAACGGTAGAAGCAAGTTTTGCCCGTGTTTCTGGCAGAGGTCCTCTAAGATATGTGCCATGCAGATGGTGCCACCATGATAGGTAGTTCGGGCACCCGCTCGTTTGGCCCTGGCTTTCGACCAATGATTTGCCCGCCGATGCACTAGCCCTCGGGTGGCGTCATCATTGCCATATTGATGGCAGAGGGCCATTGGTTGCTACGAGATCCACTTGTGCCAGCTCCTTACGACTATTAGTTGTGCTTACCATGGTCTGAGCGGAGGTGTGCATGTCATGGTAGGTTGATGCCAGAGGTTCTCCATGTTCATGTTGAGTGAGACCGCTACCTGCTAGCGGTGATATATCAAGAAGGATGGGGTGAAGATAGATGTGTGCCTGCCAATAAGCACTTTGCAACAGTTCTTTCCAAGTGGTGGTGACAATGGCATGTTTTATTCTTGGTGGTGCTCTGGAGTTCATGCTCACTGTCCAGTGTGAAAACCCTAGGCCCAACCTTTGATGGTTGTACTTGGCATTGTCTAGAAATTAGACCTTCTCAAGGGTGAAATCTTACGATATGACCATGCTGGTTAGTCAGGCGAAAGCGGTGTTTGTTCATTATTACCTTCCTAGAGGCATTGCTTTTGGAGAAGCTTTTTCAGAGTCGAAGTGTCACCCCCACTGGTGGAGCTATTGCTACTGCGAGTCTCTATTTGCTTCGGCGGGATCTTTGTTTCCTTTTTCTTTTCTTTTCTTTTTTTCGGTTGTGTGTATCCTTCATGTCTAAACTTGCTAAAATCGTTATGTAGTTTCAGAACCCGGGTGTAATGTGAGAGGTCCTAGTTGTTGAAACTAATGGTTTGTCTTCTCCATAATTTAAGACTTCAAAATTTTACGTGAACATACTGCATGCAATCCGATGTGGTGGGGGGGGAAGAGGTCTTATGTTCAAGATCTGATAAATGCATGCAATCCAATGTGGTCTAGTGGAGCCTAGACATGAAGGGAAATGCTGAAATTCTTTGCACACCCTTCTCCGTCAATTCAAACTTTTGAGTAAGTTGGTTTGGGCATCCAATTTGATAGCATCTTACTGAAATTCAATCTATTACATGCAAGTGTAAGAAAATTTAAAAATTCGAGAATCTAAGAAAATTAATTTCACACATCGGTCGTTAATTCTTCTACTCAATTAATATTCTAACGATTATCTAGATATCCCTAAACACTCCAACAAAGAAAAGCTATCACTAAATATGATCATACACCATAATGATCGACAAGCTAGCATGCTAATGATGCTACACATAAATTACAACTTGCAGAGATCAGGATATGCATGTAATTTCCATGGGACTGTGACTTCGAGTTTATCTTCTAGTGGTCGGAAATGAACAATAAAGTATCCTAATGCAAAAAATTAGTGATAATTACCAGCGAGAAAGTAACCCGCTAGGATTATAATATACCGATTTGAGGCGACTATAGCAGGCACAAAGAAGACTTCTTGGCACAAAGATTAGGTGCAACAGTGCTATAAACTACTGGCTGAGTTCATTACGTACCCCTTTATAGCAGTTAGGCGATTTCATCAAACATTCCTTCCAGTTAATGTAATTTATTTGCTTGTGTTGCTATCAGCAGCAAGACTTCTTTTTGGAGGTCAATGCATGCCTTTGATTGATTATTTGGAATTTATGCTCTAGTCTTATTTGTCCGTTTTATTTGTAAAAGATAACATATAATACTATACCGATTCGACATATTTATCCTGATTCCAATGTGTGAAACATGGCGCCCAACATAAATAAGGTATTGAATCCCTGCTTTGCTATCTCAATATGCCTATATCCTATACTAGTAACCTATCTAGTGCTCTGACGGAAGAATCATGAAATAGAAGATTGAAGTATCAGAATTTCTTGAGAGTATAGCTAGATGTGACTTGTCTGGAACAAAGAGAGAGTAGGTAAATTCTATTTTGTCTGACCTTATTTTATCTGATTTTTTTCTTTTCATACGTTGTGTATTGTGTGCATGTAGTGAGATATCAACCTTTTATCTGTGAAATACTAACTAGTAATCTCTAAGATTGCTCCCACTATGATGAACCTTAAAAGTAATACTATATATGGCAAGTTCATTTTTGTTAGTAGTCGACAAGGTATATATATGCATTTCATCAAATTTTGAACACACGTTGTTAGTGAAAGTTAAAGTTACGGCTGGCTGCGTAAATCAGTGGTTTATCTCTATTCTCTAAAAACAAAACGTCATGCAATTAAGCATGCACGTACGTCAAAACACCTCAGACTTCTAAGAGGTTACGACTACAAGACAAGAGAGATAGACTACCGGTATGCATGCAGAGGCAGCATAAGAGCAGTGTAGAGCTCTACTCCAGTGACCTGGGTTGTTGAACAACCGATGGATCATGATCAGTTGCACCGGATCGATTTACTCAGCTGACGCAATGCCAGGAGACCATCAACGACCCAACCCCAGCCGGTCAGGTAGGCCAAATTCTCCTCTCCGTTCTTTTCCAAACGGTTTATATATAGCCAAGCCACACAACCCCGTCTTTTCCACTACCACTACCCCCAGCTAGCTCCACCCCTTTCCCCTTCATCCTTGCCCACCCAACAAGCACTCACCACTCCCTTCTTGCTCCTCTCGATCGACCAAGAGACGGCGTGCATATACGGATCAGTACGTAGATCTATCGAGACCACATGGGAGATCACCAGCTGATGCACGCTGCTCCGGCCATGTACAACGGCGGCGGCGTGGCTGTCTCGCACGGCATGTGGTGGAACAGCAACGCGACCGCGGCCGTCCCTGCCGCGGCATGTTCAACGGAGCTCGCCGGGTTCAATACCTGGCCTTCCGCTCTCCATGCTGCACATGGATACGACGTGGTGGCCGACGGCGGTAAGGCGAAGAGCTGCACCACCACGGCCTCCTCCGAGTCCCCCGGTGGGAACAACAGTTCCATAACCTTCCAAGAAACAGCCAGCATCAACGACCCGGCAGCCGGCAGCGCCACCGTGGCCGGGTTCACCGACTGGAACAACCCTTACATGTAAGTTGTTCTTCGATTTCTACCTACGTACCCTTGCCTCGGTTAGTTTCCCGTGATCTCGTGTTATCATATGATATTGTGATGATAAGCATATACATACGCCCGTGACACTGGAATTGATGGAATCTATGTGTGTATGTGTCGTTTGTTTTAACTTTGAACAGGAGCAGCGATGCTGGCAACATGCATGGGTTTCTGCAAGTTGGCCACCATGACATGAGCTCAAGAACCGACCAGAGCTTGATGAACACCTCGCCGAATAACCTAGACCTAGCGTTGCAAGGCCATCACCACCAACAGCAGCAGCAGCTGCTCTCCAGCCTCGGCGCGCCCGAGCTGCTGCTGTCCCCGAACTCGCCGTACGGTTTCCAGTCGTCGCTGCTGAGGAGCCTCATGGAGCCGATGGCGAAGCCAGCGGCCGGGATTCAGCAGTACCAATACCAGCAGATGGGCCAGACTGCAGGGGCCAGGGAGCCACTGCAGTTCACCAACGACGCAGCGTACTGGAACGCTTCTAGCGCCGGGTTTGGCATGGCGCTGGCAGCGCCACCGGCGACCACCGATCAGGGCAGAGCACGTGCTGCCGTCAAACCAGCGCCGGGACCGCGTGGAGCAAACCTTGCGCTAAAGGTTTGTGCTGAATAGATGCAAATGTTTCAGACCAGTACTTTGTTCGATGCTGGTGTATTAGTATATGCTATGTAGTATATGTATGTAGGTGGTTGATTAGGTTGTAGTTAACCTTAGTTATCACTATGCAGAATGTGCTAGAAGGGGTTGGAGACTCCGGCTCAATCACCACCAAGAAGGCCAACGGCGAGCCGGCGTTCAAGAAACCTAGGATGGAGACGCCGTCGCCATTGCCCACCTTCAAGGTAAACATGACATGCCTCTATCAGTCTTTCATGCATGCATGGTTAACTTCACCCCAGTTCTCATACTTAAGACTTCATGCATACATTATTTGATGTCACATAGACCCAGATCGATGCATCTTTATTGATAAAGTTGTGCAACACATTCCAGGTTAGGAAGGAGAAGCTAGGGGACAGGATCACAGCACTCCAACAGCTCGTCTCTCCTTTCGGAAAGGTGAGCAAACCTAGCTAGTTAGGCTTTTCATGTCCAATGTGCATTATTACATATAGAACATAATTTCACACAAACAAGTACGTACTGCTTGGAAGTTGGAGCCACAACAGAGAGGAGTATCATCTTCTCTGCAAAAGATTTGTTCCTTTTCTCTCCTCCTTTCGAGGATCTAACCCCAACACACATGTAAGACTATCTAGCAGCAAAATCTTGATACATATTTCTCGTTTTGCGTGCGTGCAGACAGATACGGCGTCGGTGCTGCACGAGACCATCGAGTACATCAAGTTTCTCCACGACCAAGTTGGTGTAAGTTCATCCATGCATGTACCAAGTACTACCACACATATGATTCCCCAAACGCTTTAATCATGGCGCCTGGGTCACGCTAGCACGCACGAGCTCTATCGATTTCCTCACAAGGAATCATCGACCAGGAGACTGATCCATCTATAGATCGGAGACCGTGCTGAACTCAACATATATTTGTTTCTGATGCAGGTGCTCAGTGCTCCTTACCTGAAGCACGGCCATCATCAGCATCAAGTGCCACAGTACCTCAAGGTGTGCACACCTGTCAGTATATATGGCTGCTGCTAATGCACGCTTGCTCTTACTTTCCTTCCATTGCCGTCCATCTCCTGAGCAAGTGTCTCACAGCTTTTACACATGTGCTTTGTGTTTGGTTACAGAGCTCCAGTGCTAGTCCTGACAAATCGTCCAAGGATGGCGAGGTTTCGCTCAAGGGCCGGGGGCTGTGCCTGGTGCCGATATCCAGCACGTTCGCCGTGGCCAGCGAGGTGCCCGTCGACTTCTGGACCCCGTTCGGCGCGCAGTTTAGGTAGATGAATGGCAACTTCAGACACAAGGCACGTACAGCTCCGATCGATCAGAAGCTATCACGCACGGATCGATCCGACCTACGACATTCCTTGATCCTAATTAACGAGTTATTATTACCTACTAGCTTATGATCATAATTTGTAACGGATAGAGTACTGCACGCTGAGGATGGTAGCTAGGTGAACCTTTGGAATGAGTGCTTGAAGACTTGGATTCATTCTTCAGGTTCATCGGGGAATAATCAATCTGTTTACTAAGGGAACTGCTAGCCGCGAGGGGGCCGAATTATGCCGACCGGTTTCGTATGATTGGTTGTTAGGTTTGCATCATTGAGCAGTTGTGTCTAAGGATTAATTAATGGTTCCGTACTTTAAATTCACTGATGGATGGATCAAAGTCTGTCTGTCTGTAGCTGGTTTAGTTCTCTATGGATATTGTACCAAATAAAAGTGGCATCGATCTCTTTTTGATTAATTGATCTCAGCTGCTTACCTTTTGCTGGTTTCTCTTTTGATTCTAACCACATGTTTTGCTAGTACTATTAAGTAGGGCTTCCAGAGCATGCGTGTCTTTTTTCTTAAATATTGCCAGAATATTCAGGCTAAATTATTCCATTTCTGTACTAGTGGATATCAGCATGCGTGAGTTCTGCACACAGCCATATTCTTCTGTGTTTCCTATTATGTGGTCTACGTTGCTTTCCTGTTGGCTACCAACTAAGCCAGCTCCCATATTTAGTTACCTCTTGGGCATGATGAACACAACAGAACTCTATCCCCACAGGCTACAGCAGGTCAAAAATCACTCTAGCAGCAAGCAACAGCAAACACATGCTTGACTATTCAGGGATGAACTGTAAAATTCAAACCAAAAGCAAATCGTGGTAGAAAATTCAGGTCAGTTCGACGTACCGGCACACGACTGAATCTCAACTGCAGTCTTGCACTGAAACTTGACTGCTGTGGAGTGCTGAGCACAACAGTCTTGCCCTAGCAACAAGCTTTACACTTTGGCGGTAGCGCACCATTATCCAATACACTTTTCGGTCTTGCCAAGTCTACCTGTGTGGACGACAGTTGAATTAGAAGAGTGAAGCACCAGTTTTTTCAGAGAAAACGGAGCACCGTAGTGGGATGGTTGCCATAACATCAATTCTTCTTATAAAATTTGCAATAAAGTACTAGGAAGCGATATATTGAACTGCATACGTAATTTCTCCCTAGCCCACCAGTTTTCCTGTAGCATGGATATAAGTTGAACCTCTGAATTTCCTGTTCTTGGGACAAAAGAAACATGCATACCTTTCAACAAATTTTACTCTTTTCTTGCCACAAAAAGTTTTGTTAACCATTTAATTTGAATCTATTTTCGCCTTCTATGAAAGCTACCACCATGCAGCTCAACATCCTAGGTTAGTGTACTGGTCGAACTCACAAAGCATGCAAGACAAATTTCAACACCACATAGTGCAGCGACCTACGGTAGAATTCAACACCTTTATCATGATTCTTCGACATGGATATAGTGAAGACATGTCTTTTGAAAAGAATTTCAAAGAAGTTACCATAGTGTCACAATTGACCTTATGCAAACGCACTTCATGATTGTTGTTTTGAAGTGGAAAGACCACTATCTGAATGATGGAAGAGGTTGTGCAAATGCAATAGCTAAAGATTCTTTAATGTGATTTATGAAAAATCAGAGGAAGCATATATAATTCTGGATGAGTTATGCTTGCAATCTTGAATTGTTTAAATATGATCAGAGTGTTACAAATGACATTCTGGGTGAGTTAGGCTGGGATTTATTCTGGTCTTACAGGTCCAAGATCACTTGAAATGACCTTTCTACCTTCTTGATAGATACTGAGCGATCCACAGAAGCCTCACTTTTCTGACTTTTCCCTTTAGGCTGGACCTGAACTTCCAACAGTTTTTATACCTGAAGTTTCAGCCACTCCATCTGGATAAATACAAGATTAGTAGCAGACTTCAGACGTGCAAACCAAGCTTTGAAAGCCACTAGCAACATAAGATAAAAAGTGTTGCATGCCAGCTAAGAAAAAACATGGAACTTCTAGCAGCCTTGTTACCAAAATAGCAATTCAGAGTTTCAGACCAATTGACTAACTGAGGAAGCTGGGATGTAGAAAATTCGCAAAGAGAAAACGACTGCAGAAGTAGTGATCCAGACATGAACTGGTATCCTCTTCCACTTGACAAGGTGAAAACAAATGCACAAACCAAACAAGTTCGCAAAATACGGGAACCTGCTATGAAAATAAACACTCATCGGGTCTTATGATTCAATGGGGTTATTTGTTATCCGTGGGAACATAGACTGCTGAACTGTTTAACTGTACAAATCGGAGAAGTTTACAAAGGAAAAACAGACAAACTAAACATTCAACGCCCCTCTTGCATTGTCATAGTCATGTCGTTCAGAGATATTTGTATGTTATCTCTTCGGTCTTCAGTTTGATTTTTCCGTTTCCTAAAATATACAGGCTCCCTTGGAGTAGAAAGCGCGGCTGTTTCGTTTTCTAACATGAACACAGTCGATGACATGAGTGGCCTAGCATTTGGATCATCTTGAACACACAACAGTCCTATATGGATACATCGTAGAACTTCATGAAGTGAACAGTTTTCCACAATGGACGAGTCCACCAATTCTCTTGCGTTTCCATCTTTCCATAAGCTCCATGCCTAAACCAATGGAATCGTCAAGTTATTATGACTTATGAGTACTTTAGTTGTTGAAAATTAAATCATTTGAGGGGACTTACATAAGCTATAAGGCTAGGAAAGTCCATTAGGAGGTGGGATGAACTGATCTTTAGCCCGCTTGCAACCTCCAACAGTAGAACACCAAAGCTATAGGTGTCAGACTTGACGGAAAAGGAGCCTTCCATTGCATATTCAGGAGACATGTAACCACTGTTTAATCATTCCAAGACATTTTATTAGTTAAGCCGTAAACAATTACCATGTTAAGCCTTAGCTGGTGTATATATCACTTACTATGTCCCAACAACGCGGATAGTATTCGTTTGTTGCTCATTTCCTAAAAAGATCCTAGCCATACCAAAATCCGATATTTTAGGGTTCATTTCTGCATCCAACAAGACATTGCTTGCTTTGAGATCTCTATGAATTATTGTTAGCCTTGAATCTTGGTGGAGATAAAGAAGGCCTCTCGCTATCCCTTTAATTACCCTGAACCGGGTAGACCAATCAAGAACATATTTTTTTGTGGCATCTTCCAGGGCCAATGCAAAACGAAATGTGCCGTCAGTTTTCATGAATTCAGTTTAGCTATGCAAGATGTGACCAAAGTAAGAACATACCAAAAAGAAAGGCATCCAAGCTTTTGTTAGGTAAGTATTCATAGACTAGTAACTTTTCATCTTCATGAGCGCAGTAACCAAGAAGCCTGACTAAGTTCCGATGCTGCAATTTAGCAATCAGAACCACTTCATTTATGAACTCGTCGGCCCCTTGACCGGAACCTTTACTAAGCCTTTTGATAGCAACTTCCTTGCCACCTCCGAACATTCCCTACATCGGCACATGATTCTTCAATAAAACCAGAGAATAGAAGAAATAAAAATCGTACAAAGATTATTAGGCTAAACCATCTTGTTACCTTGTAAACATTTGCAAAACCACCTTTCCCAAGCATGTTGTAGACCGAGAAATTGTCCGTTGCAGTAACAATGTCTTCGAAGCAAATAGATGGAAGTTCTACATTGTCTAGTTCATCGGACTTGGAATTTTTCGTGTGTTGTTGTGTATGTCTGTTCTGAATTTCCTTGATTCGTCGTTTGCCTGACAAAAAATCATTCATATTAATATTCTTTTCTACATGATACCTCGTCAACATCATATCCTGAAAAGTAAGGTAAATCTTGTTCTACCTCTTGACTTGCATATCCACACAAGGAAGATGCATGCCAGTATCAGCAGACTAGCCATTACTGGGAGTACAACCTTCAGTACACTACTCTCCTTGTCAACTGCAGAAAACCAGAAATATAGTTCAGCAAGAGAACCGCACTTCCAAAATTTAAAGGCATTTTGGCAAGTGTTGTGTATAAATGCATTGATCACACTGCACAATCAATACAAACATAAAGAAAGATATATACCTGATGAACCGGCAAGACGGAGGTACAGGTTCTCGCCACTACCATCACGAAACTTCCCTGTATCGACAAGCTCATCCAACCAAATCAAACACCTTGACTGTTCCACAGTTATACTACCATTTTTTTGGTTAGCATAAGCATATGCGGAGCAAGAACAGTTACGGCTGCACTCTTCTGCGCATTCGTCAAAGCTTCTGTTCCTGACGTACACGAACTTATCCGGTGTTTTCATGCCACTCAAGGTCGAGAAACCTCCACCACCACATACCAGCTCCTCCTTTCTCCGGCACCCTTGTGAGAAGTTAACACCATCAGGCTCGAAGCCACTGAAGCAGTTGCATTTTGGAACCGTTTCAGTGCCATCGCAGTAGCCAAACGGGCCACAATAGGCGTAACTGTCACAACTAAGATTGGGCTGCTGAATGAAAACCTCCCAAGAAGATGAGTTGTTGTTCCACGCCAGGAATTTAAACATACCCGTATAGTGCAGCATAATGCGCATGCTTGGAGAGCCATCGGAGACCGTGAAGGTCAAGTAGAATGACCCCCCTCTGTTGACAATTGTTTGTGACAAGATGGATCCAGTGCTGCTCTGGTACAGGGCAGAGACCAGTGCACCATCCCATGCAGATCTGCGCCAATATGGTCTCGTACCATTCCAGATGATAACCTGAAGGTCCAAGCTAGAGTCCCCGCCCATGGAGTAGTCACCAGTGGTTGGGTCATCAGGGCCACTCCAAGCAAAGAGGCGCCCGTAGAGATGATCATTTGTGCTCAGCGCCAAAGGCATGTCCGGGAGTATGGTGTCGGTTGGATAATTGAAGCTCTGCCATATGTACGTGCCGTTCAGCAAGCGGACGACTAAGTTTCCGGAGTCAAGCAGTATAGCAGCAGTTCCGTTGATTCTGGATGTGATGTTGTTCATGGTTGTCCAAAGAGTGCTGCCTTTCGAGTCGGATAAGACAAGGTCTGAGTTGTTGGTTAGAGCCAACTTCCCTGCAGAACCACTGGTGATTGGGCTGTCACGGTTAGCAACCCACACATATGTACGCTCGGGGATTTTATTGTACCATATGCCGATGTACGAGTTTGCAGTTGAGTTTTTCGGGGAGAAGAAGCCCAGAGCAAAGACGCCACCGCTCGACACGAGCTTGTCGCCGGTGGAAAGTGGCTTCCCAAGAGTAAGGCGGTCATCGGATTCACAGAAACAAACCAACGACAGGAGGATAAAAACAGGGAGGGGAATCATGCCTGCTTGTGAAGAGCAAAGGAAGAAGAACTCTCCAAGCGGAGCCAACGGAGGAGAAGGAGAATGGTATGAAGATGCTTAGCATTGTGTTGGGGAAAGATACTTAGTATTGTTTGCATGGATGATCTAATGCCACGAGGTAGTAAGTCGATGACAGGCTGCTCTGACTTTTGGGCCGTCGGTCAACACATCTGCACGAGTTGAATGTCCAACTACAGCTACCCCGGGACGCTGATGGTCCCAGAACCACACAAGGTGCAAGATTGAGTATTATTCAGGATTGTCTGCTGGCCGGTCTCCGTGTGGAATTGCACATCAAGAAATATCTACGAGTAGCTGTCTACAGTTTCGGCTCTATTGTCAGTCTACCGAGAAACTGCAGAGCTCGAGAAAAGGACCTGTGGCAACCTGCAACCATTGATGGACGGACCCCGTGTCGACCCGGTGGCTATGGCCACGAATGTGCGGGAGAATTCGAGCTTGCAAGGCAATCTGACAGATTGACACGGGAAGCTTGTGTTTAGAAACAAGTACGTACAAGAACACCACAGATACGGGAACCGAAAATGCTAAGAAATGGGTTTACCGACTTACCGTCAGGTGGAGGTCCGAGTACATAGCTCGCGGCGACGGTTGCTGCCCGTCGCCGGAGGGGCGGGTGGCGGGGCAAGGGGAAATCCGCGGAGGACGTCCTCGTCGGCGCAATAGGGTCCTGGCCTGCTGCTATTGCTGGCTTGGAGAAGGAATGGGAATCAACGAAGATAAGGCGGCGGTGGCAATGGCATGATTAGCGAGCCGAGCCACCGCCGTTGTCGTCGGCGGCGGCAGCAGCGCGTGGCCGGGACTAACCACAACGAAGAGCCACTGGGGAACCGGGGAAATGTGGGCCTTGGGCGCCCATGGGCTGAGCAACTCCACGCGATAGGTTCCCGTAGTTGAATGGGCCCTTTACATTTATAACCAACTGTGGGCTTCGATTATAAAGAAGAACGCTCGGCTCTTCGCTTTTCTTTTTGAGTTTCCTTTTCTGTTTTTGTGCTCCTCTTTTTAAAGTTTTTTTGAGAGGTTTTCTTAGTTGTGCTATCCTGCCTCAAATATTTGCTCACCTTTTCCCTCCCTCTGATCTGAAACCATCACAAATTCTGAAACGGTGGGTTACCGTGGGGTCAAATGCCCGCTGATTAGTAGGACCACGTAGCGATTTTTAAGAAATGAGTTATTCCATCAGAAGTACAGATACTACTCACAATTCACAAACAAACGGAAAAGGGCATGTTAAGAAATGAGTTATTCCATCAGAAGTACAGATACTACTCACAATTCACAAACAAACGGAAAAGGGCATGTTAAGAAATGAGTTATTCCATCAGGTTCAGGTGGAGCTCCGAGTCTGACAGGTAGCTTGCGGCGACGCGCTGGGGCGGGTGCTGGCTTGGTTTTCCAATTTAGATATCCGGCAGGACGAAATCGGGGAGGACGGCCACTGTGGCGCGATGGACCCTGCGTCGGCAGAGGCCTGCTCCCGGCCGTGGTCGACCGTCATGATCGCCACGGTCACAATGTGGAGCGATGGTGCGGGGCTTTAACCTTGCAATGCAAGCAGGCAAATTGATACTGGAATCGTGGATTTCAAACCTGCAACGCAAGCAGGCAAATTGACACTGGGATACTGGACTTCAATCTTGCAATGTTCAGAATTAGGTTGTCGTCTGGTGGAGCTACCACAACATGTCGTGGCATTCTTGCGTTTGAGGACACATTGCAGCCACTGAAATAATACATGTTTTGTACTTTCTCAGTTCTAACCGCATTATACAGTTGCACAGTACATAAGCTGAAGGCATGAATAGCCGATACTGAACATCTAGCGTCCTGCTAGCGTTGTCAGGCTGGCGTTGTTACCAGCGTTATTATCTCTTGCTTCTTCCCCTTCACGTTTCCTTCCAACGAAATATAGAGGCTTTTCTGGTGTTGTGGGCGGCATGGCCTCATTGTCCAGCATAGACATGACTAACGACATGAGTGGCCTGGCAGCCGGGCAGTCCTGGACACATAATAATCCGATACGGATGCACAGCGTCACTTGATGCAGCGAACCGCTCTCCAGAAGCACCGTGTCGAGGAAATCCCTTTCGTTTCCATCTTTCTGCATGTTCCATGCCTGAAACAAAATTTGATAACAAGTTAGTACTAATATTTGCTATGTTGCGTTCAGATTGGTCAAATTTCAAGCATTGAGGAGCACTTACATAATCTATAAGATTTTGGAAATCCCTTACAAGATGATGAGGCGAGCTGATCTTTAACCCACTCACAATCTCCAGAAGCAAGACACCATAGCTATACGTGTCAGACTTAACAGAAAAAATGCCTTCCATCGCATATTCAGGCGGCATGTAACCGCTGGTTGAACAGTTTCACGAGCAATTGCGCAAAATAATTAGTTTTTTTTTCTCGAGAAAAACGGAACAAAACCTCACTAGTTGAATCACATAAATAATTTCTAAAAGTATATTAGTCTAGTACAAGCGTAGGTACTCACTATGTCCCGACAACATGTCTAGTACTTGCTTCTTGCTGGTTGTCACCAAAGATCGTTGCAATACCAAAATCTGATATTTTGGGTCTCATCTCGGCATCCAACAAGATGTTGCTTGTTTTCAGATCTCGGTGAATTATCGTCATTCTTGAATCATGGTGGAGGTATAGAAGTCCTCTAGCTACCCCTTTGATTATGCTAAACCTTGATGGCCAATTAAGCATAGACTTTTTAGCATCATCTGCATGCTGGCCTGTCAGAAAGGGTACATGAAGCAATGTTAGTCTTAACATCAGGCATGTTCCTACGGTCAAAGAAATAATCATTATACGTGATCAGGACATACTAAATAGGTAGTAGTCTAAGCTTTTGTTGGATAAGTATTCGTAAATAAGAAGCATCTCATCTCCACGGATGCAGTAACCAAGAAGTCTAACTAAGTTTCGGTGCTGCAGTTTTGCGATGAGAACTACTTCATTTCTAAAATGCTTTATTCCTTGGTCAGAGCACTTGGTAAGCCTTTTAATAGCAACTTCCTTGCCACCTTCCAGTGTCCCCTACGTGGTTACATAATTCTTATTAATAAAGGAATATGTTTTTCACTATACTACCATAATTGTCAAAGTCAAATTTATGTTACCTTGTATACTATGCCAAAGCCTCCTTTACCAAGCACATTTGAGTCAGAGAAACCATTCGTTGCAGGGATGATATCTTCGAAGCTAATCTGCAGGAATTCTGAATTCTGATTGTATTGTTCATCAGAATTGGACAGTTGTTCTGGTATCGCAAAATCCATTGGTCCATTGGTCTGGTGCTTGCCTGTCAGGAATTAATATTAGTTACATTATGCAATATTACATTAACATGGCATACAGTTCGATACATAAGGGAATCTTGTTCAACCTCTCGACTTGCGTAGCCAGAAAAGATAAATGCACACAGCTATTAGTAGACATGCCAGGACACGGAGTGTAATCTTCACTGCAGCAGTCTTCTCTGCAAAAGAGAACCGAGAGGATATACTAATCAAATACTCCCTCCGTTTCTTTCTAGAATGCCTATAAATTTTTGGCATTTGTTTCAGAATATAAGGTTGTAGCTTGACTCTTTTTCAATTACCCCCTCTACCGGTCAGCTCCCACACGACATGCGTGAAAAAAAAATCCATACAAAAAGGAAACAATTAATTGAGTTTCCTAATGCATGGCCCCAACGATTTCTTAGATTTAGGAAGCTATGTTTTTATTTCCTTAATATAACCTGGCTACACATATATAGAGAGTCAACCAGAGAGATTTGTGGGATTTATTATGTTAATTTAGGAAGTTACCAATTACCCTCATTTTACTCTGATCTCAAATCGTTAATCTAGGGGGTCTTGTGTAAACAACACTCTTGCGCTAATTTCCGTGCCAAAAAGGTATAGGCACTATAGAATGAAACGGAGGGAGTATTACATTGAAGTGTGTATATACAAGTTAACCATAGGTTTAGGTGGACACCAGAGGCGGACAAAAGAGAAAGAGCAAAAACATATATATAGATATATACTGCCTTGTGCTTTAATTGTAGTAGCCACCTTAGTAAACTTAGTTCTATAATTTTAGTAGCCAACATTAGTAAAATCTACGTTAAAAGAAAATCCATCACAGTTTACAAGCAATAAGGTGGGCAATGAGCAAATACCAGATGAGCTGGGAATCCTGATGTACAGATTCTCCCCGAAACCATCACCACGCTTCTCCGTATCAACAAGCTCCCCCATCCAAACTAAGCACCTTGACTGATCTACAGTTGTACCGAGACTACTCAGATTAGCGTAAGCATATGCAGTGCATGAGCAGTTGCGACTGCATTCTGCTCTGCATTGGTCGAAGCTTCTATTCCTGATGAACAGAAACTTGTCAGGCGTCTTCATGTTAAGCAAGGTGGCGAAACTATCTCCTGTACCACAACGCAGCTCCTTCTTTCTCTGACATCCCACGGTAAACTTAAGACTATTGGATTCAAATCCATCGAGGCACTTGCAAGTTGCAACCTCCTGTGTCGTATCGCAGTAGCCGAACGGGCCGCACGAGGCATAGCGGTGACAGCTAGAACCGGGGCGCTCAAAGAAACAATACCACGATGATGAGCTGCTGTTCCACACAAGAATTTGCATCATACCTGTGTAGTGCATCGTCATGCGCACGCTTGGTGAGCTGTCGGATATAGTATACATCAAGTAAAACTCACCCCCTCTGTTTACAATTGTCTGTGTCATGCTGAGACCGTTTCTCTGATACATGGCATAGTCTGCTACACCGTTCAACGCAGCTCTGCGCCAGTATGGTCTCGTCCCATTCCAGACGAAGATCTGGAGGCTCGAGTCACCACCAAAGGAGTAGTCACTAGAAGATGGGTCATCAGTGCCCCTCCAGGCAACAAGGTGCATGGAGGTGTTTTTGCTCAGTGGTAGACTCATATCTGGGAGCATGGTGTCGGTTGGGTGATGGAAGCTCTGCCATATATCTGTGCCGTTTGCCAACCTGATGACCAAGTTCCCAGAGTCGAGCAGTATAGCAGTAGTTTTGATGCCTCCGGGGCTGATGCTGTTCGTGGTTGTCCAAAGAGTCTGACCTTCAGAGTCCGACAAGACAAGGTCAGATCCATTCGTCAGAACCAACTTCCCAGGTGAACTGCTGGCGATCGGGTTGTCGCGGTTAGCAACCCACACATATGTACGGACGGGGATTTTGTGGTACCATATGCCGACATATGAGTTTGCGGACGAGTTTGTCGGGGAAAAGAAGCCAAGAGCAAAGATGCCACCATGTGAGATGAGCTTGTCACCAGTTGTGAGTGGCTCTGCAGGTGTTAGGCGATCATAGGAGTTGGAGATTGAAATCAATAACATGAAGAGAAAAATGCGGAGGAGAGTCACCCCCATTAGGCCGTCTTCTGCATATGCTTGTGAAGAGCAAAGTAAGGAGATAGTATGAAGGTGCTTTGCACTGTTTGCTTTGAGTTTTCAAATACACTAGGTAGAGAGTTTTTTTCGAAATGGGGAACTCTGCCCCAGCCTCTGCAACTACGTAGAGAGCTGAAACATGGTTCAGAGTTTTGCTATTCCTGACGTGGTTTGTCATATTACCATGAGTCATATCCAGTTCGACAGACAAAATTACAAACTAGAAAATAGGAAAGGAGCCGTGACAAGTGAGATACACAGGACCACAAGATGTTAGAAGATTATTCAGCATCGCTGCGTGTCTCTCTGAGGAATTGAAGAACAAGAAAGATAGTACAGTATTGGCTGTGTTGACTGACCGTATCAAGTGTCGAGGAGCTGACCCTGTAGCGACTTCCGCCATTGCGGTCATTGCCCGGCAGCCGACATAGTCGCCGTGAACAGATAGCGGCCCATGGCGTTCCGGTGACTTGAACTTAAACGGATACCACATAAAAGTGCCGGAAATACTCAGATTTCAGCATCCTGGCCGACTTGGGTTTCAACCTTACATCTTTGGTAGGAGAACGCTGGAGACGCTGAATGCACCGCGGGCCATCGCGGGTAGAGGCGGCGGCGGGCGGGAGAAATTCGGGAGAATGGCCGTAGTTGGCGCCATGCCGGCAGGCCAGCCCTGACATTTGAGGGGCCCGGGGCGAGACTTGAATTTAAGGCCCTAGAAGCACCAAAACCGTAAAATATATATTATTTGGTATCACTAGTGAATTAGTAAGTACTTAAGGTGCATACGTGAACCATATTGATACGAAGTAATATACATACCCTATACATATTGAGTTATTATTTCTAACATTTCTAGATGTAAAGTCGCTCATGATGATATGCTAATATAAATCTTATTGATGATAACGCCTAGAACCATGTTGTCGTGGTTTTCGTGGGCATAGTACGGCCTCCTTTTGACAACTTGGCTTCTTGCCTCTCGGCATGGTCATCTCAGAGTTGGCAATGGGTCGTCTCTAGCTCATGTCAAGGAACTGTCAAACTGTGATACACATGATGAACATTATATGGACTCTTAGACTCGTATCTAACCATTGTCTTGAACTTCCGTGCTTGTAACCGACAAAGGAGATCAACACGTGATGGGGGAAAAAGTACTATAAGTCGATTGTATATTTGCATGCGACATTGCCTATGTCAATGTCTTGGACATGGTCGAGCCAACCGGTCCACCCCACATTTTGCAGGTTAATCGCCAATTTACCATTACTGGAGTAACTTCTGAATAACATTACATGATCCCAAATATGGCGACCTACGGCGGGAGCTTCAAGCAAAACGTGTGTGCTTCTTTATTTGTCTCTCGCTTCTCATGTCTATAATTGTGATATCTTGAAATTTTGAAGTTCTTAGATCGATCACATGGGTGAGGTCCATATAATGCCCATTGCCCATTGACCTACGTCAGCGAATTAGGCCCACCCTTAATGCTTTAACGTTTATTCTAGGACCAATCGTTTCATAGCTGATTAGCTGAACCAATAAAGAAAAGGCCCAAGCCAAAGGATAAAAAAGCCCAAGTTCCTGTCTAAACATAACGCTTCGTCCTCATGTGTCCATCCTATTGTACGCGAAAAATACGGGAGCTGCTATATGCCGACCGGGTCGGTAGGTACGGGGCACCGCACACCCCTCCGACCCGGCGGCTGTAACTGGGCCGCGACCCATTAGGTAACCTCCTTTTCTTCTTCGTTTTCTTATTTTTTCCTTTTTCTGTTTATAGTTTATTTTTAAAAACAAACATTTTATAGGTTTTTTTTTCTGTCTACAGATTTTAAAAATGTTCCATTTTAACTTCGTCCAAAATTTGAAAATCGTCCAAAATGTAAAAATTGTTCAAAATTCAAAAACGTTCAAAATTTAAATTTGTTTAAATTCCGAAATTCATCCAAAATTTGGAAATTCGTTCAAGATTAAATTTTGTTCCAACATTGAAATTCGTTCAAATTTAAATTCGTTCAAAATTTAAAATTTGTTCAAATTTTAAAATTCGTTCAAATTTGAAAATTCGTTCAAGAATGAAAATTTGTTCAAAGTTCGAAATTCGTTCAAATTTTGCCAAACTTGAACATTTTTCAGATTTAAAATTTTTCGAAAATTATTTTTAAACAGAAAAATAAAACGAGAGAAAAAAAGAAAATAGAAAAGAAAACAGAAAAGGGAAAAAAGAAAACAGAAAACGGAAAAGAAAAGGAAAAGGAAAAAAAGAGAAATAAGAAAAATCGCCTAACCGGGCCGGCCCACACCGCGCGCGGGGGTGTGCGGCGCGGTGCAGACGCCGACCTGGTCGGCATATAGGAAACGCCAAAAATACACGACCTGCTGTAATGGCGCCGCCATAGAAGCTCCGCCGCCACTACTGCACCGCATATACCTTAGCTATTTGAGATTTGGGGCCCCTTGGCTCTGGGGGCCCGGGGCGGCTGCCCCGCTGCCCCAGGACATGCCGCCATGCGTACCTAATCGCGAATGTGGCGGTGTCATGATTGCCGCCGGCGTTTCGCGAGACGGTGAATGAGCCGCCGACGACGGAGAGGCTGCAGCAGCTGAGCGACTGGGCCTCGTTTTTTCCGCGATTCCTATTCCCCGCCTATTGCGGGAGCGATCTGCTTCTCCGCACAGGGCACCGGTATTTGTGGGCCGGCCCATATAGCGGTACTAGTCAGTCTGTTTGCTCCGGTTATTTCCGCGATTCCTATTCCCCGCCTATTGCGGGAGCGATCTGCTTCTCCGCACAGGGCACCGGTATTTGTGGGCCGGCCCATATAGCGGTACTAGTCAGTCTGTTTGCTCCGGTTATTTCCAGTTTCTCCGTTTTCTGTGGGTCTTTTTCTTCCTTTTTGGGTTTTGATGGGTTTTTCAGCTTTTTGGTCAGTATTTCTTTTCTTTTTTATACCTGTTTTTTTTCAGATTTGAAATTTTCGAGTTTGAACATTTTTCAGATTTGAACATTTTTTTAAGTCCGAACATTTTAAAATTTGATCATTTTTTGATTTGAACATTTTTCATATTCTTGTTTTTTTTTCTTTCAGATTTGAACTTTTCAAATTTGAACATTTTTCAGATCTGAACATTTTTTAGTCCGAACATTTATCAAATTTGAATTTTTTTAGATTTGAAACATTTTTCATATTTCAACATTTTTTATCTGAATATTTTTTTTTCAAACTTGAACATTTTTTGAGTCCAAACATTTTCCAAATATTTTTAGAATCAAATTTTCGGGCAGGGAGCGATTGAGAGCAGTCAAACACGAACAACACGAAAATCGATGGAAGGACTCACACATACGCGTAACTACAGGACGCGTCATTAGATTCACTAATGGGCCAAGCCCATTTGTTGCCGGCGATATCCGGAGACAATCAAAAGCTCCGCTTATAGTGGAGAATAGAGGCACCCGAGGAGGGGGGGGTGCTGTATGCCGACCTGGTCGACGCGGACCAGACGCCGCACACCCCCCCCGGCAGGTTGTTGGGCCGGCCCAACAATCCCAGTTTTTTTTGCTATTTTGTTTTTTTTTCTGTTCGATTTTTCTTTTTACATTTTTTAAAAGCTGATTCTTTATAAAACCGATTTTTAAAATCTGGAATTTTCAAGTTTAGTTTTTTATGAAATTTAAATATTTTCAAAGTTTGAACATTTTTCGAATTTGAAACATTTTTTAGATTTTTTTTCGAAATTTGTACAGTTTTTGAATTTTAACATTTTTTTTGTTCAAAATTTGAAAATTTTCAGATATGAACATTTTTAAAAAAATTGAACATTTTTCACGTTCGAATGGTTTTCAAATTTGAACGGTTTTTAGATTTAAACAGTTTTTAGATTTGAACGGTTTTCAGATTTGTACGGTTTTTAGATTTGAACAGTTTTAGATTTGAACGGTTTTCAAATTTAAACATATTTGAATTTAAACATTTTCTCAATTTGATTTTTTTTAAATAAACAATTTCGAATCTAAAAAACAGTAAAAAGAAAAGAAAACAGAAAAAGAAACCAGAAAAAAAGGAAAAACGAACTGCTACAGACTAAACAGATATAAATGGGCCTGGCCCATACCCGACCAGGGGGTGTGTGGTGGCCGGTAGCCACCGACCTGGTCGGTGTATAGGTTTTGCCCCCGAGGAGGGCAAATCCTATTCACCGCTTAATGCGGGCGTTAGGATCGCTCCCGCCTGAAGCGATATGTGTTGGGCCAGGCCCATTTTTCTTTTCGCATCGTGCGTGCTATTTCCGCTGGTCCCCCGCTGGTTTCGAGTTGAGAGTTTATCCGGTTTTTCTGTACGTGCCTTTTCTTCTACACTATGATTTCTGCTCCGGGTTTTCCGTTTTTATTTTTTGCTTTGTTCTGGTGGTAATTTTATTTTTTCCAGTCATTTTTTAACTTTTATTTTCTTTGAACATTTTTAAATTTTGATTTTTTTAAACTTTTGAACAGTTTTCAATTCTGAACATCTTTTAGTTTTAAATTTTCTAGATTCTGAACTTTTTATATTTAATGTTTGTTGAACTTTTTCAAACTTCGAACATTTTTAATTTTTTACTTTTTCAAATGTAAACTTTTTCGTATTTTGAACATGTTTTACTTTTGAACACTTTTCAGTTTTGAATGTTTTGTTCTGTTTGATTTTTGTTCGATTTAATTTCTGTTTAGATATTTGGAAACCGAAGCTACAGACAACGACACACGAGTCACCCACGTGGAAAAGCTAGCTATGGATAAATGGACCTGGCCTAGTTTAAAGATCATGCCGGATAGATTATCTCGCGCTTAAGGCGTGAAATAGAAGTACCTAGCAGCGCAGCCGCTGCTTCTTTCCGATGGGGAACAAAACAACACGCGTAATCCGGCCCGTTTTGGAGTCGTGCGGCCATCCATTTCATGCGGCGGTGTGGGCCAAATCATGCCGACTTCCTCCTCCCAGTCCACAACCCGTGCGGCCGAAATGCTTGACTCCCCGCGACCCAACGTAAGGTTCTTTTTTCGCTCGAAAATTCATATTCTCCGCTTATAGCCGGAGGCATATGACGCTCCGCACAGGGGCAGTCATTTCTGTGCCGGCCCATTTCAACATGGTAATCCGTTCATTTTTCAAAAAAAAAATCAAGGTGGGAGTGCGTCTATTTTTCAAAATTGTCCCGAAATGGAAACTGTGCATAGGTGAATTTCGTTCATGTAATAGGAATGTTCAAAGAGGAAATCGTTCGTAGTTGAAATTCGTTCATGTAATAGGAATGTTCAAGGTTCAAAAGTGTTGGACTTCGTACATTTTCAAATCCGTTCATCCTCGAAATTCCGTTCATCATCGAAAATTGTTTAAAGAAGGAAACCGTTCATGCTTTTTGCAATTTTTGGTGAAGAATATATATCCGTTCATGTAACCAAACCTTGGAAATCCGTTCATGCGTTGAAAATTGTTTAAAGAAGAAAACCGTTCATCATGGAAATCTGTTCATGTCTTTTTTGGAAAATTTGTTCATGTTTTTCAAAATTGTTGAGTTGGAAAATGTTCAACGTGGTAATCCGTTCATTTTTCAAAATATCCAAGGTGGTAGTGCGTTCATTTTCAAAATTGTTCCAAAACGGAAACCGTTAATAGGTGAAATTCGTTCATGCAAATAGGAATGTTCAAGGAGGAAACCGTTCGTAGTTTAAATTCGTTCATGTAATAGGAATGCTCAAGGTTGAAAAATGTTCAATGTGGGACTTCGTACATTTTCAAGTACTTTCTTCCTCGAAAATCCGTTCATCCTCGAATTTTTTTTAACCGTTCATGTAATAGGTGAATTTCGTTCATGTAATAGGAATGTTCAAGGAGGAAACCATTCGTAGTTGAAATTCGTTCATGTAATAGGAATGTTCAAGGTTCAGAAATGTTGGACTTCGTAAATTTTCAAATCCGTTCATCCTCGAAATTCCGTTCATCATCGAAAATTGTTTAAAGAAGGAAACCGTTCATGCTTTTTGCAATTTTTGGTGAAGAATATATATCCGTTCATGTAACCAAACCTTGGAAATCCGTTCATGGGCTGAAAATTGTTTAAAGAAGAAAACCGTTCATCATGGAAATCTGTTCATGTCTTTTTTGGAAAATTTGTTCATGTTTTTCAAAATTGTTGAGTTGGAAAATGTTCAACGTGGTAATCCGTTCATTTTTCAAAAAATCCAAGGTGGTAGTGCGTTCATTTTCAAAATTGTTCCAAAACGGAAACCGTTAATAGGTGAAATTCGTTCATGCAAATAGAAATGTTCAAGGAGGAAACCGTTCGTAGTTGAAATTCGTTCATGTAATAGGAATGCTCAAGGTTGAAACATGTTCAATGTGGGACTTCGTACATTTTCAAGTACTTTCTTCCTCGAAAATCCGTTCATCCTCGAAATTTTTTAAAAAAGGAAACCGTTCATGCTTTTTGCAATTTTGTTCATCATCGATATCCGTTCATGTAACCAACATTAGGAAAAAAATTCATTCTTTTTTAGAATTTTTTTAAGTTAGGGAATGTTCGAGCTGGTAATCCTTATCGTTTTTTCAAAAATGTTCAACGTGGGATTTCATACATTTTCAATTTTGTTCAAAGATGGAAATTGTTAATGGATGAAACCGTTCATGTAATAGGAATTTTCATAGTTGATATTCGTTCAGCATGGATGCAATGCTAGTTGATAGTGAATCAGCATGCTAAAGATACAAGGGAAATGGAGTGGTTATATTTTTTGTCATGAGACTCCAGCAATCAACAAAGTTTTATCTATGTGAAAGGCAGCAAATGAATTAAATGGATAATTTTTCGGCACTAGTACTCTGATTTTTCACTATGCAAAGTTTGCTTAAATGAAACACTGTCTTCCCGCAGGCCCATTCGGACAACTATGTTCTTCATAAGAAAATTACTGTGACTTTTGTACTCGTTTTTTCGCATTGGTACTTTCCTGAAATGAAAGTTTGAATGGCAGCTTCTTCAGATCAATCAGCAGATTGTTTTAAAAATTAGTGAAGGTTCCGTTCCTAAGAGTTAGGGCATCTCCAGCGGCGCGATGCATTTTAATGTCCGCGAGCGTCCGTTTGCGTCTGGGGGCTGCTCCAGCGGGGCAACGCATTTTGCCCTGCCCCGTGTGCAGGTACATCTTGCCCTGCCCGTCGAACAAGACCTCCACAGTCCAGCGGCAGAAGTTGCAGCTGGCCTCCCGTAGCTGCAACTGCGCCGGCTCGACGCCATCGACGAACTCGGCGAACTTGTCCGGGAGCCGCTCGATGCGGAGGAGGGTTCCTGCGGAGACGAGAGCGACGAGCCGGCGAGGGCTCCACCACGGCGGCCCTTGGCCCGCCACGGGCGCCAGGCCGCGGCCTCGACCGCCTCGCCGACCACCAGGACCGGCCATGGACTTTCTCGCGGGCCTGGCTGCATCGCAGGAACACCTAGGCGGCGCTACGGCCGAGCTTTGTGGTGGCTAGGGTTTCTTTGGAGGAGTTGATGAGGAAGAAGAACGCGGGACGCGTGGCATCGCCATTAACGTGGTTGGCGGAGGTGGGCGGCGCTCGGCAGCCGAGGCATCGCCATTAACGTGGCGCAGACGCGACGCAGCGGCGCCGTCGCCGCGTTGGAGAAGACGCATCGACGCAGGGTCGCCGCTGCGGCCCGACGAAACATCCGCCGACGTGAGCGGACACTTTCCGCGTCCGCCGAGCGTCCGCCGAGACGCATCCGAGGCGCATATTTGGTCCAGGTTTGCGTTCGCGGAGGACGGCCACTTTGCGTCGCACGCTGGAGGTGCGACGCATTTCGGACGAAACGGTCGCTGAGCGACCGTTTGCGTCGCACCGCTGGAGATGCCCTTAATACTACACTGACTTTCGTTCTTTTTTGATTTCGCACTGCTACTTTTTTCATAATGTTCTCGAAGCAATAAAATTTGGAAAAAGAAGCAGCTTCAAACATTATGTGCGAAAAGCTACAGAACGGTCAAACCTACGCGCAAAACAGTCGTTCGTACGCGCGAAACAGGTGTCGACCCGAAACGGTATGTGCCAAACATATTCCAAACGGTAGATTTTTTTTTTTTTGAAATAATTCCAAACGGTAGATTTTTTTTTTTGAGCAAACGGTAGATGAGAAATAGAATTCGCGGAACGCTTAATTGGGCCGAGCCCATTTAACCCTGTCCTTCCTAACAAAGGTGCGCGGAGCCGATCGTCTATCCCGCTTAAAGCGGTCAATAGGCGCTCCCCGTTTTTTCTCTCTCTCATCGCTTTGTAACTTCCACCGTTTCATCCAATTGTCACAGAGAGCCCATTTTGTTTTTTTGAGGGGTATGTCACAGAGCCCATATGTCCACCATCATGTATGGGCATTCAGGTCGGGTATTGTACTTTTTCGGCCGAGTCTCTGTCATGCGAATTTCATTTGGGTATACAAGTTACATGGAGGATGAGTGCGTCAATCTGGGACCCGCATTTTGAACATTTAAACAATGCATTTCTAAAGTTTTAAAAAAATCTGAAATATATGTATACTTTAAGTGTGCAAAGTACTTGTCTGAAATACTTTACCAATAGATTTGGGTGCATGATTCAGAACTTGCCAGGTTTTGTCTTTTTTTTGTGTAGCTCATAATACATTGTATTTCAGGTTGAGATATTTCATGTTTGACGTATAAATCATTACCACTATGTACATTTATTTTTCAGAATTCTTTTAAACTTCCAAAATATAGGGTTTCGGTGTGCTCGGGTTCCAAACACATTCTCCCTTATAGACCTCCTATTCATCCTTTAAACGGTGCAACTACCCCTTGGTCCATGAAGAACACTAAACAAGCTGTATTTTCCGTGGCATGTAGTACTATAACTAATTTTTATAAGTTAATTTTATACTAGAAATGTTTATTATATATATATATTTCACATAAATGGTGGTCATATGTATCTATTTAAAAAATTCTATGATTG
Source organism: Lolium multiflorum (assembly GCA_030979885.1). Lineage (NCBI taxonomy): Eukaryota > Viridiplantae > Streptophyta > Magnoliopsida > Poales > Poaceae > Lolium > Lolium multiflorum. The sequence continues at coordinate 295,268,449 of CM061748.1, read as the reverse complement.
AAGTAAATGTTAATGAGTTAGAAAGTTGTTTCGATATATGATAACAAATTTTCATACAATAAAAATGTCCATAAGATATATAAATATATAAAGTGTATTATGAATTGTATGATTTCAAAAAAAGTGCATGTGCTTACAAAAAAACAAAAGGAAAACAACGGAAAATGAAAAAGAAAAGAATAAGGAACTAAAAAGGCAGCAAAACAAAATATCAAAAGGACTCTAAAATAACAAAAAAAATTGAATAAATTTGATTAAACATACAAAAGAAAATCAGGAAAACAATAAAGTCTATCATAAAACCATAGGCTGAAACCTCAAGTTCACGGGAGGCCATTGTGTCACAGGAGCCAAATGGGTTGGCGTATTCTGTCCATAGCCTACTAGTACCTATTGTTTTCCCTGTCTTTTTTCATTTGTGTCGTTACTTCTCTCTCTCTCTCCCTCTCTCTCCCCTTATAATTTTTTTCTCTTTATTTTTGTAATTTTATTTTGAACATACACATCGATGTTTTTTTGTAAAATACACAAACATTTCTTTCTATATTTAATCCTTTTTCATATAGATTATTGTTACTTACTACTTTTGTACATGAACATTTTTGTTTAATAAAATTACTCAATTTTTTTGGATGATAAATGTATATGTTATATGGTACATAAACATTTATTGTATGATATATAAATATTTTATTTCCAACCTATGAACACCTTATCTTTCTAAGATATAGGATTTTTTTTTGAAAAAAGATGAACACTTTTCTATATGTACGGGAACGATCATTTTGGCGCACATGAATATTCCATCTTTTTTGCATCACAAAAAAATTTCCATTTCGAATTAGTTTAGAAAAATAAAGATGTATACATAAAATTTGATATGTAGAACAAAACCTACTCCCTCCGTTTGTAAAAACCCATCGCAATGTTTTCTAGATATAGATGAATCTATAGCTAAAACATGTTTATATACATATGTATCTAAACAAAGTTGAGAATCTTTTTTGAAACGGATGGAGTACATGCTAAATGGGCCGCGTCAACGTGGCACATGGGGAAATGCTTCAAGCGTTAAGCCTCTTAGGAGCCCCCAATTTGGAGGTCCAGGTGGAAAGCTATACATGAAGGGAAATTTTGAAGTCCAATCTGTTGGAGATATGCCCAAGAGGCAATAATAAAATGGTTATTATAATATATCTTTGTGTTTATGATAATGTTTGCATACCATGCTATAATTGTATTAACCGAAACATTGATACATGTGTGTTATGTAAACAACAAGGAGTCCCTAGTAAGCCTCTTGTATAACTAGCTTGTTGATTAATAGATGATCATGGTTTCGTGATCATGAACATTGGATGTTATTAATAACAAGGTTATGTCATTAGGTGAATGATATAATGGACACACACCCAAATGAGCGTAGCATAAGATCAAGTCATTAAGTTCATTTGCTATAAGCTTTCAATACATAGTTGTCTTAATCCTTCGACCATGAGATCATGTAAATCACTTACACGAAAGGGTACTTTGATTACATCAAACGTCATTGCGTAAATGGGTGACAATAAAGGTGGGATTAAGTATTCGGAAAGTGTGAGTTGAGGCATATGGATCAATAGTGGGATTTGTCCATCCCGATGACGGATAGATATACTCTGGGCCTCTCGGTGGGATGTCATCTGATTAGCTTGCAAGCATATGAATGGTTCATAAGAGATCACATACCACGGTACGAGTAAAGAGTACTTGTCGGTAACGAGGTTGAACAAGGTATGGAGATACCGATGATCGAACCTCGGACAAGTAAAATATCGCGAGACAAAGGGAATCGGCATCGTATGTAAATGGTTCAATCGATCACTAAGTCATCGTTGAATATGTGGGAGCCATTATGGATCTCCAGATCCCGCTATTGGTTATTGCTCGGAGAGGAGTCTCGACCATGTTCGCATAGTTCGCGAACCGTAGGGTGACGCGCTTAAGGTTCGATGTCGCATGAGTAGATATGGAATATGGTATGGAGACGAAGTTTGTCGGAGTCTCGGATGGGATCCAGGACATCACGAGGAGGTCCGGAATGGTCCGGAGAATAAGATTCATATAAAGAAAGTTGATTTCTAGGTTTCGGAAAAGTTCGGGATTTTTCCGGTGAAAGACCGGGAAGGTTCTAGAAGGTTCCGGGGTCCCACCAGTGGGCCCACGACCCTAGGAGGCCTAGCATGGGCCGAGGGGGTGCACCCTAGCCTAATGGGCCAGGGGCACATGCCCCTCAAGGCCCCGGCCAACCCTATGGTTTTCCCCAAAACCCTAGGGGGATCAATTGGGGGGAAGAATTCCCCTCCCCCTTTGCCGCCGGCCCTAGATGGGTTTGGGGCATTGGGGGCCACCCAAACTGACCTCCCCCTATATAAAGAGGGGAGGGGGCGTTCACCCCTTCCACAGCAAGTTCGCCGCCCTCTCTCCTCCATAGATTTCTTTGAAGCCTGCAGCTTTTCTCCTCCACCACCACCACCACGCCGTCGTGCTGCTGGGATTCCGAGGGGATCTACCACACCTCCGCTGCCCGCTGGAACGGGGAGAGAAGGGCTTCATCGACACCGCACGCGCGGCCGAGTACGGAAGTCCGGATTGCAGACCGGGATGATCGTCTACACCAACAACGAGATCTCGATCTCGTAGGCTTTGGAAATCTTCAAGGGTTAGTAACTTATTAATCTCGTTGCTCCGATCTTGTAGATTAGATCTTGGGTGTTCCATAGATTAGATCTTGGATTTATTCGTCGCGGTAGGAAATTTTTGTTTTCTATGCAACGAACCCCATCGTGGTATCAGAGCCATGTCTATGCATAGATCTGTTGCACGAGTAGAACACAATGGTTTTGTGGGCGGTGATGCTTTTGTTGCTTTAGTTTGTGCACTTTGCTTCTTGTGGGATGGTGGGATGAAGCGGCCGGGCTAACTTTACATGACCGCGTCTCATGAGACTTGCTCCACGATTGACATGCAACTTGTATTGCATAAGTGGCTTTGCGGGTGTCTGTCTCTCCCACCATAGTGAAGATTGTAATTTGCACTTCTATTGTCATCACTAGTATCACCGTTGTGGTTCATGTTCGTAGGTAGATTGGATCTTACTCGAAAACCCTAAACCACGTAAAAGATGCAAACCAAATTAGAAGCGTCTAACTTGTTTTTGCGGGGTTTGGTGATGTGATATGGCCATAATGTGATGATGATTATATTTGATGTATGAGATGTTCATTGTTGTATTATGGCAACCGGCAGGAGCCTAATGGTTGTCTTTAATTTTTGTTAAAGACCTGCGTGTCTATTCATCATGTAATAGCTTTATTTCAAGTAGTTGTCATAGTAGCTATAAGTGATGGACAACCATGAAGCGCGCCACGGACCTTGGTGCAATGCTGGTGATGATGGAGATCATGATCATGTGCTTTGGAGATGGAGATCAAAAGCACAAGAAGAAAGGCCATATCATATCACATATTATGAATTGCATGTGATGTTAATCCTTTATGCATCTTATATTGCTTAGATCGCGACGTAGCATTATAAGATGATCCCTCACATTAATATCAAGATAATAAAGTGTTCTCCCTCGTATGCACCGTTGCAGTTCGTCGTTTTGAAGCATCTCGTGATGATCGGATGTGATAGACTCTACGTTCACATACAACGGGTGTAAGCCACACGCGGAATACTTGGGTTTGCTTGACGAGCCTAGCATGTACAGACATCTCTGGACAACGGAAACCGAAAGGTTGAACACGAGTCATATGGATGATATGATCAACATGTTGATGTTCACCATTGAAGCTACATCATCTCACGTGATGATCGGTTTTGGTGTAGTGGATGTGGATCGTGTGCCACTTAACAACTATGAGGGATGTTGTATTAAGTGGGAGTTCATTAGTAATTAGATTAAAACATGAACTAATTATCATGAACATAGTCTGAATAGTATTTTGAATTAAATTTGTAGAATTGGCATGTTATCTACCATGCGCTAGTCTTGTAATTGAGATAGAAATATGTTAAGTCTGACAAGTAACTTTACTGGTACCGTATTGTTAAAAAATCAAGAAATGATTAAGTCCTATTGCAAACTTTTAGTAAACCTCTCATTAATGATTCAAAGAACAATGGTTTCAATTAGTACCTAGAATCATCTTGCTTCCGTGAAACTTGAAATTCAAATCTGTTTGAAAAACAAGGAGCTGGAAATTTTGTTTTCAAAAATAAGCAAGGTATGAGATATATGTGATATCTAAGACCTTTTTGCAAGATGATAGAATATAATCTAGTGAGACTACATAAACTCATAAGTTTTATGGGAATGTAAGAAGGTTGAAGACGCCAGGCGTCCCAATCCTCCAACTAGTTGGGCACTAACGATATTCGCATATCCATGAAGTGATCGTCCTTAGTATGCACCGTTGCTAAGACTCGTCGTTTCGAAGCATCACGTGATGATCGTGTGTGATAGATTCTACGTGTGCATACAACGGGTACAAGCCAGATTTGCACATGCGAATACTGAGGTTAAACTTTACGAGCCTAGCATGTAGACATGGTCTCAGAAAGTAGTCATAATATGATGGATAAAATTATGAGTGAAATTGTTCATCATATTACAAAGTTACTAATAGTAAAATCTGGAACACTTGTCATATGATGATCAACTTCAAAGTAAGAACCTCAAGGTTATTGGTATTTGACCAATGGACTTAGAAGTCATTGAAAGTGAGGTGTTTTCTAAGAATGAGGAAAACTAAAAGAGAAACTACAAAAGATATTTTGGCAGAAAGAAAGAAAAGACTAGAAAGTCTAGCTCAGGTGTATATAGATGATATACATGTTATGAATGTATTCCATGTTTGGTCACAAAATGGAATTCTTGGGTATTAGTACCGTATTGGTTGGTATGAGGTGTCATACAAAACAATGCAATACAAGAATACATTGGCCTAAGTGACTGAAAAGGAATGTGATAGGAATGCACGTCTGGAACAAAAATAAAGTGTTATTATGTTCGTCGTTGGCATTCTATCTAGCCATTCAGATTTATAATAAAGAACTTTATAATTGTTATTCTTGTTCTGGTTAAATGAAAACAATGAGTTGTTCAAATTGTAACAGAATTCCATGTACGATGGATAGTTATTATAAATCTTTATGGTGAAACACACATACATAACACTGACGCTAAAATGCCATAAGGCAAATGATGTGAATTCCACTCATTAGTGGAACCGCCATTTAGGTCATGTTAGAAAGGAACGCATGAAGGAACTCCATTTGAATGGATTTTCGGAGTCATTCGACTTGGAATCGTTTGGCGCTTGCAAATCTCTTCTAAAAGAGAATGACTTAAATACCGTTCATAGGCCAAGAGTTGAACGGGCAACTAACTTAGTGGAAACATACATAGTGATGTATATGGTTCACTGGGCATAGTTGTGTGCGGGAGATTCTTCTACTTCATGAAACTTCTAACAATGAATTGAGTATATATGTGGATATATTCGATAAGGAAGAAGTTTGAAACATTTGAATGGATTCAAATAAATTTCAGCATGAAGTGGAAATCATCGTAATAGAAAAATCAAATATCTATGATTGGATCATGGTGGAAATATTTGAATTACGAGTTTTAGCGAACATCCAAGAGAGTTATGAAATTGTTCTACAACCTCACGTTTCTTGGTGTATCATAATGATGACAGAGTATCCAAGAGAAGTATCCAAAACTTGTTGGATTGATGATGAGATAAAATAAAATGACGCCATTATATTTTTGTGGATTATGCTTTAGAGACTACCGCTTTTACACTGAATAGAGCATCATCATGATCCATTGAAATGACACCATATGAGTTATGGCATGGGTATAAACCCTAATAGTCCTTTCTTAAATTTTGGTATGCGTAGCATAAGTGAATGAGTTTACAACCAAAATCGGATGAATGTCTTTGTTGGTTATCCCAGAGAATTGATTGGGAATTCTTTCCACTTTTAAGTAAAAGACAAAAGTGTTTGTTGATGTTACTTACTTATTTCCAAGAAATTGTTTTCTAGCGAAGTATTTGAGTGGGAGGACAATGGAACTTGATAAAGGTTTATGAACCTGAGCATGATGATCAGAGTAGCGCAGCGTCGGAAATGGTTCCGGAAGCAGCTACGAAGATCATGGCTCACATGTCTACAAATTGTTATAGTCATGGAGATCAAAGTACTTATTGAACCTTGTAGGTATGGTTTGCTTTGTGATCAAATAAATGATTTGTGAACAAAGGATTGATTTTGAACAATGATAAACCAACTACATACAAAGAAGTTATGATGGGCCCTGACTCCGTTAAAATGGCTATGCGCCATGAAATCCAAGATAGATGAATACTTTTTGAAAGTAAATGGATCTATCAAATAGATGGACTTGGATGGAATATCCTTAAAGAAGCTTGACTTATCGAAAAGTTGTTTACGACAAAGTTCAAAGAGTTGACTACGATAAGATTAGATCTTCCGTGGCAATGCTTATAGTCTATGTGGATTATTCTAGTAATCGCTACATATTTCTTTTATGAGATATGATAGTAGGATGGCAGAAATACATTCCTTACCAGAAGTATGTATGAAGGATGTATACCAGATGCAACCAAGAGTTTTGCTGGTCCGTGGAATACTAGATAGGTATACAAACTTCAATTGGATGAAGTAAGTATCATGGAGTTGGAATCTTCACCGGATGAAATAATGAAAGAGTTTTGATTTCATCAGAAATGATGAAGATGCTTGCATTTGCAAGAAATTAAGTGGGAGCGCTGAGACACATTTATAATACTTTATGTAGATGACATATCGTTGATTAAAATTAATGTAATCATGTACTTGATGTGATTAAAAGGTTTCATTGAGAATTAATTTCAATGAAAGGATATGGACTGAAACATATTTAGTGTCAAGATCTATGAAGATAGATTGAAACACGTAATAAGTTTAAGTCAAGGTACATAGAATGGATATTGAAGTGGTTCAATATAAAAGTGTTAAGAAAGTGTTCTTTTCCATGTGAAGGTTTAACAAGACTTCGGTGTATTTGACACTCGATGAGTAAAAGCACATGAGTGATTTTAGATCACAAATAATATGTACAAAGTCAGATGTCCTGTGCTCTAAGTTGTTACGAGCATATACCAGAATGATTCATATAATGATCATTGGACAACAATAAGAATATCCTTGAGTTCTTTAGAAGAATCAAGGATGTATATATATAGTTTTTATATGGGGTAATGACAAACAAATCGCTGTAAGGTGTTGCACCGATATTAGTTTGGTCACATATAAAAATAAAATTTCAATCTCAATTAGGCTAAGTGTTGTTTATAAGGTAGCACAATGAGCTAGAAGAAGTCTATGCTAGATTTAGATCAGTTCTAAATATTGTGACGGATTCTACAAACGAAGGCAGAGCATGTCATTGTTTTGACAATGACTCAGGATGTTAAGTCAAAGAGTTCTTTGAGAACTTGGTGTAGTTCCGATGTCAGAATTTTGAAGCTATATTGTATGTGACAATATTAGTGACTTATTTCAGACCGCGGAATTAAGGTTCCACCAGAGGACTAAGCATATACAATTAATGCCGACTCATTTGGAAAATGAGTGATGCGTTGAGACGCAAATGAATTGCAAAATAAATACGTTTATGAGCATGTCAGATCCGTTGACTAAAACCTCTCCCGTGAGCAAAACATGATAAGCACCAGAAGGCCAAGGTGTTATATCTTTACATATGTAAACTAGATTATTGACTCTAGTGCAAGTGGGAGACTGTTGGAGATATGCCCAAGAGGCAATAATAAAATGGTTATTATAATATATCTTTGTGTTTATGATAATGTTTGCATACCATGCTATAATTGTATTAACCGAAACATTGATACATGTGTGTTATGTAAACAACAAGGAGTCCCTAGTAAGCCTCTTGTATAACTAGCTTGTTGATTAATAGATGATCATGGTTTCGTGATCATGAACATTGGATGTTATTAATAACAAGGTTATGTCATTAGGTGAATGATATAATGGACACACACCCAAATGAGCGTAGCATAAGATCAAGTCATTAAGTTCATTTGCTATAAGCTTTCAATACATAGTTGTCTTAATCCTTCGACCATGAGATCATGTAAATCACTTACACCGAAAGGGTACTTTGATTACATCAAACGTCATTGCGTAAATGTGTGACAATAAAGGTGGGATTAAGTATTCGGAAAGTGTGAGTTGAGGCATATGGATCAATAGTGGGATTTGTCCATCCCGATGACGATAGATATACGGGCCCTCTCGGTGGGATGTCATATGATTAGCTTGCAAGCATATGAATGGTTCATAAGAGATCACATACCACGGTACGAGTAAAGAGTACTTGTCGGTAACGAGGTTGAACAAGGTATGGAGATACCGATGATCGAACCTCGGACAAGTAAAATATCGCGAGACAAAGGGAATCGGCATCGTATGTAAATGGTTCAATCGATCACTAAGTCATCGTTGAATATGTGGGAGCCATTATGGATCTCCATCCCGCTATTGGTTATTGCTCGGAGAGGAGTCTCGACCATGTCTGCATAGTTCGCGAACCGTAGGGTGACGCGCTTAAGGTTCGATGTCGCATGAGTAGATATGGAATATGGTATGGAGACGAAGTTTGTTCGGAGTCTCGGATGGGATCCAGGACATCACGAGGAGGTCCGGAATGGTCCGGAGAATAAGATTCATATAAAGAAAGTTGATTTCTAGGTTTCGGAAAAGTTCGGGATTTTTCCTGAAAGACCGGAAGGTTCTAGAAGGTTCCACCCAAGGGCCCACGACCCTAGGAGGCCTAGCATGGGCCGAGGGGTGCACCCTAGCCTAATGGGCCAGGGCACATGCCCCTCAAGGCCCAGGCGGCCAACCCTAGGGTTTTCCCAAAACCCTAGGGGATCAACTTTGGGGGAAGAATTCTCCCCTTGGCCGCCGGCCCTAGATGGGTTTGGGGCATTGGGGGCCACCCAAACCGACCTCCCCCTATAAAGAGGGAGGGGGCAGGGGGCGTTCACCCCTTCCACAGCAAGTTCTGGCCGCCCCTCTCTCCTCCATAGAGCTGTTCCCGCTTGGCGAAGCCCTGCAGCTTTCTCCTCCACCACCACCACCACGCCGTCGTGCTGGGATTCCGAGGGGATCTACCACACCTCCGCTGCCCGCTGGAACGGGGAGAGGAAGGGTTCATCGACACCGTACGCGCGACCGAGTACGGAAGTGCTGCCGGATTGCAAGAGGGATGATCGTCTACACCAACAACGAGATCTGATCTCGTAGGCTTTGGAAATCTTCAAGGGTTAGTAACTTATTAATCTCGTTGCTCCGATCTTGTAGATTAGATCTTGGGTGTTCCATAGATTAGATCTTGGATTTATTCGTCTCGCGGTAGGAAAATTTTTGTTTTCTATGCAACGAACCCCATCACAATCGACTATGGCATTTGCCATTTAAGAAAAATCCATGGCCTTGTCATCAAGACTCCTAACCGACTTGGAACCACCATAAGATGCGAGTGAAAAGTCAATTCCCATGGAAAGACAAAGACCGAGACAAATGCCCATATGGTGGATTACTCCTTCACCTGGGTCACAATGTGACTATCACGTGGTACGCTCATGGATACATGAATTTTTAATGGGTTTGACGATATGCAGACATATTTTTCTAGTGGATCATCAGTATGGGTGATTGATGGGCTTGTGTCGCTAGTCTATTTAGAGACAATTGGTTGCATCAGTGGTGGGCAAAGACCTTAGCTTGAGCAGCACTGTCATGGCATCTGTTTGCCTCAAGATTATCAACAAAATTTGTAACATAAGTTCTTTCAAAGTACATTGTTTGTTTGCCTCGAAAAAGTTTGCCCATGAAAGATCATCGACATTGTTTGTAAACTTTTGACAATTCCTATGGATAAATCAACAACCTTTCAAAATAAAATCTTCGTGAAACCTCTACAAGAATATCTTTTTGGAAATGTTTCGACAAAAAAGTAGCGAAACTTTCCCCTAGGGTGTAGGGGTTTTGCTAGATGCGTACATGAGAGTACAAATATGCGGGCGTGCCATCTTGCTTGATGAAACAAGAAATAAAATAAAATAGACAAAGAAAGACAAAACACCATATAAGGAACACTGCATTTTATTCATATCATTGCATTGTACAAATACATATTGCATGTTCCAATAGGACTATATCCTTTTTGCCTTCTGCGTCGCGCTCATGGAGTATCTGACATAGGAGATTGCGTAGTTCATTGATTCCCAGTGCGTTTGCAAGCATCCGGTTAATTACATCCGCAGGGTCAAGCCCCACAGAATACCTCCGATTAAGTTGCGCTGATGGTCGTCGTCATGATTGGATTGCTCATCCATATGCATTGTGATATTTATGGAAAACATGTGTGCGGGTGGCTTTGTTTCGCCAAAACCCAGTCACGTGTATTACCGCCATGTTGGTATGACCAACAGGATATGTCGATGAAGGGGATGACTTTCGCCTCGTCGGTGCCCAGTCATGTAACGCCCTGACTTCATCGGACATGGACATGTGTATGTGTTGCTATCGCCTCGTCGGTGCCAAGCAACAATGTGTCCTATCCCGTAGGTTTGGGACATGTCGATAATAATGGTGACCTAGCCTCGTCGGCACTTGGCCATGGTTTTGCCTAGCCTCGTCAGCTTGGACATGATGGTAATGATATGTAGCCATTGTCTCGTCGACACTTGGCTAAGGTGTCGATGCTGAATAATATCACATATGCATGTTGGATGATGCTTGTCAAATATGCTAGTCTCACGTCCGTGTAGGAGCAAGATCGACGGTGGATATATTGTATGGACGCCTCCTTGTAAGGGGCGACATAGATGAATGATTGAGCATGCCTCCCTGCAAGGAGCAAGATCAATTTGATATTTCGACTCCTTCATATTTGGCGTTTGGCCGCATACTTCCGTCCTAAATTATACAGAGCTGCAGTCGACCACCCTTGTTGAGGTAATCCACAATCGTAGGGATAAACCAACATCGTGGGGATAGTCGTCCCGCGCTCATGTATTCGATCGCCGATTCCATCACATCGGAAAGCCATGATTTATAGCCTCGCTTCGATGGCGGAATCTATAATTTCTTTGATCTTGATCTTGCCTCTTCATTAATGGAGGATGCATATAGGTCGTAGAATAGACACTTCGAGGAAGAAATATCAAGATGCGAAAATTCATTGCTTACCATCAAAAACGCGCTTTCCTCCTGGCCCCATAGTAGTTGCCATAGACGCCGCAGCGTCGCAGCAATCGTCCCAAATTTTGGTAGGTGAAAGTGTGGCGTTCGTCGTTGCAAAATTCTAATGCAAGATCGACGAACTAGATGGATGAATATGGTGTTGTTCGCCGCTGCAAAATTTTGATGCGAACGACGAACTTCCGCGGCGCGAGGGTGTGGCGAGATCGTGCCTTTTTTCCTTCCGCGTCCGCGTGCGTGTCCTTGTGTTTCGTGGTGAGTCTTGTATTTATAGGCCGCGGGTAGGATTCCTGAGAACGAACAACCGCGCGCAGCGCGCCGTCGGCGGTTCCGGTTTGTGTGCTTGAGATAAGTACGTATCTCGTGATCTTTATCTTCCGCCTGCTGCTAAGCTGATTGATCTGTTGCGCGCATGGTCTGGCTCGATTAAGTTGCTCTTGACCGATCGACAACGTGCCAATTGTAACTCGTACCTTGTACGTACGTGTTGTGTTGTAGCTAGCATGTACACGCAGCCAGCTAGCCACGATCGAGCATGCGCATTGCTAGCAATGCATCAAGACCTGACTAATACATTCATGTAGTAAGCGCACATGCGACCGGCCGGACAGGCCATACGTACGTGCGCCGTAGTATTTGGCTTGTACATGTATATCTCAAAGTGCCATCTTGAACTAGTTAGCCTCGTACAAAACTCGTTGAACACGAGGCTTGCAGATCAAGTTAATCAAAACGTGTGGCTATTCAAATCGTTTTAGCTTGTCTTGATCAGGACGTGTGTGACGTAATCAATGAAGTCATCCGTATAAATACCGGCCGTCCGACCGTACACGCGCGTCGCCCGTGCTAAGTTCAACCCCAAACAGGCCGGCCCCTGTCCTTTGCACGTAGAGCATGGATCTTTCCATCGCCAGAGATATAGTGTCTTGTGTAGTTACATGAGACTAGTTTCACGTGATGAACAACAACTCGATTGGAATTTTATCCTTGCTGAATTCTCACGTCTATTCATATTTGCATGGATCTGCTTCATGTGGGCAATCAACAGCTAGTTAGGATTTAACAACTGATCTCCTTCTCACGTGGAATCATGGGTTGCCAAAATAATTAGCCAACACATATATTCATGGACCACGTAAGTCAGGTGGCCGTGCATGTGTCATAGCAATTTTACATGTATTAAGTATTATCATAATTGATATGTATTGTATTATCATCTCTATATTTTTTATATTATGAATTTTGGTACAAAAATCCATCAAACAGGAAACACATATTAGTCAATACTCTACTTTGTTCTGACCAAAATTGGGAGTATTGTGTAGAATTTATTACATAAGATAATATATATTAAATTTAGATAATAATATAATAACATATTTTTAGAATTACTCAAGTTTTCTACAATTATGTGTAATAAATTAATATGAGATTATAAATTTTGGATTCCCATGGCATAATGCCTTTTGAAATAAGGGAGGAACTATGTGTACAAGATGAGGTGAGATCATCTTTGACCCACTTACAATTCTCAATAATTAAATATGAACGCTATGCGTGTCAGAATTTAACAGAAAAATGCCCTATGTTGCTTTTTAGTCATTTCACAATCATTAAATATATGTGTAGTTTGAGTTATTTAAGCATAAAAACTAGAAAGTTACCGAAAGTCAGCGAAGGTGGTTGATCCAACTTTACCAAACCACATGTTGTGGGCATGTTAAATCACAAACTTTGATGTGGTTTTGCACATTGATGCATTCAAACGTGTGAAAAGAAAATCAGATGCAAGAAATTTTCCGGGATCATAACCTAATGAAACCCATAAAATGCGAATATATATATATATATGTCATATTAATAATTACTTGAGATAGATATACCACTCTTATCTTTTAATATTGAACTGTCATGTTTTTTTTTTGTATAAATCGTAGTAGATTTTATTCTAGCCACTATTGCTTAGGAATTGTTTCATTATTGTGAGCCCGTAGACGTGCAAAATAACCATGTTAAGGTTTGGAGGGTTAGCTAGTTTCATACTTTCAATGATTCCATGAAACATATCGCATGTGCGGAGAATGTTAGTAATAAAAACATGAAGAGGCTTCATCAGTTAAAATTATCATCTCTTCTATATAACAAAAAATATAGATAACTAAAGCCGTCTTGTCATTTTTGCACACATACATAAATAGTGACATTTCTTAATTACATTTATTATATCACATGGGTTGATCCACATTATTTTGAAAGGCTGCACCTACAAAACTGCCTTTAATGTTGCCATACTCTTGGATGGATTTTTTCCAGGTTCTTGGTGCGTAGAATCCCATGCATTCATCATTTGTTTTAGTTTTCTAGATGAATATTTGAATGTGCAAAACCTGTCTAAATAATTGGGTTAATATTTGGTTGGTTTCCAAAAATAGTAAGAAGAAATTCATATTTATGGAGAACCCTCGAAACAAGGAAATATTATCAACTAATATGATCATCTATGTTCCTTAACAGCACGTAGACAAATGAATTTATCCCATCAGTTTAGTTTTTAATAATTCATGAATAGTCATATTTTTTTACATTATTTGTTCATTGTTTCATTCACTCCAACCACGGTGTGTTTCATTTAAAAAATCTAGCAATACAAAATCAAAAATTGAAACAAATCTAGGTTTCATGATAAGTGGTCTTGAAAGTTCAAGGTTTACAATAGATGATCTCATAGTTAAGGGTTAAAATAAGGCAAAAAAAACTTAAAGTTCAAAATTATACGAATAGTTTAAAACATTGAGATAAAATACAATAATAAATAAGGAAATATAAATAAGTCGGTTGGTTAGACCACAAGAAAATACTAGTGTCTTTTATGGATTGTGATTGGCCATAGTTGTGATACACACAACTATGAATTTCTAAGAAATTGATACCACAAATATTAGTATATGGGAGTATGTGACCCAATAAAGGGATTTATAATAATCAACTATCCGTCTTTGTTTCATAAATTTCTAAGGAATGCAATTAAAATTATTAGATTTGTTTTTAAAGAAGAAATTATTAATAGTACATTTGTACGGAAAAACTATAACTATCAAAAATATGTAAATATCCTTGAGAATCAAATACACGTCACATCGTCATCCAATCCAAAAAATGCAATATATTTTTATGGAATTATTTGGGTACTTTGAAGCTTATCCGTAGTGGGCATCCACCTGATTCAAAATGGGATTTTAACTTCACAAAGTGTCAAAATCACCTAGAAGAATAAAAAATAGGAATCATAAAGAGGTTTTTTGGTTGAACCATAGGAAAGTGCATGTGTTTTGTTATGGATTATGATTGACCATATATAGTTGAGATACACGCAAATGTAATGTTCTAAGAAATTGGGTCGATCAAAAAATGATTTAAGATAAAAAAAACTAACTTAATTTATTTATAATTTTATAAAATTCTTCTTTGTTTTGAAATTTCTAAGCAATATTTTTCAAAAACACACAATTATTTTGTATTAAGAGACACTAATATTAAATTTGTAAGACAATAAACTATAACTTTCAAAAATATCTGTTAAGTGGGGCATGTTTGGGACACTATGCTAGTGATTAAAAATGTTGAGATCAATTGCTAGTGCAAAGGTTACTTACTACGTCCCAACAACTTGTTTTTTTAATAACTTTCTTGTTGCTCTTTGCCGCCAAAATTCCCTCCTTTCCAAAATCTGATGTTTTTGTATCCATCGCCGGATCTAGCAAGATGTTGCTTTGTTTGGCTGTGAATTCTCGTCATGCTTTGTAGACATCCTCTAGCCACTCCTTTGATTATGGGGAATCCCTCTTGGTCAATCAAGCATATATTTCATTGTATTATCTGCCAGCAAGATGTATACGAGAGGAAGCATCTAGAGAGACGTTCATGCAAGTTCTTTGATATGTAGAAGTACTCTAGCTACTCCTAAACATGTGGTTATTGTCTTAGTTCATGATTTATCTTCGTGTCGAAATACGGTGCTTGCTAGCATGCACAAACATCACATGACTGGGTAAATACGTGAATGGTCTTGGGGTACTCATGATCCCAAGATTCAAAAGGTGCGGAAATCATATTTGAAGTTTCAGATTCCATTAAATAAATCAAGAATACACATAATGTCGTGAAACTTATCTGTCCTATTTTTTAAAAAAAACATGATCGTATGTGGTCCTAAGAAAAGAAAAGAAAAAAGAGAAAATGGAACTTGCATAGTTAAAATTTTGGTGCTTGTACTGTTGCTGGTAACTTTTTATTTTTTGCACAAGTTACGTAGTTTTGTGTTTATGTTTCGAATATTGCATACATACATGCATAGACTCCCTACATGCATGAATTAATTTTACTTTTCATGCGGGATTCAGAGTACCCATGTAATTAATGAAAATGTGCATATGCGTGGTTGCATGAGTAGAGATGCTTCTATATACTACTTACTATGTAAACTCTGCAGAATGTATTACGCCCAAACTTCTTCACCTGCCGTTATTCTCACGCTATGCGACCTGGACACACAATTAAGATTCCTATAATATGGGTCACGATCAAACAGCGTCTGTCGGCAAATCACGATCAAGCGGGGGAGCTGCTAGCTAGGTGCTGCATGCCCCGCGTACACACGCCAAGTACGCGTTGTTGCGGCGCGCGGCAACATATATGGATCTCGGTCGCGCTGATCCGATCAAATCATTCTCTGTTATTTTCTATCGGTGATGATCGATCTAGTCATCCTCTCGGCTCGTCACCATCTGACTGTAGCTTATATTCGTTTAGAATTCAGGGATTTGCAGATAGCGCGCGCGTGTTGTATAGTCTCGGACTTGTGTCGGCAATGGACGTGCTCACAGATGCAAAATCGTAGCGGATTCGGTTTCTCTCATCGGATGGATATTCAAGATTGTGCGGCGATGGGGAGAGAGTCTGTCATTACCATGAGGGCAAATTGCGTGTGCGTCTTGTTTATATATGGTCAAGTGGTCAAGAAAGCTCTTTCTCTCGGCAAACAAATTCTGGCAGCACGTGATAGATATAACAAGTCAACCATTAATCTCATGCCAACTCGATCCATATTACTTTTTTTTGAAATAGGGCATCCTCTCACTCGATCCATATTACTAGGCCGGCCTAGAAGAATCTGGCTAATAATTACTACAGCTGTTTTTTTTACTGCGTATTTAGATTTGAAGTATTTTGCTTGTATCGCATTGATGCAACTTTTGAGTTAATAAAAATCCGTTGAACGAAAAAAATGCATACTCTCTTCATTCACTAATATAAGATATTTTAGATTTTGTATATTCATCTATTTTGTTATGTATCTAGTTTATTTTGTGTGTGTAAATTCACTCATTATGGTGTCTATCTAGTTCACTTTAAAATATCTATTTATTTGTGAATAGAGGTAGTACCATGATACATATGTATACTGTGTGTTTACCCGCATTAGTGGTATTGATTCTCTACAACAGCTAACTCGGCTATGTTACAAAGATTGGGCCGGAACGGTGCACCGTGAGCTCCAGTGCAAATATATAGAAATATTCATACTACACCTGGGTGTAGTTATACCCACCCGTGTTTCTCATAACTTAGAGAGTATCTATCATACCGGATAGCATGTACATGTAGTATGAAGTATATAAAACTATTTTGGAAGTATATATACTATTTTGTAGGCAGTATGTACATTTTTTTACGTAGACTCATTTTTTACGTATACATATACATGTATTTGGTATATACAGTGCAAACTATGGGTTCACTTGCATTTTTTTCACCAAACTTGGTTTAGAGTATCTTAGATTTAGTATACGAACATACTCAAACCGATAAAGTATCGTATATACTTCCGTACGAAAGTATATAGATATGGGTGTAACTACATCCGGGAGTAGGAAGTATTTATCATATATATATATATATATATATATGTGTGTGTGTGTGTGTGTGTGTGTGTGTGTGGGCGCGCGTGCGTGCGTGTGTGTGTGTTTTGGGAGATCCAAATACCCGTGGATCGCCTTTTTTTGCTTTGTAAAATACAAATGAAAATGATAGAAAATTCAAAAAATAAAATGTTTTCAGATTCTTGTATGTTATGCAACCTACTATTCGGTGAAATTAAGAAATTCGAATTTTTTTGTAAAAAAAGTTTGAAAAATGGTTCGCAATAACTTTTGCATAAAAAAACGTATAATATATCAAAATCATCGTGGGAAAAAGTTACATCCGAATTCACCAGGGTGTACTCGGTTAGCCAATTTTTAGATTCTCAAAATTTCAAATGAAAATATGAAAGCAGGAAGATTTTAGGTTTTTTCTAGAAATTTAGAATTTTATATTTTTTTAATTTTTTAAAAACTAAAATTAATAATTATAAGATTTTTTGAATCCCATAATATTACTATTACTTTTAGCAAATTATAAGATTTTCAAATTTTCAGGTTTTAGGTTTGGCAAAAAAATATTAATTTTTTAAAAAATAATTGAAAATAATAGGATTGATAAGATACTTTCGTTTATTTATTTATTCAACATTATTATTACATATTACTTTTGTTTATTAAAAAAATTATTTGGAATTTAAACAATAAAGAAGTGTGACATCAACCAACATGTTAATATGATCGATATGATACATCTATCAACAACATGCACGCGAGGCACTTGGAAGTGGAACGGGAAGGAACTCCGAAGTTAAGCGTGCTAGTGTTGCAGTAGTGTGAGGATGGGTGACCGACCGGGAAGTTTGACCACGGGTAAATAATTTGACTAGAGATTAAGTGTAGTTAGAGACTAACGAAAATACTAGAAATTCTAAAAATAAAAAATAAAAAAGAGGGAGTGAAAAATAATTAGGAAAAAATAGATAAAAGAATTAAACGAAATAGCCTTTAGTACCAGTTCGTGTTACGAACCGGTACCAAAGGCCTCCAGCCCCGCGGGCTCCTCCGTGCCCACGTGGAGGCACCTTTAGTACCGGAACCGGTACCAAAGGTGAGAGGCTTTAGTACCGGATCTTTAGTACCGGTTCCAAAGTCGGTACTAAAGGGGGGTTTCTCTACTAGTAACATGTTGAACTACAAATTTAATTCAAATAAATCGTGCACATAGATTTGCATTGAGATTTCACATATTGATAAATGCAATGGGAATATGATACTACTATATGATATCATGCATTATAGAAATAGTATCATCTACTAGTACCATATGCATAATACTAATATATGATACTACTCGTTGTGACTAGCCTTAGATAAATGCATGGATCTTATCTCCCCCATAAATCATGCTTCGATCCATCACATACAACACATACCAGTATAAAAAATTATTACTAAGGCAACCTATACAAGCCTTTTTTGCTTTTTCTGAAAGGGGGAATAAGACCCTAGCCTCTGTATCAAAATGATACATACAACTTTATTTAATTATTGAAAAGGTTCAATCAAGAAATGTACAAAGGATGCGTTTATTACAAATCACAGATCACATAAAGTTGTTGTGTGGATCAACCACCTAAAAAGCGCAAGCCTGGAGAAACACCTATATATGGATCAGCATATGAGTTTGTTGTCAAGCTGCCATCCACACTAGCTGAATACATCACGTGCATCATTTTTAAACGGTTGCTCCCAAAATCCATGTCCTGACGGTGCTCTTTCCAGCTGGAGACATAACCATGTACGATACAAATGTATAACTTGTAAGAAAGAATGTTTTGTTTTGTTAAAACTAAAGATCATTTAGTACGTGCCACATGGGCCATAAGAGAGCACAAATACCAACTATAAGTTGACTCTTTACTCTGTTTTCCACCCCATGTAATTCCCAGAAAGATTTGTAATGTTATTTGGGGGTGATATATCAAATGACATGTTAAC
This sequence comes from Lolium multiflorum, assembly GCA_030979885.1. Taxonomy (NCBI): domain Eukaryota; kingdom Viridiplantae; phylum Streptophyta; class Magnoliopsida; order Poales; family Poaceae; genus Lolium; species Lolium multiflorum. Next base: position 295,249,175 of record CM061748.1, on the reverse strand, counting down.
AATACGCAAAATAATTTGTGCAAGTGGTCATACAAAGAATAGATGTTGAATGGTTTCATCTTGATCACAAAAACAACAAGTTTTGGAGCCCTGCCAATTCCTTTTCACGAGATTATCCTTAGTTAAGATTACTTCTCGATGAAAAAACCACATAAAAATTCTCATTTTTAGTGGCACTTTAATTTTCCGAATATATTTATGAAGATACCTCGTGTGGCCATTCATGTAATCAATATACATGGACGTAATAGTAAACTCCTTCGATGCCATTAAGTTCCACACAAATTTATCATTAGTATAGTTAGATTTACTTCAATTAAACGGTTTAATAAGTGCATCTATCTCGCCCACTTACATTCATCAAGATTCCTCCTAAAATCTATATTAAAAGGAAATCCTTGCAGCACGATTGCAACCAACACATCTTTGTGCTAAACTATACTGTACAGGTAAGGGTATTGTTGCTCGAGAGCCTTTTTCTTGCTTGCTGCCATTATATATGAAATATCAAAAAATGTTAGAAGTCGTTTGGAAGCCAGGCTTTCATTTCATTTATAGCATTTTGAAATGAATACATGTATTCATTTCATTTACATTGTAATTTCAGAAATAGACACTTGTTTGGTTGCCACAGGAATTGCAAATGACAACAGAATTCAATATTGAATTTGTAGAGGCTTCCATAGAGAATCGCAAATGACAGGTTTCAGCTTGGAATCATGTTTACCCATGGATTCATTCTGCTGGAATTCATAAATGAAATGATGGCCCAATTCTGTGGCAACCAAACAGACAACCTATGGAATTCCAAAATGAATTCCAGGATTCCAGGCCCAAATGATGGATACCAAACGACCTCTTATTAAAACACTAGAATTTGACTCCTCTCCCGCAAATTCACATGTCTTTAAGAATTTTATCCATATCCTCCTAATCCTACCTCTCTGCCAATTAGTTGATATACAATCAAAACAAATGGTATGTGCTAAAATGGTGAAAACTCGTCACAAAATGCCCAACATGCAATGCACACATAGAAGCAAATCTGAATCTACAAAAACATGTATTATTGCGGGGCTAAACTAAAGTAGATCGTAGGATCAGTGATGGGGTGGGTATCGAACATCCTAAGATCTAGGTGAGTGCACCATCATGGGCTCGAGTGCCACACAGACTGTCTAGAAGTACAGATCTTCACCCATGAAATACACCGCTCACGGTCCTCAGAGTCAGGGACAGAGCCACGAACTGAGCTTAAGGAGGGCAAGGTGCATAATATGTTTGAACTGGGCAGAACTAGCTAAAATACCATGAATGAGAAGCTTCCATTGCTAGTATTCCTAAGAAAATTAAGAACATAAGGGGGGAGGCGTAGCTCCTTCTCAGTTCTTCTTGTCTATGTCCCTACTCGGTGTTAACCTGTTAAAACAGGTTATTACAGCCAAGCCAGCAAAACCATAAACTCGCTTATGGGAGGTGACAAGTTTTTCATAGGCATGTTAGGTTGATCTATTTCCCGTGTGGGCCCAATGGTCCACCGGGCCCCTTGTGACATGTGCCCTGATCGGAGGCGCCCAACCCATTATGGTTGGTGTCCCCTGTCGCCAGCGCTATAAAGATATGTGGGGGACGGCGGCACGCAGTACGAGGTTCACCGCTGTGCCGCACGCCCCACCGACACACTCACCAATTAGGGTTAACGATGTGCCGACGGGAAGCTCTGCCACCGCCGCCACTCCCTCGACCTCGCACCGTCTCCCTCGCCACCATGTCTACGTCCTCCGGTACCTCCTCAAAGGGTGAAGGTAACCCTCGATCTCTCCGCCTCTCACGGTACATGAACATATTCTTTACAGAGAAAGAACTACCAACATTTATCTACTTCTAGGTGATCTTAGAGATTTAATATTGGTATCAGAGCATAGTTGTAGATCTAAATCGGTAGAAAAGATCATAGAAACCTAGATCGATTCAAGATCTCGACAAAAACCCTAAACCCTAGATCGGAAAGCCACCGACCGAGGCCCTCAGGCTCTCCGGCAGAGAAGCGTCGTTCATTGGGAAGAAGAACAGCACCCTGCGGGGCAAAGAATCTTATCGGACGTGTGGATGTGGCTGCTCGTCATCGCCGGCAAAGGGCGCCGCCACTGAGTCGCTCGATGGTGGTGTGTTCACCTGTGGGTGCACGAACGCGTCGTCGAGAGGGCTAGAGGAGCGCCACTGCTTCTCCTCATGGTCGTGGCCGTCGGGTTCTCGGTGCAGTAAGTAAAGGGCAAGGGGAAGGGCGCGTCCCCGGCCACCTTCTGCGAGCGCGCGCGAGCGGCCGCCTCCCAGCAGCCAGAGAGAAATGGGAGGTGGGGGTAGCTACGTCGAGGAGTGCTCGTGGTGGGCTCGCCGCCGCCGAGTGGCGCCTGCCACGGGCGCGCATCGTTTTGCTCCGCCACCGGAGGCATGCAGGAGAGACATATGGGAAAAGTAGGCTAGGGTTTTTGGGGGCTGACAATTTTTGGGCTCTTATACCGGCCAAACGAGACGCGTAACCGTCGGATTCAATCTGACGGCCAAGATTGACGCACGTGAGGGCAACCGGCTCGGGCCGTTGATAGGCCGCGGGCCACTATTTCGGCCGCGGTGACAGGTGATACGTCCAATTTGCATCACTATTTTATATCATAATTTGCTGTTATTCATTGATATATTTCATATTGGGACACAATACTTATGTTATTTCATCTATTTTGCATGTTTCATCATTATTGGAGGATCGAACACCGGGAGCCAGGATTCTGCTGGAAAAAGCACCGTCGAACGCAATATTTGGAAGATCAATCGTGGAAGGAAATTATACCAAAAATCCTATTTTTCAAGATGACGAAGGAAGCCAGAAGCCAGGAGGAGCAGGGTGGGCCCACACCCTAGGCGGCGCGGCCAGGCCCTGGCCGCGCCGCCATGTGGTGTGGAGGGCCCACGACCCTTTCGCCTCCTTTTCTTCGCGTACTCCTTTGTCCCGAAAACCTAAGCACAGAGGGATCCTCACGAAGGGTTACACGCCGTGGCCGGAGAACACCCGAGAGAAAGAGCTCCGGCGGCAGGAATCCGCGGGGAAATTCCCTCCGAGGGGGAAATCGACGCCATCGTCACCGTCATCGAGCTGGACATCATCTCCATCACCATCACCATCATCTTCATCATCATCACCGCCATCTCCACCGCTGCACATCGTCACCGCTGTAGCAATTTGGGTTTGATCTTGATTGTTTGATAGGGGAAACTCTCCCGGTATCGATCTCTACTTGTTGTTGATGCTATTGAGTGAAACCATTGAACCAAGTTTATGTTCAGATTGTTATTCATCATCATATCACCTCTGATCATGTTCCATATGATGTCTCGTGAGTAGTTCGTTTAGTTCTTGAGGACATGGGTGAAGTCTAAATGCTAGTAGTGAATTATGGTTGAGTAATATTCAATCTTTTGATATTTAAGTTGTGGTGTCATTCTTCTAGTGGTGTCGTGTGAACGTCGACTACACGACACTTCACCATTTATGGGCCTAGGGGAGTGCATCTTGTATTCGGTTGCTAATTGCGGAGTTGCCGGAGTGACAGAAACCTGAGCTCCGTTAGTATATCGATGCAGAGGGATCGCAGGATCTCAGGTTTAAGGCTGTGGTTAGATTCATCTTAATTACTTTCTTGTAGTTGCGGATGCTTGCAAGGGGTATAATCACAAGTATGTATTAGTCCTAGGAAGGGCGGTGCATTAGCATAGGTTCACCCACACAACACTTATCAAAACAATGAAGATTATTTAGCTACATGAAGCGAAAGTACTAGACTAAAATCCCCGTGTGTCCTCAGGAACGTTTGGTCATTATAAGTAAACAAACCGGCTTGTCCTTTGTGCTAAAAGGATTGGGCCACTCGCTGCAATTATTTCTCTCGCATTTTATTTACTCGTACTTTATTTATCCGCAATATCAAAACCCCCTGAATACTTGTCTGTGAGCATTTACAGTGAATCCTTCATCGAAACCGCTTGTCAACACCTTCTCCTCGTTGGGTTCGACACTCTTATTTATCGAAAGTACTACGATACCCCCTATACTTGTGGGTCATCAAGACTATTTTCTGGCGCCGTTGCCGGGGAGTGAAGCGCTATTGGTAAGCGGAATTGGTAAGGAAAACCTTTAATGTTTGTGCTGATTTTATTTCTGCTGCTGCTATAAATCATTATGGAGAGATCTTCTCTTCAATTTCTATTTGGGAAATCTACTACTACTGCAACGGTAGTGGATGAAGCGCCAGGTGAGGAAGTAGTACCATATAAAATACCTATGAAAATTATTGAACGTGTTATGGATAACCGCTATGAAGGGGATGGAACTGTTCATCCTGGTGATCATTTATTGTTTTTGCATGAATTATGCGGGTTATTCAAAGGTATTTCTATGAATGAAGTTAGGAAGAAACTATTCACTATATCGCTGTCTGGTAAAGCGGCGCACTGGTATAAATTGCTGAAGAATGGTGATTCTATTGATTGGGAGGACATTGTGCCTTTATTTTATTCCAAATTTTATCCTCCAAGTGAAATTCACAAAGATCGGAACCATATATAATTTCTGCCTCATGATGGAGAGAGTATTGCCCAAGCTTGGGGGAGAAGTCTAATGCTCAAATGCCCCATTCATGAGCTTCCTGGTAATGTTATTATTGATAATTTCTATGCATGACTTTCTTTTCAAGACAAGACCTTGCTGGATACTTCTTGTTGGATCATTTACACGCAAGAATGAAGAGTTTAAAAGGGACCTTCTTGATCGGATCCAAGAAAATACCGAAGGATGGGAGAACGACAAAGATAGAGAATCAGGTATAATTTATGATTATAAATGCATTGAAGTTTTTATGGATACTGATAAATTTCGTAATATGAGTGCTACATATGGTCTTGATTCCCAAGTTGTTGCAAATCTTTATAAAGCTTTTGCCTCTCATTATGAACTGCCTAAGAAGAATTTTGACAAGTATCATGAACCGTATAAAGATAAAATTGATTCATCTGTAAACAAATGTGTAGTGATTGAAACTGTTGATAATGTTATTCCCAAGCTTATATTGAAAAACTCCTTTCCTGCTAAAATGAAGGAGTACTCATATCTAGTGCGGTTAATAAAAGTGAAAAGAAACCTAAAGAACCTGAAGAACAAATTAAAATTGAACCTGCTGTTGCAATAGTTAAAGATCTTGTGACCGAAAATGTGGAGGATGGTCATATTATTTTCGTGAAGATGCTTCTAATATTGTTTCACATCCTAATAAATCCAAACAAGTTAGTGTTCCTATGCTATCTGTTAGAATTGGTGATCATTGCTATTATGGTTTATGTGATATTGGTGCAAGTGTTAGTGCTATTCCTTATGAGCTTTACACGGAAATTATGCACGAAATTGGTTCTTGTGAACTTGAAGATATTGATGTGGTTATTCATTTGGCTAATAGAGAAACTATCTCCAATTGGTATTGTTCGAGATGTGGAAGTTCTATGTGGTAAGATTAAATATCCTGCTGACTTTTTGGTACTTGGTTCTGCTGCTAGTGATCATTGTCCTATCATTTTTGGTAGACCTTTTCTAAATACTTGTGGAGCTATTATAGATTGTAAGAAAGAGAAAATTTTGACTAGATTTGCTGGTGAACCTTATGAATTTAACTTTTCTAAATTTACCAAAACTCCTTATAAAGCTGACTTGCCTAGTAATGATTTTAAAATGGAGCAATGTGCATCTATTGTTCTTGTTCCTAATAACCCTTTGCAGCAACATTTGGAGGATAGCGAGAGTGAAATTTTCAGGAAAGAAAGAGATGAGCTTGAGGAGATATTTCTTCGTCAACCTATTCTCAAGCATGATTTACCGGTGGAAGATTTGGGTACAACACCGCCACCCAAGGAAGATCCTGTTTTTGATTTAAAGCCTTTACCTGATAATCTCAAATATGCTTATGTTGATGATAAGAAAATATATCCTGTTATTATTAGTTCTAAACTTACGGAGTTTGAAGAAGAAAGATTATTGCAAATATTGAAGAAACATCGAGGTGCTATTGGCTATACTCTTGATGACTTGAAGGGGATTTCTCCTCTATTTGCCAACACGCCATTAATATGGAAGAAGATGCAAAGCCTGTTGTTGAACATCAACGTCGTCTAATTCAAGATGAAAGAGGTGGTAAGGAACGAGGTATTAAAACTTGAAGCTGGTATTATATATCCTATTGTGATAGTAGATGGGTTAGTCCTGCATTGTGTTCCTAAGAAAGGAGGAATAACTGTTGTGCCTAATGATAATGATGAGCTTATTCCTCAAAGAATAGTTGTAGGTTATAGAATGTGCATTGATTTTCGAAAAGTTAATAAAGTCACTAAGAAAGATCATTACCCTTTACCATTTATTGATCAAATGCTAGAAAGGTTATCTAAAAATACTCATTTTTGCTTTCTTGATGGTTATTCTGGGTTTTCGCTGTTAAAGCTAAAGATCAAGAGAAAACCACGTTTACTTGTCCTTATGGAACTTATGCTTATAGGCGTATGCCTTTGTTTATGCTCCTGCTACTTTTCAAAGATGCATGTCTGCTATTTTTCATGGTTTTGAAAGTATTGTAGAGGTGTTTATGGATGATTTTCTGTCTATGGGAATTTTTGATAATTGCTTGCGAAACCTCGATAAAGTTTAGATGTGAAGAAACTAACCTTGTTCTTAATTGGGAGAAATGCCACTTTATGGTTAATGAAGGAATTGTATTGGGACATAAAATTTCCGAGAGAGGTATTGAAGTTGATAGAGCTAAAGTTGAAGCAATTGAGAAGATGCCCTATCCGAGGGATGTTAAAGGTATTCGTAGTGTTCTTTCTGGTTTTATAGGAGATTTATTAAAGATTTCTCTAAAATTTCAAAGCCTCTTACTAATCTTCTTCAAAAAGATGTACCTTTTGTTTTTGATGATGATTGTAAGGAAGCTTTTGAAACTCTAAAGAAAGCCTTAACAACTCCCTGTAACCTGATTGGAATTTGCCTTTTGAAATTATGTGTGATGCTAGTGATTTTGCTGTATCTTGGACAGCGGGTAGATAAAAAATTAAATGTTATTCATTATGCTAGTAAGACTCTTGATGCTGCTCAAAGAAATTATGCTACAACAGAAAAGGAATTGTTAGCTGTAGTCTTTGCTTGCGACAAGTTTAGACCCTATATTGTTGATTCGAAAGTTACAATTCATACTGATCATGTTGCAATTAGATACCTTATGACAAAGAAAGATGCAAAGCCAAGGCTTATTAGATGGGTACTTCTTGCAAGAATTTGATTTACATATTATAGATAGGAAAGGTGCTGATAATCCTGTTTTGATAATTTGTCTAGATTGGAAAATATTGCTTATGATCTTGTTCCTGTAATGATAGTTTTCCAAATGAACAATTGGTTGTAATAAAGGTGAGCTCGAGAGAGCCCTTGGTATGCAGATTATGCTAACTTTATTGTTTCAAGTATTTGCCTCCAACCTTTTCAGCTCAGCAAAGGAGGAAATTCTTTTATGACTTGAGGCATTATTTTTGGGATGACCCACACTTATATAAAGAAGGAGTGGATGGTATTATGCGAAATGTGTTCCTGAATATGAACAACAGGAGATATTGAATAAATGTCATGGTAGTGTTTATGGAGGACATCATAGAACCGCGCAAAAGGTTCTACAATCAGGTTTTTATTGGCCAACACTCTTCAAAGATGCAAGGAAATTTATTTTATCTTGTGATGAATGTCAAGAGTTGGTAATATCTCTAGACGCAATGAAATGCCTATGAATTATACTCTTGTTATTGAACCATTCGATTGTTGGGGATTCGACTTCATGGGTCCTTTCCCTTCTTGACGGTAACACTCATATACTTGTCGTTGTTGATTATGTTACTAAATGGGTAGAAGCTATACCTACAAAAGTGCTGATGGTGAGACCTCTATAAAAATGCTTGTAGATGTTATATTTCCTAGATTTGGAGTACCTAGATATATTATGACTGATGGAGGTTCTCATTTTATTCTGAAGGTTTTAGAAAAACTCTTGCTAAGTATGGTATTAATCATAGAATTGCTTCCGCTTATCACCCTCAAACTAGTGGTCAAGTAGAATTATCAAATAGAGAAATTAAAGCTATATTGGGAAAGACTGTTAATAAATCTAGAAAGAATTGGGCTAGTAAATTGAAAGAAGCACTATGGGCTTATAGAACTGCTTATAAAAATCCTATGGGAATGTCACCTTATAAAATGGTTTATGGAAAAGCTTGCCATTTACCTCTAGAATTAGAACACAAAGCTTATTGGGCTGTTAGAGAACTAAATAAAGATCCTAAATTAGCCGGTAATAAGAGGTTGTTGCAATTAAGTTCTCTAGATGAATGGAGAAGTGAAGCTTATGAAAATGCTAAACCTTTTAAAGAAAAAGTTAAGAAATTGCATGATAGAAGGATTATCAAAAGAGAATTTAATGTTGGAGATCAAGTTCTATTGTATCGGTCTCGTCTCAGATTCTTTGTGGAAATTACTCTCGAAGGGAAGGACCATATGTTGTTGAGGAGGTGTATCGTTCAGGAGCAATTAAAATTAGCTCTCTCCAAGGCAATGCCACACAAGTGGTGAATGGACAAAGACTCAAGCATTATATCTCGGGTGATTCTTATAATGTTGATATTGATATTATTCAAGTGGAAACACCGAGGCTTTCATCAAAGGACAAATTGGCAGTCCGCCAGAACTGGACTTTGAATAGGTAACAGTATAGGTAATAAAAAGTCCGCGTTTACCTTTCCGAACATTATTTCTGCTGTTTTTAGAAAATATGAAAAATTACGAGTTCGAAACGGAGGAAAGGACGCACGAGGGCGTGCCACCATAGCCGCGCGGCCGACCTGGGCCCGCGCCGACCTATGGTCTGGCCGCCTCGTTGCCCTTTCCGACTCGTTTCGACTGGAACCTTCCTTTTGCCGTAAAAATATTTGCTATATAATCCCCGGACCCCGGAGGTCCGTAATATCGTTTTCTCGTCGTGTTTTGTTTCGAGCTGTTTCTGCCAGATTTGTTTTGATCTAGAAGCACCATGGTCTCCAACAACAAGGACAAGGAACCTTTGAAGGAAAATATTCAAGACCCGGAGTGAAGAAAGAAGATGCAAGAGAGGATGAGGAAGAAGTGGAGGAAGCTCCGCAGGAACACCAACAAGCCATCGCAAGTATTGGCGTGATATCAAATCCATCCAACATCAAGAGGAGTGCACGAATCGCTACCGGAGGAGCGGTTCCACGTCATTACTTGGCTCCAAGGACATCTTCTCCGAGCAATTACAACCCTTACAGCAATCTAATCTATGATCGTCAAACTGAAAGGACCCCCAAGGTAGTGTTGCCAAGTAATTGGGATATAAATCGTTCGACAATGCAGGAGAGATGAAAAAGCTGAAGGATGGGGAAACAATTCTAAGAGTTGGGATTCACCACCGGACATGATTATGAGCCGCGTTGAGCACAACTCGGAGATGATCCGCAACCTGACCTATGAGATTGAAGGTTTACAGGAGCTTGTCAGAAAGCTTGTCGAGAAGAATCCATCACCATCATCATCGAAGGAGTAATTCATCATCGGTATTGGCATCCCCTTGGTTTGTTCCAAGCTTGGGGAGTGCCGCGGTATCATATCATCATTACCTTTATCTTTTACTATCAAGTAGTGTCATATCATGAATAGGGAAGTTATCTTATGGAATAGTATGCAATGTGGAAGTATCTCTCTTAGTTAGTTATCTATGTATCCGTTGGTGTGAGTTATCGTTATGGAATATTAATGAGAAGTCTTATCATTTACTTTTTGCACACCTTATTTTAGTTTGCAATCTCCATTATATGATTACTCTTGACATGAGTATTGATATCACTTTGGGAGCATCAAGTAAATCTATTTGGTTTTGGAAAACTTAGCATTGGTCAATAGCAACAACATCTTGATGTTTAATAAAGAGAGAAATACACTTAGATACATTACTCTATTATCTCTATGCTTAGTATTCTTAAGTTAAAATTGTTTGTGCTTATGAGAAAGATGCATGATTGTTCTATCATATGTATATTTGTTTGTTTCCCCCTTTATGCTTGCTATCAAACCTTGCTAGCCAAAGACCTGTATCGAGAGGAGATGCTTCTCATACATCCATAACCATTAGACCAAACCTATGCCATTTGTGTCCACCATACCTACCTACTGCATGGTATTTTCTGCCATTCCAAGTAAATACTTCATGTGCTACCTTTAAATAATTCAAACTACTATTCCTTATTTGTGTCAATGTTTTATAGCTCATGAGGAAGTATGTGGTGTTTTATCTTTCAATCTTGTTGGGCGGACTTTCACCAATGGACTAGTGGCACATCCACTTATCCAATAATTTTGCAATAAGAGCTGGCAATGGGATTCCCAGTCCCAAATTAATTAACCAAAATAGACGCTCCTCCATGGTATGTGATTGTTGGACGGCACCCGAAGGATTCGGTTAGCCATGGATTGAGAAAGCAAAGGTGGGGAGGAGTGTCAACATAATAATAATAAAAAAAGAGGCACTCCTTCATGGTATGAGATTGTTGGCAGGCACCCGAGGATTCGGTTAGCCATGGTTTGTGAAAGAAAGGTTGGAAGGAGTGCCACACAAAAACAAAAATAAAATGGGAGCCGCTCTTTGAGAGTTTGTCTGGCAAGGGGGTTAGAGTACCCATCGTTGACAACAACAAACACCCCTCAAAACTTTACTTTTATGCTCTTTATATGATTTCAAAACTTGAAAAGCTCTAGCACATGATTTAATCCCTGCTTCTCCTCTGGGGCCTGTCTTTTACTTTTATGTTGAGTCAAGAAACCTATTTCCCTCTATCTCAAAGCAATTGAGTTGTTGTGAACCAATCATTTATGCTATGATTCAGTTAATCATGTCTTTTATACTTTCTTGTTTAGTACCAATTTTATCTGAACAAATATGACTTTGAAGTTATCAATGATTATGAAGAGATTGTCATGCTTAAATATGAAGGCTCAGCTATAAAATCTAATATGAAAGCTTTGCTTAGAAGTACAATCCGTTAGTAGTTCTCTGACCAAGAACAAAGTTTGCCATCACCAATTATGATTTCTTATGCACCTTTACTTGTGATTTCTCTTTACCTATTTCAAGATGAGTTATATGAGGAAGTTGTTTACTAGAATGTCTTGTGTAAATGAATATAATGCTTCTTGTCCGTATTTTATTTATCGACTCTTCACTCCATAAACATGTGGTCATGTCTATCGAGTTCAGTTTCGCTTGGGGACAAGCGAAGTCTAAGCTTGGGGGAGTTGATACGTCCAATTTGCATCACTATTTTATATCATAATTTGTTGTTATTCATTGATATATTTCATATTGGGACACAATACTTATGTTATTTCATCTATTTTGCATGTTTCATCATTATTGGAGGATCGAACACCGGAGCCAGGATTCGGAAAAAGCACCGTCGAACGCAATATTTCGGAAGATCAACTGGGGAAATTATACCAAAATCCTATTTTTCAAGATGACGAAGGAAGCCAGAAGGAGGAGAGGGGGCCCACACCCTGGGCGGGCGCGGCCCAGGCCCTGGCCGCGCCGCCATGTGGTGTGGAGGGCCCACGACCCTTTCGCCTCCTTCTTCGCTGGTCCCGAAACCTAAGCCACGAGGGATCCTCACGATGGTTACAGCTGCCTCTGGGCGGAGAACACCAGAGAGAAAGAGCTCTCCGGCGGGGAATCCGCCCGGGAAATTCCTCCGGAGGGGAAATCGACGCCATCGCCACCGTCATCGAGCTGGACATCATCTCCATCACCATCACCATCATCTTCATCATCATCACCGCCATCTCCACCGCTGCACATCGTCACCGCTGTAGCAATTTGGGTTTGATCTTGATTGTTTGATAGGGGAAACTCTCCCGGTATCGATCTCTACTTGTTGTTGATGCTATTGAGTGAAACCATTGAACCAAGTTTATGTTCAGATTGTTATTCATCATCATATCACCTCTGATCATGTTCCATATGATGTCTCGTGAGTAGTTCGTTTAGTTCTTGAGGACATGGGTGAAGTCTAAATGCTAGTAGTGAATTATGGTTGAGTAATATTCAATCTTTTGATATTTAAGTTGTGGTGTCATTCTTCTAGTGGTGTCGTGTGAACGTCGACTACACGACACTTCACCATTTATGGGCCTAGGGAGTGCATCTTGTATTCGGTTGCTAATTGCGGAGTTGCCGGAGTGACAGAAACCTGAGCTCCCGTTAGTATATCGATGCAGAGGGATCGCAGGATCTCAAGTTTAAGGCTGTGGTTAGATTCATCTTAATTACTTTCTTGTAGTTGCGGATGCTTGCAAGGGGTATAATCACAAGTATGTATTAGTCCTAGGAAGGGCGGTGCATTAGCATAGGTTCACCCACACAACACTTATCAAAACAATGAAGATTATTTAGCTACATGAAGCGAAAGTACTAGACTAAAATCCCCGTGTGTCCTCGAGAACGTTTGGTCATTATAAGTAAACAAACCGGCTTGTCCTTTGTGCTAAAAAGGATTGGGCCACTCGCTGCAATTATTTCTCTCGCATTTTATTTACTTGTACTTTATTTATCGCAATATCAAAACCCCTGAATACTTGTCTGTGAGCATTTACAGTGAATCCTTCATCGAAACTGCTTGTCAACACCTTCCGCTCCTCGTTGGGTTCGACACTCTTATTTATCGAAAGTACTACGATACACCCCCTATACTTGTGGGTCATCAACAGGCCGCAATGCGATGCGTTGAGCGGCGCGCAGACAGAAAGCTCTCACGTGGGCTGTAGACCGCGGGAGCAAATTGGGCTCTGCATAGTTTTTTACTGTTTCATCTGTTTTATCATTTTCTAGAGGCATTTTTAGGCATTTTAGGCCGAATTTTGTCTAGTTTTTTTCTGAATAAATAGGACAAATGAAATATTTGTTCAGGAATTAAAAAGTGAAAGTTTATGCCTTTGAAAATTTCAAAGTTAATAGTTTAGTTATAGCTTCCGCTGCAAATAGTTATAAAGTGCTTTTTAAATTTGAAAAATGCAAAAGTAACAATAAATTTTTTAAAGAGATGATTAAAGTGATTATTGTGACAATTATGATTCTGTTATTTTTGAACAACGTTATTAACAACATGATCATGATTTGTTGCAATAAGAAGTGCATTTATCTCTATTTTGCCCAACCGTGATATAGTTTTATTTGCATTAACAGTTGCATGTCTTAATTTGGACCAGCATTGGATTATAATATGCAATTGTACTAGACTCAATAATCTGTGGTTTTTAGGAGGGTACTACTTAATGAGCTGCATCAAGGATGTTTCCATCCTAAGAGGGCCTGACTACACTGAGTGGAGGAAGAAGGTGGATTTCGCCTTCGTATGTGTTGAGGTGGACTGGGTGCTTGAAACACCGCAACCCACAAAGCCTGTTGACCCTGTCAGAGATGACAAGGATGATGATGATGCATGGGACAGAAAGAAAAAGGACCATGCTCCCGTGGAGTTGGCCTACACCCTAGAGAACAGAAAGTGGCAGACAGCCAATAAGAAATACATGGCATTAATAAAAAACACAATTGAGAATGTCATCGTGGGCTCAATTGCAGAGTGTGCTTTCGTAGGGGAGTACTTGAAAAAGATAAAGAGCCAGTTCACTGGTTCTTCAAAGACATATGCAACCCAGTTGATGAAGCAACTGGTGACAGAGAAGTACACTGGAGGTGCACATGGCATCAGGGAGCACATCCTCGGGATAAGCAACCTGGATGCAAAGCTGAAGCCCATGGATGATTATCTGGAGCTGAAGCCTGCATTTTTGTTTCACTTGGTCATGGCTTCATTGCCAGCATAGTTTGACAAATTTATTGTCAATTATAACATGAACCCTAAAAAATGGGACATAGAAAAGACTATAGCCATGTGTGTGCAAGAGGAGGATAGACTCAAAGCACGGAATGAGGGTTCTCTCAATTATGTGAAGGACAACAAAAAAAAGGATATTCACACATAGTAACAATGGCTCTCCTTCCAAGCCATATGCAAAAGGTCCAATACAGCATCATCAGCAGTACCAGCACAAGCCAATCCCAGCGAACAAAGATCAGTGTCTTCACTGTAAGAAGACTGGACACTACAAGAAAGGCTATCCTGATTGGCTGAAAGAACTAATGGCAAAGAGAGGTAACAATTTAGTTTCCTTTGTAAATGAATCCCTGTATACACAGTTTTTGAAATCTACTTGGTGGATTGACTCAGGGGCAACTGCTCATGTTACAAATTCTTTACATGGATTCCATTCGACGCGAACTACGAAAAGAAGAGAAAGATGCATTGAAGTCGCGAATAGAGTTCAAGCAGAAGTTGAGGCTGTTGGCGACGTCTTTTTGGAGTTAGCTGATAGCTTAAATATTGTACTTAAAGATGTTTTATGTGTTCCTTCTTTACACAGAAATTTGATTAGTGTATCACGTTTGGATAAAGACAGTTATCAGTGTTATTTTGGACATGGCTAGTGTGGCATATAGTGTAATAATACTTATGTGGGGGTTCCTTTACTCCATGATGAGCTTTATTTATTGTCCTTGCGTGAAAAATTATTGTCTGTGTGTAAAGTGAATGAGCAAGTATCCTCGTCGGAAAAAGAACAAAAGAAAATATAAAGAACTGGTGAATCATCGAAATTATGGCATTCTCGCTTAGGCCATATTTCGAGGAGGGGAATAGAAAGACTTGTTAAAAATGATATTCTTCCTCCATTAAAATTCTCAGACATAGAACAATGCATCAATTGTATTAAAGGAAAATTTGTAAACTAAATTTAAAGGGGTGCAAATAGAAGCACCGTGATACGTCCAAAACGTATCTACTTTCCCGAACACTTTTGCTATTATTTTGCCTCTAATTTGTGTATTTTGGATGCAACTAACACGGACTAACGCTGTTTTCAGCAGAATTGCTCTGGTGTCTCGTTTTTGTGCAGAAATCCAACTTTCGGGAAAATCCTCGGAATTTATGCAGAAGGCCCTATTTTCACGGACGGAGCCAGAAGGACAAGTAAGGTGGAGGCCCGAGGCCCACACCATAAGGCGGCGCGGACTAGGGGGCCGCACGGCCCATGGTGTGGCCCCTGGTCGGCTCCTCCGACGCCCTCCTTCGGACTACTTATCGGCCTCGACCTAAAACGCACGGGGAGAAGTCGAGTCCCCTCCAGAGCCGCCACATCGCGAAACTCCGTCTCGGGAGCCAGAAGTCTCCGTTCTCACTACGGACGGGGAATTGGAGGAGATCTTCACCGCCATCACCGCTAACGCCTCCATCACCAGCCATGTTTCCCCATCCATGTGTGAGTAATTCCCCGCTGTAGGCCGAAGGGGATGGTAGGGATTGGATGAGATTGGTCATGTAATAGTCATAAGATTGTTAGGGCATAGTGCCTAGTATCCGTAGATGTCACTTTTATGATATTGTTGCAACTTGTTATGCTTAATGCTTGTCACTAGGGCCCGAGTGCCATGATCTCAGATCTGAACATGTTATTGATTCATGAAGATATTCGTTGTTTATGATCTTACCCGCAAGTTGTATACACATGTCGCTGTCCGAACCAATGGCCCCAAGTGACAGAAATTGGGACAACCGGAGGGGATGGTAGTGATGTGAGGATCACATGTGTTCACTGAGTGTTAATGCTTTGCTCCGGTACTCTATTAAAGGAGTACCTTAATTTCCAGTAGTTTCCCTAGAGGCCCGGCTGCCACCGGCTGGTAGGACAAAAGATGTTGTGCAAGTTTCTCATTGCGAGCACGTACGACTATATATGGAACACATGCCTATTGATTGATTAGTACTTGGTTTATTATTATCTGCAAATGCCCTGCTTGATTGTTATATGAGTTTCTCTCATCCATGCAACGCCCGTTAATCCGTCCCTCGTGCCTACATTTTAATCCTGTTTACTATAATCACTATGCTGTCTTTATTTCACCACGCTGTTATTTCACTATTCCTACTGCTATAAAACGGTTACTGCTTGATAAACTCTTGCGAGCAAGTCTGTTTCAGTGCAGCTGAATTGACAACTCCGCTTTAAGGCTTACAAGTATTCTTTGTCTCCCTTGTGTCGAATCAATAAATTGGGTAATACTTCCTCGAAGACTGATCCCCTATACTTGTGGGTCATCATGATCAACTTATATTTTTTGGAAGCACATTGACGGGAGCATAGCTTTATTTGAAGTTCACTTGGATTGATATTGTTAGCTTCAAAGTCTCCATTATGGGTAAACTCGCGATAATGATACGATCCATATTACCATCCACTACAAGAAAATGTACAACTCTTAGTACTCTGCTGCTCTTGATTCACCATCTATGATAAGTAAACTTGTTTCACCACCACAAGCTTCAAATGCTGGTACTTCTACTGAATCTAAAAATTCATAATTGTGATGATGCTTCCTGATGATGCTTCTTGATGCTTGATGGTTCTTAGATGCTACAATTGCTAGGTCTAGGCAAATTGAAAATACTGAAACTCCTAATGAAAATGCTGCTACACCTGTTAATTCACCTGATGAATATTCTAGTGATGATCTTGATGAAGATTATGTTGATGATGATTTTATTGAAAAATGCAATGCTACTACGATGCAAGAAAAATTAAAAAGTTGCTTGCAGAACATGCTGTTAGATATAAACTATCTCCTGATCCTAAATTTGCCACATCTCCTATAAACATTAGGGATAAAGATTATGATTTTTCTCTTGATCTATCTCATATATCTATTGTTGAGAAAACACCCTTTTGTGGTACTGAAAAAGAAAGTGATGTTGAACACATGACTGAGTTATCTACTCTTAGTGGCTTGTTTTCTGATGATATTAAGATGCGTACTTATTTTGTCGCTAAATTTTTTCCTTTCTCATTAAAGGATGATGCTAAAACTTGGTATAATAATTTTCCTCCTGGTTCTATTAAAAGCCCAAAAGAATTGCTTGATGTTTTCTTCCGGAAATACTTTCCTGCTAGTGCTCAACATGCTGCTTTGCAGAGAATTTATAATTTTGACCAGGAAGATGGAGAGAAATTGCCTGAGGCTTGGGCGAGATTTTGCTCTCTTATTAGAGCTCAGCCTGACCATGATTTGGAAAAGCATGATTTACTTGATATATTTTATAGTGGACTAACCATTGGTCTAGGGCATACTGGATAGTTGTGCTGGTTGTGTTTTCAGGAAAAGAACTCCAGACGACGCTGAAGAATTATTGGCTAAAATAGGCCGGAATCATGATGATTGGTCTACACCTGAACCAACCCGACACCGATAGTGAAGAAGGGGGGTGATTAAATTAAATGATGAAGATATGAGGGAAGCCAAGAAGTCTCTTAAAGAGAAGGGTATTAAACCCGAAGATGTGAAGAATTTACCTCCTATAGAAGATTTATGTGAGATAACTCCCCTTCATCCATGATTGAGGTACACTCTCTTCAACGCTTTACTAGGGAAGATATTCCGTATTCAAAACCTCCTGCTCAATGCTTAGATGAGTTTGATAATTATATTGTTAAGCAAGAAAATTTTAATATGAGAGTAGAGAATCATTTAATGGAAAATTCTCGAGCTATTAGTGAATTGCATGGTATTGTGGAGAGAACCTCCAATGATGTTAAGATACTTGTTAAACATTTTCAAATGGTTCAAACTCAAATAGATCAACTTACTAAAGTGCAAAATGACTTGTTGGGAAATAATTCTAAAGAAAAACATGCTTATGAAGTAACAACTAGAGGTGGTGTTTCTACCCAGGATCCTCTATATCCTGAAGGGCATCCCAAAAGAGTTGAACAAGATTCTCAACTAACTAAAACTAGTGCTCCATCTAAGAAAAAGAAAAAGAAACATAAGAATGTTGTAGAATCTCTCAACCTGTTAATGATCCTAATAGTATTTCTATTTCGATGCTGAAACCGAAAGTGGTAATGAACATGATAAAGATAATGATAAGGATGATACTCCTGATAAAGAAGAAATTGAAAAAGAACTGAAAAATGCTAAAAATAAAAAGTACACTAAAGAAGATTTTATTACTGAGAAACATGGTAATGAAAGAGAACCTTGGGTTCAAAAGCAAATGCCTTTTCCTGCTAAGAAACTAAAATCAAAAGAGGAGGAACATTATAATAAATTTTTTGATTGGATGAAACCTTTATTTTTGCAAATCCCTTTGACTGATGCTATAAATTGCCTCCTTATTCAAAGTATATGAAAGATATTGTCTCTAACAAAAGGAAAATTCCCAATGAGGAAATTTCCACTATGCTTGCTAATTACTCTTTCAATGGCAAAGTTCCAAAGTTGGGTGACCCAGGTATACCTACTATTCCTTGTTCTATTAAGAATAATTATGTTAGAACTGCTCTATGTGATTTGGGAGCGGGAGTTAGTGTAATGCCTTTTTCTCTTTATAAGAGACTTGATTTAGATAAGTTAATACCAAGCTGATATATCTTTGCAAATGCTGATAAATCTACCGCTATTCCTATTGGTGTATGTGAAAATGTTCCTGTTCAAGTTACTCAGCATTGCTTGATATTAACTGATTTTGTTGTGTTGGAAATGCCCGAAGATGATAATATGTCCATTATTCTTGGAAGACCCTTTCTTAATACTGCAGGGCTGTTATTGATTGCAATAAAGGCATGGTTACTTTCAATGTTGATGATAAGGAACACACTGTCTATTTTCCCAAGAGGATTGATAAAGTATGTGGAGTTAATACAATTTTTAATGTGAAAACTATCAAAGTGGGAACCATTGATTGTCCTATATATGAGCCTAAAGAAGAATATCAAACTCTTGTGATTGGATCCATATCAATTCAATATAAGGTAACATGATTGATTTGAGGTTTACTTCTTCTTATGTCATATAAAATTTATTTGGTAGCAAGACTTGATCAACCTTGTTAACAAGTATATTTTAATGCATAAGAGAGCTAAACAACATTTCTTTCTTTCTTTCTCCCTCCATTTGTTTTACTTGCTGTAGCACCTTTTGTTTTGCAATATGCCTTAGTTGTTAAGATTTGGAAATCATTTTGCGCAGTAATAATTAATTTAATACCCAGAAATGTGCATTTTTCAAAGTTTTAAAAATTCGCGAAAATTACACCGTTGGTCCTATTTTTCGACGAGGCACTGGGAGTACCAGAGGATGACTGTGGGGCACCACAGTGCCACACCACAAGGCGCGCCAAGGAGGTGGGCGCGCCACCCTGTGGTGTGGGCCCCTCCTTGCCCCACTACTTCATCTCTTCCTCCCAGCATCTTCTCTCTCCGAAAAACTCGCACCAAGTTCCTCTCACTCGCGTTTCTGCTCAAGAACTCGCGATTTCTCGATCTCCTTGCTCAGCCCAGATTTCTTCTGAAATTTGGCACATTTACTCCTTGGTATGTGACTCCTTTGATTGTCCAATTAGAATTTTGTTTGGTTGAGTATATCTTGAATATTTTGCTGCTGTAGATAACATGTTTAGTGAGCTTGCATGCTTGTTCTAAGTGGAAGAAACTAGTTTTGATGCATTTTTAGTACTCTAGCAAGTTCCTATAGTAGTTCCCTTCAATTATATACCTTGAAATCAAATTTTATAATGGTTGTTGAAAATTTCAGAAAATGGAGGGGAGTATGCACCAACTTAACCAACAAGAGTTGGAGGTACAGCAAGTCATGAGAGTTCATCGTGAAGAGGGAGTATACCCCTCTTATTACCCATGCACGGATTTTATGCGGAATGCAGGAATCCTGCAAGATGTTCAAACACTGATTTCCAATGCAGGGTTGGAAGGTTTTACTGTTGGTGAACCTCACCAATATGCTAAACTAACGGTGTCGGTTGTGCAGGATTTCGAATTTCATCGGTCTCAAACTAACCCCATGGTCCGGTACAAGATTTATAACAAAACTATCAACTTGCCTTTCAGTGATTTTTGTGCAGCAATCAGAGTGCCGCAATGGGGATCATGTGAGAAGATAAAGAGATCGCCGCAAGAGTTCTTGGACCTTTTCAAGATGATTTGTCATGGGAGAAGTTTCTCAGAGGATGATGGTAAAATCAGTAGCATTCATTTCCCAGCTATTCGTTACTTTGCTTATTTCATTACCAAGTGCGTTCTAGCGAGAAGGAATGGAGGTAAACTAACTATCCCGGATCTAGCCTTTCTAGCTGCTGCATTACAAGGTAATAGGACTTATAGCTTGGGAGCTTTGATAGCTAACAGACTTGCCACTAACCGTGAGAGGGGAGGAATTTTTGGAGGTCTTATCGACTCTCGTTTATTAGCTATGCATGGTGTAGGACCTCACCATCTAGACATTCCACTTTCTATAGAGAAACTTGATGTTGTTTCCATGATCAGACATGAGTTTATTTCAGATGCATCTAATTTGAACAACATGTATTATAGGATAACTTTGTATAAGAAAAATTGGAGAATAACTAAGAAAATTGAAAAATTAGTACGATTGCCTGCACCTGCTCTGCTTAACCTTGATGACAGGAAAGGGTGGTCGATCACAGAAAATGAGCTAAACGCATACATAGAAAGGGAAAGCCATCGTGCAAGGGAAGGCATGGAGGAGGAGCACCCCGACTCTTCATCCGATGCAGCGAGCTCCTCATATCAACATTATGGTCATGTGGAACCCCCACGACATTCTTCTGCGCAGGGGCCCTATTACCACTCCATGTATGATCCACCGGCGTGGAACTCCGACCCTCGATGGGAATGAACTCCACTTAGGCCAAAAGCCTAAGCTTGGGGGAGGTATACCGGCATCACTCATTCTTTGCATATTATGGTTGCTGGATACTTGTACATACTTGTTTAGTTTCTTAGAGTGGTTTTCTAATGAGAAGGAGATGATATTTGGGGAAGTGCTGTCCAAAAACAGATTCTGGTCTGTTACCAAAAAAATTCGTGCGCACAGCCAGAACGTTATTTTGAGTTGCCAATTTTTGAGCATGTGCCCCAGGTTGTTATCTAACTTTCATTAGTTGAACACTTTTTGTCTGAGCAATGGAAGATTTTTGTTAATTTCGATTTCTGTACTGCTGTCAGGATTTGGCAGATTTCTGTCATCCTGCTTTTCTGTGTTTCTGTTAGTTTGCATTCTTTTGTTTTCGCTTTGTTTCTTTCCTAAAACACAAAAAGACCAAAAATATTTCTGTTGTTTCTCTTCACCATTTGTTTATTTGGTTCCTTGCTCTTAGTTTACTTTATTTGCTATCGTTGGTTTGCTATGAGAAAACCCAAAAGATTCTGCTTTGTTTTCTTGTTTCTTTTGTTCTTGTTTCCTATTCGAAAACACCAAAAATATTTTCTGTTCTTCTTTGGTTTGTAAAGTTCATCATGAGTTCAATGGTCTTCGGTGGCTGGAGCGTGGTTTTCATTTCATATTATCCAAGCTACACAAGTGAAAGGCAATAATGACGATCTACAACAATTGGATTGTGGTGAGAGGCTGGTATGAACTCTATTTGTTTTCCTTTTTGTATATATACTCATCCATGTGAGCATGCTTAGTTGTTTCATGTGAGGTATATGTTATTTGAGAAGTCTAGTAGTTCATGATCTCTCATGTTTAGCTCCAATTTATTAATATGAGTAGCATGTCATGGATGTTCGCTTGCATTGTTTTATTCATAAGTAAGTATGGCATTGTGGTATCCTCCTCTGAATAATTCATTTATATCGACTTGGCACATGCTCACGCATGCATATGACTGAACAAAAAGTCAATTAAGCCTCGATGATTTATATTTCAGAGTTCTTGTATCACTTTTATGCCTCCGTTAATTTATTTTGCCGCAAGCATGATTATGACAGTTACTGCTCTCTTGATTTGTCGCTCCCTAGTCTTTTGCTAGCCTTCACTTGTACGGGAATGCTGCTCGTGCTCCAAACACATGAAAACCAAGTTATTCCAAAGTGTCCACCATAAATACCTATGCATGGCATTTCAAACCATTCCAAGTAAATTCTCATGCGCTACCTTTAAAACCTTCAAAATGCTTCTCAATTTGTGTTAATGTTTCATAGCTCATGAGGAAGTATGTGGTGTTTAGCTTTCAACCTTGTCATTTACTTTTGACGGACTCTCATATGGACTAGTGGCACATCCGCTTATCCAATAATTTTGCAAAAAGAGCTGGCAATGGGATTCCCAGTCCCAAATTAATTAACTTAAATAGACACTCCTCCATGGTTTGTGATTGTTGGACGGCACCCGAAGGATTCGGTTAGCCATGGCTTGTGTAAGCAAAGGTTGGGGGAGTGTCATCATCATAATAAAACTTAAATAAAAGGCACTCCTTCATGGTATGTGATTGTTGGCAGGCACCCGAGGATTCGGTTAGCCATGGTTTGTGTAAGAAAGGTTGGAAGGAGTGCCACATAAACATGCAAATAATTCATGGGAGCCGCTCTTGGGAGTCCGGTTGATGAGGTAGTTAGTGTACCCATTACCATTCGTTGACAACAACAAGCACTTCTCAAAATAATTTTACTCCTGTTTTTTAAAAAAATGAAAACCTCTAGCGCATGATAATCCCTGCTTCCCTCTGCGAAGGGTCAATCTTTTACTTTTATGTTGTGTCTCCATTCTTCCTTTGAGCACTATCTTGAGAACTGTCATTCTTAGTATAATATGCTTGTCTCAAAATATGATTGATTGTAGTATAACTTTGATGCTTTTATCTTTGACAATCACTACTTCTAGTCTTTCTATGAACTCCAGAGGTGCCTGGGCATTTATGTTTTGCCGATCAAATACGGGCAAGCGAGATACCACTTTATCATATTCTCTTATTAACATTGCAATCCTGCTTATATACATGATTCATGATGCTTATTATTAATTGTTGGTACCTCTCCATGATTGACATAGCTGTTGGATGATCTCATTCGCATGTATCTCATTATGAACTGCTTAAGTATTAGCCATAGCATGAGAATATATACATCATATGAGCAAATATGTTCGTGAAAGTTCTTTTATCGCTCAGTTGTTAACTGAATTGCTTGAGGACAAGCAATAAGCTAAGCTTGGGGGAGTTGATACGTCCAAAACGTATCTACTTTCCCGAACACTTTTGCTATTGTTTTGCCTCTAATTTGTGTATTTTGGATGCAACTAACACGGACTAACGCTGTTTTCAGCAGAATTGCTCTGGTGTCTCGTTTTTGTGCAGAAATCCAACTTTCGGGAAAATCCTCGGAATTTATGCAGAAGGCCCTATTTTCCCAGAATACACGGAGCCAGAAGGACAAGTAAGGTGGAGGCCCGAGGGCCCCACACCATAAGGCGGCGCGGCCTAGGGGCCGCGCGGCCCTATGGTGTGGCCCCCTCGGCCGGCCTCCGACGCCCTCCTTCGGACTACTTATCAGCCTCGACCTAAAACGCACGGGGAGAAGTCGAAGTCGCCGAAACCCTCAGAGAGCCGCCACATCGCGAAACTCCGTCTCGGGAGCCGGAAGTCTCCGTTCGGCACTCCGCGGGCGGGGAATTGGAGGAGATCTTCACCGCCATCACCGCCAACGCTCCATCGACCAGCCATGTTTCCCCCATCCATGTGTGAGTAATTCCCCCGCTGTAGGCTGAAGGGGATGGTAGGGATTGGATGAGATTGGTCATGTAATAGTCATAAGATTGTTAGGGCATAGTGCCTAGTATCCGTAGATGTCACTTTTATGATATTGTTGCAACTTGTTATGCTTAATGCTTGTCACTAGGGCCCGAGTGCCATGATCTCAGATCTGAACATGTTATTGATTCATGAAGATATTCGTTGTTTATGATCTTACCTAAGTTGTATACACATGTCGCTGTCCGGAACCAATAGCCCCGAAGTGACGAAATTGGGACAACCGGAGGGGATGGTAGTGATGTGAGGATCACATGTGTTCACGAGTGTTAATGCTTTGCTCCGGTACTCTATTAAAAGGAGTACCTTAATTTCCAGTAGTTTCCCTAGAGGCCCGGCTGCCACCGGCTGGTAGGACAAAAGATGTTGTGCAAGTTTCTCATTGCGAGCACGTACGACTATATATGGAACACATGCCTATTGATTGATTAGTACTTGGATACCGTTTTATTATTATCTGCAAATGCTTTGATTGTTATATGAGTTTCTCTCATCCATGCAACACCCGTTAATCCGTCCCTGTGCCTACAGTATTTTAATCCTGCTGTTTACTATAATCACTACGCTGTCTTTATTTCACCACCTGTTATTTCACTATTCCTACTGCTATAAAACTGCTGATAAACTCTTGCGAGCAAGTCTGTTTCCAGGTGTAGCTGAATTGACAACTCCGCTGTTAAGGCTTACAAATATTCTTTGTCTCCCCTTGTGTCGAATCAATAAATTGGGTAATACTTCCCTCGAAGACTGTTGCGATCCCCTATACTTGTGGGTCATCACACCGCAACACTAGAAATAATTCACACCGATATAGGTGGACCATTTCCTGTGAAAAGTGTGGATGGCTATGATCCATTCATAACATTCACGGATGATTACTTCCGATATGATTATATTTACCAATCAAAGAAAGAACAGAAGCGTTGGATAAATTTAAAATATTCAAAGATGAAGTTGAAATTAGCATGATAAAAGAATAAAGATAATTAGATCTGATCATGGAGGGGAGTACTACGGTCGACATAGTCCATATGGCCAAGTCCCTGGACCTTCTGCAAGGTTCTTACAGGAGACTAAAATAGTTGCCCAGTATTCTATGTCGGGCGAGCCTCAGCAGAATGGGGTAGCTGAAAGGCGCAACCGTACCCTTATGGATATGGTGCGCAGTATGATGAGCTATTCCACCATACCATTGGGATTGTGGATTGAGACATTAAAAACCTATATTCACATTCTAAACAGAGTACCAAGCAAATCGGTGCCCAAAACACCGTATGAGCTATGGACAAGGAGAGTGCCTTCTCTAAACCACCTGAAAGTGTGGGAAGCCCTGCTGAGGCCAAAGTATTTAATCCAAATATCGCAAAGTTAGATACCAAAACAGTTAGTTGCCATTTTATTGGCTATCCTAAAAGCCAAAAGATTATCGTTTCTACTGTCCAGATAAATATACAAAGTTTGTGGAAACGAGACATGATGTCTTCTTAGAGAACAAAACGATGAGGGGAGATCATGGTAGATCGGAAAATTGATCTGAGGAGAAGAGGGTGCATGCACCTAATCCAATGACTCAGGAGCCATTTTTTGCGCTGCCATGTGCACCTGCACCGCTAATCCCTCCGATTGTGGTGCAAGCGCTTGTTGTGACTCCACCAATGACAACAATGAGTGAAAATTCAGAACCTGCCCGTCAGGAGCCGAATGAACCATTTGTTGAGCATGAAAGGGAGCAACAACACCCACCTCCAGAAGCTGAGCCACAAGTTGAGTACAGAATGCTCCAGAGAATGAGGCCCCTAGAAGGTCTAGAAGAGCTAGGAAATCAGCCATTTGGACTGATTATAAAGTTTACAAAACAAAAACAGTTCATATGGATGGTAATCCCACTTCATATGAAGAAGCCATGAGAAGCCCATATTCATCAAAGTGGGTGGAGGCCATGGAAGACGAAATGAGATCGATGGGTGCCAACAATGTTTGGGACTTAGAAAATATTCCTAAAGGAGCCAAAACAGTGGGTTGCAAGTGGGTCTACAAAATAAAATACGACTCCAATGGTAATGTAGAAAAGTACAAAGCACGACTTGTGGCAAAAGGATTTAAGAAAAGAGAAGGGATAGATTACAATGAGACATTTTCTCCAGACTCATGTAAGGATTCCTTCAGAATCATAATGGCACTAGTTGCACATTTTTGATTTAGATTTGCATCAAATGGATGTAAAGACGGCATTTTTAAACGGAGATTTAGAATAAAATATCTACATGAAACAACCCAAGGGTAGGTCTGTCCAGACAGTGGTATCTAAAGTTTAATGAGACAATTAAAAGATTTGGATTTAAAAGTATAGGGGACAACTGCATTTAAAATGCAAAGTTTAAAAGTGGGCAATATATTTTCCTAATCTTGTATGTGGATGATATTCTGCTTGCCAGCAGTGATGTTAGTCTACTGCAAGAGACAAAGAAGTTCTTGTCCTTAAATTTTGATATGAAAGATCTGTGTGAAGCATCATATGTTTTGGGCATAGAAATTCACCGAGATAGAAAAAATGGAGTATTAGGACTATCGCAAAAGTCTTATTTAGAAAAGATTCTAACTAAGTATAATATGCATAAGTGCAGTGCCGCACCTACCCCTATAGTCAAGGGTGGCAGTTTTGGGAAACATCCAAGTCCCGTGAATCAATACGTGCTCGATCAAATGAAAGCGGTTCCATATGCTTCAGCCATTGGAAGCCTACAGTATGCACAAGTGTCCACACGCCCTGATTTAGCCTTTATCACCGGAGTACTCGGTAGATATCAATAAAATCAAGGAATAGAACACTAGAAAATATTAAAGAAGGCATTGCGTTATATGAAAGGCATAAAGAACTACATGCTAACCTACAGAAGATTTGATTCCCTAGAAATAAGAGGGTATTTAGATGCAGATTTTGCGGGAGATAAAGATGATAGAAAATTCACATCTGGATATGTACACTAGTAGGAAAAGCCTCATCAGTGGCGCACCAAAATTGGATTCTGTGGCGCATGGGAGGTGCGCCACAGAAACGTCGCCACAAAAATAAGGTTTCGTGGCGCACCTTCCCATGCGCCACAGAATTAAGGTTTACGCGCACGTGTTCCTAGGTGCGCCACAGAAAAGAGTGCGTTTTAGTGCGCCACGAAATTGCTTGTATTATACTCGATTTTGTGCTGCCTGCTATACACATGCGTTTATACACAGCAATATACAGAGATACAGGTTATATACAGCAACATTCAGATATAATATAAATATCATGTACATTGCACAGATATAACATAGACATCATCATCACATTACTTAGAGCCCGATCGAGATACATACATAGTGGCAATTAAGTGTCAAATGTTTTGCATACAACTCTTAATTCATACAAATTTCACAATTTCGAGATACAAAGTAGTCTTCATCCGGTTCCTCCTTTGCTCCCGGGACCTCATCTCTACCCACCAGGCTCGCTTGCATCGGGGTCTTCATATCCAGTTCCTACTATGATGAAAATGGAAGAAAGTGAGACCAACAAGTCCGATGCACAAGAGAAATGGAATAAATGCCTCATACATTGTTGGTCAACACAAATATTAACATTTAGGGATGGCGTAAGTGAGACCAAGTCCGATGCACAAGACCCCCAAGTGTACGGGGACCAAACATTTTAATCATCGGCATTTTGAAAATCTCAAAGCAAATGGAATGACAAAATGGAATAAGTGCCTCATACATTATTGGTCAACACAAATACTATGGTCAGAAACCATAGTTGAGTATACACCGCAGTATACTTTGCAGAAGGGCCCCCTTTCCCCGGCCGCCGTTCCGTGAACGGGTCTTTGACGAGACAACAACGCCGATCTGCTCTCCGGCGCAGAACCACGGCAGTCCCAACCGCCTCCCTTGTGGTCGTGTGTCCCGCGTCCTGCACTGTTCGCCTTCTTGACTGATCGTTGGAATAAGGAAACCGATGACGGTCGGTCGCAAGATTAGTGCGATCGGCCGTCATCGGCTTCCTTATTCCAACGAGTCTATTGTTCACTGGGCAAGAAGGCGAAGAGTGCATGGCGCAGAGACGCGGCCCCAAGAGAGGCGGCTGGGACTGGCGTGGTTCTGCGCCGGAGAGGCATGTCGCGTTGTTGTCTCATCAAAGACTCGTTCACGGAACGGCTGCGGGGAAAGGGGGCCCGTCTACAAAGTATATTGCGGCGTATAGGTGACCAAACATTCTAATCATCGGCACTAAAATGGAAGAAAGAGCCAAGTGGTATCTCAACTAGATATCATATGCCTCATACTTTGTTGGTCGAAAGAAATATTAACATTCAGGGATGGGGTCAGCGAGGCCAGGTAGGATGCACAAGAGAGATTGATAGTTATGCCATCGCACCAGGCTCAGTGGCCCCACCCCAGAGTGTACAAGTGACCAAACAATTTAATCATCGGCACTAGAATGGAAGAAAGGCCAATGCAATTAAGAAGTAGCTAGTATGAACTAAATGGAATGCCTCATACTTTGTTGGTCGAAACAAATATTAACATCCCGGGATGGCGTTAGTGAGGCCAGGTAGGATGCACAAGAGATTGATATTTGTGCCATCACACCAGGCTCACTAGCGACACCCCGGAGTGTAAAGTTGACCGAACATTCTAATCATCGGCACTAAAATGGAAGAAAGAGCCAAGTGGTATCAACTAAATAGCATATGCCTCATACTTTGTTGGTCGAAACAAATATTAACATCCAGGGATGGAGTAAGTGAGGCCAGGTAGGATGCACAAGATATTGATATTTGTGCCATCACACCAGGCTCACTTGCTCCACCGAGTGTATGAGTGATATCGACCAACCATCTAATCATCGGCAAGTACAAAAACACCACCAAACCAGCAACCATGGTGACATAAGTCAAGATGCACAAACACACATAGCATGCATGGAGCAGATGCTCCAAAGGTATTATTCATCACTTGGTATATAGACCAAGTGATGCTGGCAAAAGAGAGGCCAATCAAGAACCAGTAAATCCAGTAAGTGATAGATATGCCTAAACAAGCAACAACACATAGCATATCCCAGCTAACCAGATGAGACAAGTCTTGGTAGCCAACTTAATCACCTAGCACCACCTAGCCTTTTAAAACCATCGGAAACAGTCCTTTTTCTTCAAAGGATACCACAGTGGCATTCATTTACATGATCCCCTACTGTGGATATCTCTATTTTCATCAAAGCCAACAAGAAATAGATCATAAGGCATCAATTAAGGAGGCAACCAGGGACAAAGGCATCAATTGGGGTAATGTTAAAATGTTTGTCTCCATATTTGGGAGAAATTTTTAATATTGGAGTCTAGCTAATGGAAATCAAGAACTAGTCTTGATCTCCAAATGGTGATTAGAGGGAATTTATTCATCTTAAGCAACATTAGGGACAAATGGGATCATGCAAGGGACTTGGGTCATTTGGATCATAAGGCATCAATTAAGGAGGCAACCAGGGACAAAGGAAACATTTGATGATCCATTATCATAGGCAACAAAGCAGCAACTTTTCCCTCTAATCTAGCTAGAGTCCTTAAAAGTCCCAAGCCAGGCTACACACACACCACCAAACAGCTCACCGGGCGTGTGCATGCCCAACAACACACACGCCGGTGAGTCACCACATGCTTGCCGGCCAAAATGGGTAGAATACCCAGTTTGTATCATCATCTGGCTACTAAGCCATTTGGTGGAAGCAAACTGAAGATCAGCCAGAAGGAAATCACCAAGGGAACATTGGTATGTCAGTATGGTGACACTACCAGAGAAATCCAACATGGATTAATCCCTAACTAGCCATCCAAACTCACCTAGCACCACACAGCTAGTTATACCATCAGAATATAGACATTTAAATGTCTATTTTGTTTTCAACAGCAACAGCCACAGTAAAGGGGAGCCACCCTTGGACAACATAAAGGCTGTCAGGGCTACCTCAAACCCATAGGAACATTCACTAAGCCACTGCATCATAACCCAATAGGGCTCAGCATGAGCTAGGGTACCCAATCAATGATTGGCAACCCTCTAGCTACATCCAGTCCATCCATGAGATCATTACTGCTCAGCAGTTCATCTCATTTATCTAATCAATCAAGTTAAACTAACCAGATAAATGAAATGCATAATTAACAGTGCACCAGACTATTGCAAATGATCCAGAGGACATTTAAATCCGACAAAGTAATTTGGAGAGCAAACAAGCAGTAGCCATATCACTTGGTAATTTGGAGAGCAAACAAGCAGTAGCCATATCACTCAATCCGACAAAGTAATTTCGTCGAGCACTTTTGCCCGCACGGGAGAGAAGAGGGAGGGGAGGGGAGAGGTGGAGCTCACCGACGATGCTGTTGGAGGAGCGACGGGTAGAGGAAGAGGGAGGGGCCGGGTAGGGGTGGACGAGGAGGTCGACGATGATGGCAGGGGCGGCGGCTCCTCCTCCTTGACGCGGAGCCCCCCTCCTCCTCCATGCGGCGGCCGCCCCTCCTCCTCCACGCCGCGCGGCTTGTGCTGCTGGTGGCGGGGATGGGTGGAGCGTGACGGCATGCGGCCCTCGCGGAGGAAGGAGGCGGCGGCGGCGGCGACAGCCACGCTCACCATGGAAGGCAGCGGCGCGCGAGGGAGAGGAAGAGGAGGGAGAAGCGGGCGGCGCGCGAGGGAGAGGAAGAGGGTGGAGGAGGAAGAAGTACGGGCGGGGGGAGGGTACGGGTGGTTATAGAAGGCGCTATTTCGTGGCGCACCAGCACAAGTGCGCCTAGAATCAACTACTCGTGGCGCACCGGAGCACGTGCGCCACGAACACTTATTTCGTGGCGCAGCAAGCCATGTGCACAGAAATACCTACACTAATTATTGGTGGTGGCAGGATGTGGGCCCCCATAATTTCTGTGGCGCACGGCACGGTATTGCGCCACAAAAATAGCTTATTTTTGTGGCGCATTCTTCCTCGTGCGCCACAAAAAATCTTTCTGTGGCGCATTTATTTTGGTGCGCCACAGAACTAAGCTTTGCCTATAAGGGTTTTCCTACTAGTAGTATTCACTCTCGCACGGGGATCTATTTCGTGGAGAAGCTCCAAACAGACAATAGTTGCATCATCCGTGATGTATGCAGAATTTATAGCATTTTACGAAGCCACGGGGCAGGCATTATGGTTAAAGAAATTTATACCCGACTTGGAAGTGGTAGGTATTGATAAACCACTAAAGATGTACTGCGACAATCAGCCCGTGATATTTTATGCTCACAACAACAAGTCGAGTACTGCTACGAAACCGATTGAGGTAAAGTATTATGTTGTGAAACACCAGGTCCAGGATCAAACTATAAGTCTCGACTATACAAGGCAAAAGATATGCTTGTGGATCCGCTAAAGAAAGGCTTACCACCCAGCGTGTTCAAGTAACACGTAGCCGGCATGGGTAAGGGAAAGTCTTACCTATCCTGGATCATAAGAGGCCCAAAAGTAGAAAATTTTGTTTCAAAACAGAGAAGTGTATTGTGGCTATCCATGCCCTATGGGCTGATCCAAAATGAAACAAATAAAATGAAAATATAAAGTTAAAAGTAAAGTTGAGATCAAGGGGAGAATGTTAGGTTGATCTCTTCCCCGTGTGGGCCCAACGGCCCACCGGGCCCCTTGTGACCTGCGTCCTGATCGGGGCGCCCAAACCATTATGGTTGGTGGGCCCTTTCGCCAGAGCTATGAAGACAGGTGGGGGTCGGCGGCATGCAGTACGAGGTTCACCGTTGTGCTGCACGCCCCATCGACACACCCACCGATTAGGGTTAGCGTTGAGCCGACGGAAAGCTCTACCACCGCCGCCACTCCCTGGACCTCGCACCGTCTCCCTCGCCACCATGTCGACGTCCTCCGGTACCTCCTCAAAGGGTGAAGTTAACCCTCGATCTCTCTCCCTCTCACATTACATGAACATATTCTTTACAGAGATAGTACTACCGATATTGATCTACTTCTAGTTGATCTTAGAGATTTACCAAGGCACACATCATGTACCGGTGAAATAGCTATAAAGTTTAGCAATATGATAATTAATTTCCATAAACCATCTAGGTCAATTAGTGAAATTTGAATGCAGGTACCCTTGGATGGTAGTCGGTCTCTCCATATTTCAGTACTTCCTCCGGATCGGTTTAACAGGCGCGCACACAATTTAAGATAAAGTTTGACCGTTGAAAAGGTCAATGAAATATAAATTATATATCTATAAAAAAATTATACCATTAAATTTGTATTCAAATAAGGTTTCCAATAATATAATTTTTGTAACATATATTCTATATTTTATTAACTAAAATAATGGTCAAAGTAATTTCTTAAACTACGTGCGCGCCTGTTAAACCGGTCCGGAGGGAGTAGTGTTTAGAACAATGTTTTGTTGATGACTTGAGTCAGAGATGTAGGCATATTTTTGCATACCCGCTACCATATGATTGATGCTGGCCCATAGAGATTAATGTGTACTTCGCATTATGTGGAGCAGGAGAATGCTGAAGATGACCCCTAACCTTCCACGTCACAAGATGATATACTTGAGCAGAGGACCAGACGATAAATTAATGCGCCTTTGATTTAAACTCGGGACACACTTCTGAATTCTTCGTTGTGCTACTCAAGTTGTATTGGATGTGTCTTGTACAAAAAAGCTTTTGGTGTTTTCATGGTAACTATAAATTTTGTTAAGAAGCACTACCTAAATTGCGCTCAGAACAAAGTACACTCGGCATATATGTCGATTCTGTATAGCAGAGGGAAGTACAAACCATATATCCAAACGGCCTGCACACTAGCTATGTAGGCCTAAGGATTGAGATGGACCTTTACAGAAAGTTAGATTACAAGGCCCCGAAAGGACGAGGAATCGTATCAAGCATTCTTTAAGTTTCAACTTGGTGCCAAGTGGCAAGAATTCAGTCGTCCGATCGCAACCCAAACTCTCTGGCGGCAGCACTTCAGCCGTCCGATCGGAAACCAGAGTGAGGAGCATCAGGTTCCACGATGTCACATCTCAGCACTTTCAGGTTCTGATTAGTCTAGGACGGCGTAAAGGCAGTCGTCGTATCTTTCGAATAGTAGTCAACATTGAAAATGCACGGGGACATCAATTTGAAGCTATAGCTAGCTAGGCCCTATAAATAGCAGTACAGCGCTGCAGATACCGTATACCAACAAGCTTTTACGTACGGCTAAAACCTAAGTAATTAAGCTCGAGTAACAGGCGCAAGCCGGAGGTGAGCATGTCGAGGGATCCGCTGATCGTCGGGGGGATCGTGGGCGACATCGTCGACTACTTCGACATGTCAGCGCGGCTGAGGGTGTTGTACAGCAACCGCGAGATCACCAATGGGTCCGAACTGAGGCCGTCGCAGGTGGCGAACCAGCCGACGGTGCAAATCACTGGACGACCTGGATCACTCTACACGCTTGTGAGTGGTCACTCATCCAGTACATTACTAACTAATAGTAAAATGCAAACATAGTATGCAGTGTACGTACGTACGCATAGCGATCGAGCTGTTCATACTCATACCTGCGCATGTTACTATGATCTTCATTCTGTTACAGATGCATGCAGTTTGCCTATGCATAATTAAGAGGTCTCATGTATGTTTTAGCCGTCGATTGGGGCTTTGAGATTCTTGCGTATGTGTATCGTCAGGTTTTATTTAAATTCCTAGAAAGTGCAGGCGGGAAGTGCAAAGAAACACAATGAAATCGAATGATCCTATGCACGGAACAAAGCCATTTCTCAAGCATTCATAATCTTTGCAATGTTTTATTTTCTACCAGGTGATGGTAGACCCTGATGTACCTACCCCAAGCGACCCCTCCCAAAGGGAGTACCTCCATTGGTATGTTGCACGCCATGTTTTGTTTCTCGTGAATGCATGCACATTGTGGGCTAGTCATTTCAGACAGAAAAGAAGACGTATTAAATTTACGGAGCTGAGGGAGTACATACCAGTCGATTAAGTTAATTGCTTCACTTCCAACTTTTTTGCATACATATCATAGGTTTGTCACAGACATACCAGAAGGACGTGATGTGAGCCGTGGTAAGAAATTTCTTGCAGAGAATTACATGTGTATCATGTCAATCATCCCCTCCAACTGTTCCTAACTATTAACTGAACTGTTTTGTGTTCAGGAACTGAGGTGGTGGCATACGAGAGGCCGCAGCCCACGGCGGGGATCCACCGTGTAGCATTCGTGGCGTTCCGACAGTCGGTGCAGCAGGTGATCTATGCACCAGGGTGGCGCTCCAACTTCATCACGCGGGACTTGGCGGAGTGTTACAACCTCGGCGTTCCGGTCGCTGCCGCCTATTTCTACTGCCAGAGGGAGGGCACCTGCGGTGGCCGTAGGTACCGGTGAAGATAAGCTGCATCTACGTGTATGTGCCTGAAGATCGACGCAAGATCGCTTCATCCAGATGCGTTACAGGAAAAAAATGAATAGTATATAAATAATCGCGTGTGTAGGCTAGCTAACTAGCTGCTTCCAAAGGTACAATACATAAATTTGTAGGCCGTCTTGATAGGCTCTTCATGTGCCCCAATGTACTATGCACCCTCTTGGTGTATCCCCTAAACACTCATCCTATATACCTATTGTTGTTGGCAAAAAATCAATAAGGCTGTTGTTCCTTCGCAGCACTCAGGCACACCCTGGTTTGGTGGATGGTTTTTCGTTCTTGAACAAAGTTTTTAACTAAGTAGTGCCGCGCGTCTTTCTTGTTAGTATAGCAACGAATATTCCATTCAAATGGACGTATAATTTTGAGAATGGGTATTCAAAGTAAAAAAAATCCTCATCATGAGGGTTCACAAATTATTCATACAAAACACAAAGGTTCATTAGTTTCTCACAAAATGGCATAATGTTGATCTATAGATAAATTAGAAACAATAGGAAAAAAACCAAAACATCACTTTGTGGTGGCATCGTCAATGAATAAACCAATTTGTTCACCAATCAGTAAATTAATAGTTAATAAACTTGCTAACATATATTGGTGACTTACTGGCATCGAGATTGGAAGAAATTTGGAAATAAGGCAACGATCTTGGCCTTGTGAAGAAATTAGGCAAGACTTGCCCGTTACCTGCTGTGTACTATGCCGCTAGACGGAGACTTGAATATTATTTTTTGAGAAAACCTGGTAGGATTTTAACGATAAATCATAACAATTATAGAGATGTCGATGGATGGGGTTCGACGTGGCTTCGACGTTCAAGGTAGATATGTTGAGTACCGAATTTGCCAAGCCATGCAAATATTGGAGGTCTTCAGCTAACGGGCCATTTCATTGATAACCCTAACTAAGTGGGAAGAGTTTGACGTGGAGATTTGGCATCATGACATAGGGTCTGACATGAGAGTTTGTTAGTGGGTGTTGGGGTGGGGGGGGGTAGTGGGGACTTGGGAGTGGGAAGTGGTGCAAGGATTTGTTGTTAGAAAATGGGGAAGGGGTTGGGATTTTAATGGGTGGCGATCTCTCAAAGGGCCCATAGTTGGTCAATCCGGTGATCGTTGTTGGTACCAGTGGCAGACCCAAGATTTTCATTAAGTCTAGGCATACTTTAAGCCCGACCAAATTTTCATCAAAATATTCATTAAATAGGCTGCGTCGTCGGCCGGAAACCTGGGAGCGTGCACGGGCTTTGGGACGGTTGGGTCCACCTATGGTTGGTAGGACATACCTATCGGCTTGGGAACGAGCATAGTTATTCTCAAACTAGATTTTAAGAAGGCTTTTGACAAGGTTGAGCATGACTTCATTTTACAAGTCCTTCAAGCAAAGGGTTTTGGAATCAAGTGGTGTAATTGGATCAGAATGGAGTTCCTGGTTCCATGTTTCGTTGCAGGAGGGGAGTTAGACAAGGGGGGGCCCTGTCCCCTCTGCTCTTTGTTTTGGCCGCTGATTTTCTCCAAACAATAGTAAATGATGCCATGGTCCATGGGCATCTTACCAGGCCTTTGCCTCTCACCTGCACTCCCTGATTTTCCCATAATACAATATGCAGATGACACTCTTGTCATTCTACCTGCTGATGTAGATCAACTGCTTCACCTCAAGTCACTTCTCCTCAACTTTAGTGCTGCTACTGGATTGAAGGTTAACTATGGGAAATCAAATTTGATCCTTGGGAGGAGTTTCTGCAGTTGCTCTTGGGCACACTAAATTGTCAACAAGGAAGTCTTCCTTTTACTTATCTAGGTCTTCCCTTGAGAACTACCAATCCTAGAAAGGAGTTCTTCATGCCACTTTTGCTCTCTGCTCAGAGAAGATTATCTTCATGCTTCGTATACCTCAATTATGGGGACAGGCTCAGGATTATTAATTCGGTTCTCTCCTCATTGTCCACCTTCTATTTGAGCAGTTTGAAAGTTTATGTCTAGGTGCTCAATGAGTTTGACAAATATAGAAAACACTGTCTTTAGAGAAAAAGCGATATGGAGGAGAATAGTGTTCCTCTGGTGGCCTGAGAATTAGTCTGTCGTCCTAAGAT
The DNA here is from genome assembly GCA_030979885.1 of Lolium multiflorum. Classification (NCBI taxonomy): domain Eukaryota; kingdom Viridiplantae; phylum Streptophyta; class Magnoliopsida; order Poales; family Poaceae; genus Lolium; species Lolium multiflorum. Next base: position 295,212,704 of record CM061748.1, on the reverse strand, counting down.
ACAAGGGGGGCTTGGCATCGTTAATTTGGCAGAGCAAAATACGTGTATATCGATGAAACATTTGCACAAGATTTTTGACCATGCAAATTTTCCCTAGGGGGCATTTGGTTTAGGAGACATACTACTCCATAGCTCTGCCACGTTCCAATACAAGAGATGTGTCTTTTTGGTGGAGGAATTGCCTAAAATGTCTGCCAGCGTTTAAATCATTTGCCCAATGCTCTGTTGCCTCTGGAATGCGAGATGATCTACTACATCCGCTGCATACTGGAATGCGGAGAGGACGTCATCATCAACACTGTGCGTGTCCCCGAGTACGGAGGTGCTGCCTGCTTGTAGCACCAGAAGGATCTTCATCAAGATTTTGAGATCGACAAGTGAATGAATACATCATTCACGAAATGTGATCTTGTTAATGCTATCGGTCTTTGAGGGTAAGACTCTAATCTATCTCATTGCTCTCATCTAGTAGACTGGATCTTGTTTTTTGTTCGTTCTTGCGGTTGGTTTTTTATATATTCTATGCTATAAACCTATCACCAATAACTACTAGATGTAAAGGCATTGGTGACACACTAGTGACAAAATCACCCTTCATTAGTAATGTACCTTGGACATGTAGGATTACAACTGGCGCCATCATTGGTTGGGATATTCTAAATCTTCATTGTCACTAGTAGCCTATGGCCAACAAGCGTACGTATTGTTAGTTGTGATATTTATATTAGGTGCTTTCCATCACTCTCGCAGTCGTAGCAGTGACTCTATTTAATTATGTAATCATCAGTCTTTTATTTATTCGAATAAAAAAAATCCATACTAGCTAGATGTACCTACGACTGCGATATTAAGAGAGATGTCAGGAAAGAGAAGTGTAGTGAACTGGTGATGCAGGAGAATGAAACATGAGAGTAAAAACACGGAAGCAAACGATACAATAGTGTTAGGTCACACCAGTCATCAGTGAGGCAATCCACAAGTCAACGCGAGGCGCTTGACTAGTTCCAGCATAGGACCCACTCAAGACGTTGCATACAATCCATGACAATTAATATATCAATAACGCTAGAGTTACGGGAATTCTCTTACGGGAAATATTTACGGGATGAGGTGTGGCTATTCTGTTGGTGCAAAAATTTCTCCTCCCATGATTCTAGGAACTAAAATTCCCGATGATTTCCATGTCTGCCCGTAACTTATATCCCGTAGAAAATAGCCCGTAAGTGTAGCATTGTTGTTAATATATACCTCCATCCGGCATTACAATGTGCCAATCTTGGCGGCCACGTGCCACGACACCATTATGTACCGTTATGAAGTCTTTCACGAGCAACATATCCGCCTCCTTGTTAGTCACTACGATAAGTTGATCCCTAGGAAAAAGAAATTTTGGGGGTACTTTTAGAATGTGTCGCCCCATATATCCGTTTATGTCATGTTATCTAATTTAGGCATGTGCACACGGCTGCAAAATTCGAACCAAACTGAAAATTATAAAAGGCTCAATACATGAAATTATCATCGAAACTATAAAGAAGCCTATGCTGATGGTGGACCGATTTAGAGATCACACTGCCATCCATGCTAGATAAAAATATCTCTCGTCGTGTCTTCTAACTGTGTAGACATCTCCATAAAAAGGTCACGATTCTCCACACGCTACAGAGATGACCATGAACGGAGGGAGCATAACTATGCACCGGTAGATAACCTCCAAGAGACATGATTTTTTATCATTAAAAACCTGGCCATTTCTAACTAGCCAAAGCGACCAAATAATGGCAAACGCTCCTACCCGGATAAGTAATTTTAATCTATAATCCACCTCGTTTAGCCACTTGCCAAAAATATTAGCAATGATATGTGAGGGTATAAGGTTGAAACTATTTGAATAATTGACCATACAGATGTATCTAATTTACACTAGAAGCATAAGTGCTTAATAGACTAGACATGCTGACAGAATAGACTCTTTGGGCATATGTGTCAATTATGTTTGACAAGGTTATTTTTTGATGAGGATTACTCCTCTACTAAGATACCACACGAAGATTTAAGTTTTTAGCTCAACCTTCATTTTCCAAAAAACATTTATTATTTTCCACCAGCATTTCTAACTCGATTAAGCCTTTATAAATGGCATCTACAGAGAATTTGCCACTCTCATGAAGGTTCCATCAAAATTCATCTGGTCTTTGCGTCATTTGGACTAAATCCAACCGTTGTAGCAATGCATTCCATGATGCAAACTTAGGACCAAGAAGATCTCTCTTCTGAATGTCACATTTGCTAGGGATGACTCCAATAACTTAGTGATTATATCGCTCTTATGACGAACTATATTATATAGAGCTGGATATTGTTCAGGGAGTATAGCATTACCGAGCCACTTATCCTCCCGGAATCTTACTTCCGAACCACATTTTTGTAGCAAATCTAGTTGTAGTAGAGCTTCTTGTAGTAGACAGACGGGAAGTCGTCGTGCTAAGGCCCCAAAGGGCCTCAACCATCGCCAATAATGACAACCTTAGATCGAAAGAGACTCACATGAAACCACACCAACGAACACGAAGACCGATCAGATCCCAGAAGATCCACCCGGAACACGACTCCGCGCCCCCTCCGCCAACACTAGACCCACCACCAAAGTGAGGATAGGGTTGGGATGATCTTATTCTGACTTTAGAAACGTAGCACTAGTAGGAAACTAGCTACAGGTAGAATGGCTTTTTATGGCGCACCAAATAACCATGCGCCACAAAAAAAATCCTTCGACCTGCCCATGTATTATGTCATCTAGTTTTAATGATAATTAAAAAACATGAATTTTGACTTTTTTTTGCAAAATTGCACTGTGGATCAGTAAAACTGGATTTGTGGTTGCATACGAACTTGAAAAAAACGCACAATATATCAAAATGACCGGGAGAAAATTCTACATCCAAATTCATCCGAGTTTACCCAGTTAACCAATTTTTAGAATCGGCAAATTCGAAAAGAGTAAAAAGTTACAGTAAAGTCAAGATTTTTTCCTGCAAAAAAATTTCGAAAAAAAAATTATGTGGCGCACCAAATGCACATGCGGCACAGAATTGTTAGAGTGGAATTTGAAATTCAGTGGCGCCTCCTCCTCACCTTCTCCTCCACTTCCCCTTCTCTCATCCTCTCCTCCACTTCTCTTCCTCCCTCCTCTCCTCCACCTAGTGACCTCCTTCTCCTCCTCCTCCTCCTCCTCTAGCGACCTCCTCCTCCGGCAGCACCTCCTCCTCAACCTCCAGCGACCCCCTTCGGCCGGCCTCCTCCTCCTTCCCCTCCACCCACCCACCACCTCCGGTCGGCCTCCTCCTCCCCCTCCACCTATGGCCGGCCTCCTCCTCCTCCTCCACCCACCTCAACCCTCCCCACCACCCACCCACCTCCCGCGACCTCTGAAAAATTTAAAAAGAAAAATCCAGCGAAATTCCGGCAGCCCCAGATCTAGATCTGGCCGCCATTTTAAAAAAAAAATTTAAATTTTTTTTTGTGGCGCACCACCGCTGGGTGACTGTGGCGCATGCCTTCCTGGTGCGCCACAGAAATGTCACTTTTCTGTGGCGCATGGGTACGTGCGCCACAGTAATAATATATTTGTGGTGTGAATTCTTTTGGCGCACCCTTCGTGCGCCACAAAATTCCAAAATGGTGCGCCACTAAAGAGCCTTTTTCTACTAGTGTATCCACCGTCGCACCATCCTAAAAAGACATCGAAACAACATAAAAAGGAATAGAAACTCCCTGTCGACGAGGGGTTGTGGTCCGCCACACCTCTAATGCCCCATAGCCACTAGAGGTGGAATGGATCGGTGGCGTCGCCGGCAAGAAGAACGGAACCCTAGATGGGTTTGTGGCCGCCACCTCTTGATGGCTTATCCACTCCTCTCACATAACAGTTCAGAAGCTACTTTTGAGGTGGAACGAAATCTTCTAATTGGGTTGTAGTCGCACGCGCCATGAGCTAGCCACGTGCTCAGACGCGGAGACACCACTTGAACAGGAGAAAGGCATCAAGCCAAGCGTGCTACGAGCATTTTCAGTCGCATTCCATAAACGATCGCTCGATCGGCACAAGCACCGGATCGGTCGATTGGGCTACCCCGCCCCATGGTGCCGTGTTTGTGGTGTCTCCATTCCCAAGAACGCCCCCTAAACATGGTCTACACAAGCAATTAAATATGGCAGAAGTTAATTTTTCACTCAACTTCATTATATATTACAAATTTGAATAAAAATGACTAATTTCGAACTAAAAACCTAGACTACTTGCCATCGGCCGAGGTGCTCAACGACCCTGATTCGCCGTCATTCCTCATCCTCCTCTCTTGCGCCTAGGCCATTCGTTCCTCCACCTCTTGGAGGAGCCTCTCCCGCTCGGCCTCTAGGAAGATGAGAGCCCCCTCCTCCGTTGGTGCCCGTTCGACGAAGATTCCAACGACGTGCTCCATGTGGCCTCAAAGACCTCCTCTTAGGAACATGCGGGATGGCCTTCTAGAGGGGAAGGTCTTGTGCTACAACGGCACTTGTGGTGGACATAGGGAATGAGGGAGGGTTTTATAGGCGAAGGCTACACGGAAAACTTAGGCTGAAAGCAGTGGAGAAAGGGCGGGAAGGAGCGGCGACGTGTAGATAAGATGCAGGGCTGGCGAGAAGTCTAACCTGCCTCCGCTTTGAAAATCTTCGCCACAATAATGGAAAAGTTGCCCATCTGTGCTTTGTGCCGATGACATGGTGGGCCTGCCACTCGCTGATGCGCGTAAATGTACACGTCCGTTGGGAACCCCAAGAGGAAGGTATGATGCGCACAGTGGCAAGTTTTCCCTCAGAAAGAAACCAAGGTTTAATCGAACCAGGAGGAGCCAAGAAGCACGTTGAAGGTTGATGGTGGCGAAATGTGATGCGGCGCAACAACGGGGATTCCGGCGCCAACGTGGAACCTGCACAACACAACCCAAGTACTTTGCCCCAACGAAACAGTGAGGTTGTCAATCTCACCGGCTTGCTGTAACAAAGGATTAACCGTATTGTGTGGAAGATGATTGTTTGCAAGAAAACAGTAAAACAAGTATTGCAGTAGATTGTATGCTATGTAAAGAATAGGACCGGGGTCCACAGTTCACTAGAGGTGTCTCTCCCATAAGATAAAAGCATGTTGGGTGAACAAATTACAGTCGGGCAATTGACAAATAGAGAAGGGCATAACAATGCATATACATGATATGATAAATATAGTGAGATTTAATCCGGCATTACGACAAAGTACATAGACCGCCCATCTGCATCTATGCCTAAAAAGTCCACCTTCAGGTTATCATCCGAACCCCATTCGGTATTAAGTTGCAAAGCAACAGACAATTGCATTAAGTATGGTGCGTAATGTAATCGACAACTACATCCTTAGACATAGAATCAATGTTTTATCCCTAGTGGCAACAGCACATCACAACCTTAGAACTTTCTATCACTGTCCCAGGTGTCAATGAAGGCATGAACCCACTATCGAGCATAAATACTCCCTCTTGGAGTTAAGAGTAAAAACTTGGCCAGAGCCTCTACTAATAACGGAGAGCATGCAAGATCATAAGCAACACATAAACAATAGATTGATAATCACCATAACATAGTATTCTCTATCCATCGGATCCCGACAAACACAACATATAGTATTACAGATAGATGATCTTGATCATGTTAGGCAGCTCACAAGATCCAACAATGAAGCACAATTAGGAGAAGACGACCATCTAGCTACTGCTATGGACCCATAGTCCAGGGGTGAACTACTCACTCATCACTCGGGGCGATCATGGCGATGAAGAGTCCTCGGGAGATGAATCCCCTCTCCGGCAGGGTCGAGGCGATCTCCTGAATCCCCGAGATGGGATTCGCGGCGGCGTCTGGAAGGTTTTCCGTATCGTGGCTCTCGATACTGGGGGTTTCGCGACGGAGGCTATAAGTAGGCGAAAGGGCAGGTCAAGAGGCGGCATGAGGGCCCGAGACGGTGGCGCGGCCGGGGCACAGGCGCGCCGCCTATCACCTGGCCACCTCGTGGCCCCACTTTGACTCCCCTTCGGTCTTTTGGAAGCTTCGTGCAAAAATAGGACCCTGGGCGGTGATTTCATCCAATTCCGAGAATATTTCCTTACTAGGATTTCTGAAACCAAAAACAGCAGAAAACAACAACTGGCTCTTCGGCATCTTGTTAATAGGTTAGTTCCATAAAATGCGTAAATACGACATATAATGTGCATAAAACATGTAGGTATCATCAATAAAGTAGCATGGAACATAAGAAATTATCGATACGTTGGAGACGTATCGCATCCCAAGCTTAGTTCGCTCGTCGAGCAGGTAAAACGATAACAAAGATAATTTCGAAGTGACATGCCATCATAATCTTGATCATACTATTTGTAAACATATGTAATGAATGCAGCGATCAAAACAATGGTAATGACATGAGTAAACAACTGAATCATAAAGCAAAGACTTTTCGTGAATAGTACTTCAAGACAAGCATAAATAAGTCTTGCATAAGAGTTAACTCATAAAGCAATAAATCAAAGTAAAGGTGTTGAAGCAACACAAAATAAGATTAAGTTTCAGCAACTTATAACATGTGTATCTCATGGATATTGTCAACATAAAGTAATATAACAAGTGCAATATGCAAGTATGTAGGAATCAATGCAAGTTCACACAAGTGTTTGCTTCTTAAGGTGGAGGGAGAGAGGTAAACTGACTCAACAATAAAAGTAAAAGAAAGGTCCTTCAAAGAGGAAAGCATCGATTGCTGTATTTGTGCTAGAGCTTTTATTTTGAAAACATGAAACAATTTTGTCAACGGTAGTAATAAAGCATATGAGTTATGTAAATTATATCTTACAAGTTGCAAGCCTCATGCATAGTGTATTAATAGTGCCCGCACCTTGTCCTACTTAGCTTGGACTACCGGATCTTCGCAATGCCATGTTTCAACCAAGTGTCACAAAGGTACCTCCATGCCGCCTGTACAAAGGTCTAAGGAGAAAGCTCGCATTTTGGATTTCTCGCTTTTGATTATTCTCAACTTAGACATCCATACCGGGACAACATGGACAACAGATAATGGACTCCTCTTAAATGCATAAGCATGTAGCAACAATTATTATTCTCATATGAGATTGAGGATATATGTCCAAAACTAAAACTTCAACCATGATTCATGGCTTTATTTAGCGGCCCAATGTTCTTCTCTAACAATTTGCATGCTCCAATCATTAAGGTGATAGATCCTTCGGACAAGACGGACATGCATAGCAACTCACATGATATTCAACAATAGTTGATGGCGTTCCCCAGAAGCATGGTTATCGCACAACAAGCAACTTAATAAAAGATAAAGTGCATAAGTACATATTCAATACTACGATAGTTTTTAAGGCTATTTTGTCCCATAAGCTATATATTGCAAAGGTGAATGATGGAATTTTAAAGGTAGCACTCAAGCAATTTACTTTGGAATGGCGAGAAATACCATGTAGTAGGTAGGTATGGTGGACACAAATGGCATAGTGGTTGGCTCAAGGATTTTGGATGCATGAGAAGTATTCCCTCTTGATACAAGGTTTAGGCTAGCAAGGTTATTTGAAGCAAACTCAAGGATGAACTGGTGCAGCAAAACTCACATAAAAGACATATTGTAAACATTATAAGACTCTACACCGTCTTCCTTGTTGTTCAAAACTCAATACTAGATATTATCTAGACCTTAGAGAGACCAAATATGCAAATCAAATTCTAGCAAGCTCTATGTATTTCTTCATTAATGGGTGCAAAGCATATGATGCAAGAGCTTAAACATGAGCGCAACAATTGCCAAGTATCACATTATCCAAGACATTTTAGAATTACTACATGTAGCATTTTCCAATTCCAACCATATAACAATTTAACGAAGAAGAAACTTCGCCTTGAACATTATGAGTAAAGCCTAAGGACATATTTGTCCATATGCAACAGCGGAGCGTGTCTCTCTCCCACAAAGTGAATGCTAGGATCCATTTTATTCAGACAAAAACAAAAACAAAAACAAACCGACGCTCCAAGTAAAGAACACAAGATGTGATTGAATAAAAATATAGTTTCGGGGGAGGAACCGATGATGTTGTCGAAGAAGGGGATGCCTTGGGCATCCCCAAGCTTAGAGCTTGAGTCTTCTTAAAATATGCAGGGGTGAACCACGGGGCATCCCCAAGCTTAGAGCTTTCACTCCTCTTGATCATAGTATATCATACTCCTCTCTTGACCCTTGAAAACTTCCTTCACACCAAACTTCAAGCAAACTCATTAGAGAGTTAGTGCACAATTAATAATTCACACATTCAAAGGTGACACAAACATTCTTTTCACTTCTGGATATTGCATAAAGCTACTGGACATTAATGGATCAAAGAAATTCATCCAACATAGCAAAAGAGGCAATGCGAAATAAAAGGCAGAATCTGTCAAAACAGAACAGTCCGTAAAGACGAATTTTAAAATGGCACCAGACTTGCTCAAATGGAAAAACTCAAAACTAATGAAAGTTGCGTACATATCTGAGGATCACGCTCGTAAATTGTCAGATTTTTTCGAATTTTCTACAGAGACTTGTGCACAGATTCGTGATAGACAGCAATGCTGTTTCTGCGCAGCGATCCCAAATATAACATCAACTTTGACATAGAAACTTTACTTGGCACAAAAACATGATAAGGAGAGGTTGCTACAGTAGTAAACAACTTCCAAGACTCAAATAAAACAAAAATTGCTGTAGTAAAAACATGGGTTGTCTCCCATAAGCGCTTTTCTTTAACGCCTTTCAGCTAGGCGCAGAAAGTGCAAATCAAGTATTATCAAGAGTAGAAGCATCAACATCATAACTTGTTCTAATAATAGAATCAAAAGGCAACTTCATTCTCTTTCTAGGGAAGTGTTCCATACCTTTCTTGAGAGGAAATTGATATTTAATATTACCTTCCCTCATATCAATAACAGCACCAACAGTTCGAAGAAAAGGTCTTCCAACACAATAGGACAAGATGCATTGCATTCGATATCCAAGACAACAAAATCAACGGGAACAAGGTTATTGTTAACCGTAATGTGCACATTATCAATCCTCCCCGAAGGTTTCTTTTTAACATTATTAACAAGATTAACATCCAAATAACAATTCTTCAATGGTGGCAAGTCAAGCATATCATAAATCTTTTTAGGCATAACAGAAATACTTGCACCAAGATCACATAAAGCATTACATTCAAAGTCATTGAATTTCATTTTAATGATGGGCTCCCAACCATCTTCTAACTTTCTAGGAATAGAAGTTTCAAGTTTTAGTTTCTCTTCTCTAGCTTTTATGAGAGCATTTGTAATATGTTTTGTAAAGGCTAAATTTATAGCACTAGCATTAGGACTTTTAGCAAGTTTTTGTAAGAACTTTATAACTTCAGAGATGTGGCAATCATCAAAGTCTAAATCATTATGAGCTACAGCAATGGGATCATTGTCCCCAAGGTTGGAAAAAATTACAGCAGTTTTATCACAAGCAGTTTCAGCAGTTTTAGCAATTTCAGGCAGTTTTGTACGCCTTGCACTAGGAGTAGAAACATTGCCAACACCAATTATTTTACCATTGATAGTAGGAGGTGCAGCAACATGTGAAGAATTAACATTACTAGTGGTGGTAATAGTCCAAACTTTAGCTACATTATTCTATTTAGCTAGTTTTTCATTTTCTTCTCTATCCCACCTAGCACGCAGTTCAGCCATTAATCTTATATTCTCATTAATTCTAACTTGGATGGCATTTGCTGTAGTAGTAATCTTATTATCAATATCATTATTAGGCATAACTTTCAATTTTAAAAGATTAACATCAGAGGCAAGTCTATCAACTCTAGAAGCAATAATATCAATTTTATCAAGCTTTTCCTCAACAGATTTGTTAAAAGCAGTTTGTGTACTAATAAAATTTTTAAGCATAGCTTCAAGACCAGAGGGTACACTCCTATTATTATTGTAAGAATTCCCATAAGAATTACCATAACCATTACCATTAGCAGAAGGATATGGCCTATAGTTATTACCAGAGTTGTTCTTATAAGCATTGTTGTTGAAATTATTATTTTTAATGAAATTCACATCAACATTTTCTTCTTGAGCAACCAATGAAGCTAAAGGAACATTATTTGGATCAACATTAGATCTACCATTCACAAGCATAGACATAATCCCATCAATCTTATCACTCAAGGAAGAGGTTTCTTCTACAGAATTTACCTTCTTACCTTGTGGAGCTCTTTCCGTGTACCATTCAGAGTAATTTATCATCATATCATCAAGAAGTTTTGTAGCCGCCCCCAAAGTGATGGACATAAAGGTACCTCCCAGCTGAATCCAATAAATTCCGCGAAGAAAATTTAGTCCTGCATAGAAGGTTTGGATGATCATCCAAGTAGTCAGTCCATGGGTTGGGCAATTCTTTACCAAAGTTTTCATTCTCTCCCATGCTTGAGCAACATGTTCAGTATCTAATTGCTTAAAATTCATTATGCTACTTCTCAAAGATATAATTTTAGCGGGAGGATAATATCTACCAATAAAAGCATCCTTACATTTAGTCCATGAATCAATACTATTCTTAGGCAAAGATAGTAACCAATTTTTAGCTCTTCCTCTTAATGAGAAAGGAAACACTTTCAATTTAATAATATCACCATCTACATCCTTATACTTTTGCATTTCACAAAGTTCAACAAAATTATTGAGATGGGCAGCAGCATCATCAGAACTAACACCAGAAAATTGATCTCTCATAACCAGGTTCAGTAAAGCAGGTTTAATTTCAAAGAATTCTGCTGTAGTAGCAGGTGGAGCAATAGGTGTGCATAGGAAATCATTATTATTTGCGTTTGTGAAGTCACACAACTTAGTATTTTCCCTCAGCAACGGCGCCAGAAAACAGATTTGATGCGCGTAAATGTACACGTCCGTTGGGAACCCCAAGAGGAAGGTATGATGCGCACAGTGGCAAGTTTTCCCTCAGAAAGAAACCAAGGTTTAATCGAACCAGGAGGAGCCAAGAAGCACGTTGAAGGTTGATGGTGGCGAAATGTGGTGCGGCGCAACAACAAGGATTCCGGCGCCAACGTGGAACCTGCACAACACAAGCCAAGTACTTTGCCCCAACGAAACAGTGAGGTTGTCAATCTCACCGGCTTGCTGTAACAAAGGATTAACCGTATTGTGTGGAAGATGATTGTTTGCAAGAAAACAGTAAAACAAGTATTGCAGTAGATTGTATGCTATGTAAAGAATAGGACCGGGGTCCACAGTTCACTAGAGGTGTCTCTCCCATAAGATAAAAGCATGTTGGGTGAACAAATTACAGTCGGGCAATTGACAAATAGAGAAGGGCATAACAATGCATATACATGATATGATAAATATAGTGAGATTTAATCCGGGCATTACGACAAAGTACATAGACCGCCATCCAACTGCATCTATGCCTAAAAGTCCACCTTCAGGTTATCATCCGAACCCCATTCAGTATTAAGTTGCAAAGCAACGACAATTGCATTAAGTATGGTGCGTAATGTAATCGACAACTACATCCTTAGACATAGAATCAATGTTTTATCCCTAGTGGCAACAGCACATCACAACCTTAGAACTTTCTGTCACTGTCCCAGGTGTCAATGAAGGCATGAACCCACTATCGAGCATAAATACTCCCTCTTGGAGTTAAGAGTAAAAACTTGGCCAGAGCCTCTACTAATAACGGAGAGCATGCAAGATCATAAACAACACATAAACAATAGATTGATAATCACCATAACATAGTATTCTCTATCCATCGGATCCCGACAAACACAACATATAGTATTACAGATAGATGATCTTGATCATGTTAGGCAGCTCACAAGATCCAACAATGAAGCACAATTAGGAGAAGACGACCATCTAGCTACTGCTATGGACCCATAGTCCAGGGTGAACTACTCACTCATCACTCCGGAGGCGATCATGGCGATGAAGAGTCCTCCGGGAGATGAATCCCCCTCTCCGGCAGGGTCTCCTGAATCCCGAGATGGGATTCGCGGCGGCGGCGTCTGGAAGGTTTTCCGTATCGTGGCTCTCGCGGGGTTTCGCGACGGAGGCTATAAGTAGGCGAAAGGGCAGGTCAAGAGGCGGCACGAGGGGCCCCACACGGTGGCGCGGCCGGGCCTGGCCGCGCCTCCCTATCACCTGGCCACCTCGTGGCCCCACTTCGACTCCCCTTCGGTCTTGGAAGCTTCGTGCAAAAATAGGACCCTGGGCGGTGATTTCGTCCAATTCCGAGAATATTTCCTTACTAGGATTTCTGAAACCAAAAACAGCGAAAACAGCAACTGGCTCTTCGGCATCTTGTTAATAGGTTAGTTCCAGAAAATGCGTAAATACGACATATAATGTGCATAAAACATGTAGGTATCATCAATAAAGTAGCATGGAACATAAGAAATTATCGATACGTTGGAGACGTATCACTCGCCATGCTGCCCCCCTAGCTAGTTGCATGTGGCGCACCCGCAATAACACCGTATTAGGCCACACTAGATCGAAAAGGCCTCCGAGCGCGGTTCTCTGTTTGGCGTTCACCAAAGACCTGTGAGAACACAACTGCATATGCTCTAAGCTGCTAACGGTAACCTGGTGGCCACCGTCACTCAATAAACGATTAGATTAATTTGCAAGACAAAGACGTGGGCGTTCTCTCCTCCAAGAAACCGAACTATCGATATACGGTAACCCTCCCCTCCCGTGGCATACCCTAGGGCGCCACTGGGGGCCCCTAGATCCTGTTTCACAAACCCCTCCCTCGATCTAACTTCTTTCTGCCGCTGCCGCCGACATCGGACGTGATGGTGGCGCCCCCTAGTACCTAAGGTGCTAGGGGTGTAGTTCGCGGCAGCTATCTTCGAAGGGGCAGCTAGGGCAGCGGCGACGGTGATGGTCGTGGGCGGCGAGCCCGGCCAGGCAGCGGCTATTTCTTGCCCTGGGTCTTCAGGTGCGAGCGGTGGATGCATGTCGTGGGTCTAGGTCCCCCGCCTAGGCCCGTCATCTTGAGGCGGCGCGGTGGGGTATGGGGTGGTGCGGCCAGTATGTCGTCTGGTCGTCCCCCGACATAGCAACAACGAGGAGGCGGACACGATATGCCGATGCGCTGCACTCGACTGGCATGTGGGTCACATGCCACACTCTCAACTTTGGACCATGATCTCGGCCATAGGGGCTCAGCCAGGATGCGATGCAGGGGATCTAGTGGTGGCATGACCACTCCAGTGTCGTTCTGCAACGGCACTCTAGGCTGTCATCTCCTCTAGTAGCTCTGCTGAGTAAAGGTGGGGGTCCTAGGGTTCCTTCTCGCGCTAGGATGAAGATCAGCCGGATGCATGCCCCCATCGATCTGGTTGAAATGTCGTGTTCCGGAAGACTCTGCTGGCGAGCTCCACTGGGCGCAACATACTTGGAGATTGTTGGTTTGGAAGGGATTCGATCGTGTGCACCCGTGTTTTTCTATAACCGTTTGGTTTCAGATTGAGCGCTTCGAAGCTCTACTGGCGGTTAATATCATGGGGCACATTCTTATTACATAGTGTTGGATGAGAATGTCATGGAAGGCGAGATCTGCGGACTAGCAATGGTGATTCGAGTCTGGTGGAGAATGAGAATTGGCTTGGTGATTCGTGACTTGTAGCATGTCATGCAAGTAGGGGCGACTACATAAGTTCATAGTCTTACCATTCAGGGAGAAAATCCAAGGTTCTAGCCTTAATTGGTCGTGCATGGCAATGTTTTTGTTGAAGGGCATTGTTTTAAGAACGAGGATTTTTTTCAGCGTGAAAACCTAAGATCTGTTATCAGATGACGATGGTGCTTGTGCAATGTTCCCTTCTCGGAGACATCGGTTTTGGAGAAGATGGATTTCTTGTGCTGTCTTGGTGGTGTTTGTCTTAAAGAATAGATGAATGCAGCGGGATTTTTTTTTTGTGATTCTGTTTTTTTTTTTGGATGCGTGCATCTGTAATTCCGCTAGGGCAATACATTGTTGCAAAGGCTTAGTGTAGTTAGTACCTCCGTGATATTAATATGTGCTCTTTATGGAAAAAAGGAATAAAACTATTCCCTCTATTTATTTAGATATGAACATATATCAATGCTTCTTATCGGTGTCAACTCGGTCAGCTTACCATTAGCAATTAATAGGCAAATCCGCCGATTAATCGGGTAACAAATGAGTTAATCGTGTGATAATGAGTTTATCGGCTAATCGACGACCATTAAGTAGCGTCGTACATCATCCATTGTTGTTCCTCCTCATGTGATGCAAGTCAGTCTAATACTCTAGTTCCAGAGGTAAATTTCGTACAAAAAAGAACTAATCAACCTACAAAGCACCATATGCAAGAATAGTTCCATGCTAATGTGCAATTTCTCTCTAAAAAAATCCTAATTTTCCATAACTCATACTCATAATTTTGAGCCAATGAAGAACACAAACCTTTTATTTATCCCATAGGATGTAGCTTACATTATTTGAACATCAATAGCCTCGCTAAATTGGTAGCAAATTTATGCAACCTATCGAACTGAGATTCTAGGACAGCCAGCTAGCGCCCTTCTAGCACCGTAAGGCTCACGCCATTAACGGAACTTTCTAGGTCTATTCTCGCATCCCCGGTTTCATGATTTATCTGTGCAAAATACATAGGCTGCTTCGGAATGGCGCACGGCATGGCTTCACTGTCCAGCATGGACACAACCGATGACATATGTGGCCTAGCATTGGAGCTGTCCTGCACACACAATAGTCCAATTTGGATGCACTTTGACACTTCATTGGGGGGATAGCCCTCCCTGATAGCCGCGTCCATGAAGTCCGTTGCTTTTCCATCTGCCCACAAGTTCCATGCCTGAAACATCCCGTCGAGGTTTGTAATTTGTAATTACTAGTACTATATTTCTGGTTATCTCGAGCATTTCAGAATCTGGTACAGTAAGTAACACTCACACAAGATATGAGGTTTGAGAAGTCCATCACAAGATGATGTGGTGAGCTGATCTTTAATCCACTCACAATCTCCAGTAGCAAAATACCAAAGCTGTATGTGTCAGACTTCACTGAAAAGATGCCCTCCATCGCATATTCAGGTGACATGTAACCGCTATTTAAATCAATTCACAAGCAAGTATGCGTAGTTGAGTTATCTCAGACGCATAAATGAAAATTTGAGACCAAGAGCTAGTCCAAGAGTTACTTACTATGTCCCAACAACTCGTTTGGTACTTTCTTGTTGCTCGTTGCCTCCAAAGATCCTCGCCATTCCAAAATCTGATATTTTTGGGTTCATCTCTGCATCTAACAGGATGTTGCTTGGTTTGAGGTCCCTATGGATTATCATCGTCCTCGAATCTTGGTGGAGATATAGAAGTCCTCTTGCTACACCTTTGATTATGTTGAACCTTCTTGGCCAATCAAGCATAGACTTTCTTGCAATATCTGCCAAGAAGAGGATGTGCAAGTACATGAGTGCAGGGCAGAGTAAGCTGTTCATTCAAACAAATTTGTTTTGCCAATTCAATATTAATTTCTAAAGTATATGATACCAAAAATAAACTTGTCTAGGCTTTTGTTGGGCAAGTATTCATAAATAAGAAGCTTTTCATCCTCATGAATACAGCAGCCAAGAAGTCTAACTAGATTCTTGTGCTGCAACTTGGCTATTAGAACCACTTCATTTCTAAAATGCTCTATCCCCTGCTCAGAACCCTGGCTAAGCCTTTTAACAGCAACTTCCTTTCCCTGTTCCAGTGTTCCCTGTGTCATGTAATCATTATTGAGATAAATTAACCAGGAGGAAATTATAGGGATTTTCAAGTGTTGTGATTGATTGAGAAGGTCGTTTTATACAACCTTATAGACTTTTCCAAAACCTCCTTTTCCAAGTATGTTTCTGTCATGGAAATTGTTTGTTGCAGTGGAGATGTCTTCAAGCATAATAGACCGGAATTCCAAATTTTCATCCCAAACTTCTTGGGAAGTGCTCAACTGTCCCTGGCCCGGTCTTTTCTTGTTTACTTGTATCCCTGCAGAAATATCAGTAACCCCGTTAACACTCGACACTATTACAGGAACAGTTGAACATCATATTACAGGAAATTGGAGTCCCTTGTTCTACCTGTTGGCTTGCATACAAGGACAAGATATATGCATGTGAGTATCAGCAGGAATGATATAACTGGGAGTAGAATCTTTAGTACAACACCCACACCGCTCTTCCTCTTGTTTAGTGCAGAACTGTGCCCTGTGAAGAAATTGATGAAAAGAGTACTGCATCAAGATTCAAGCATGGCCTCTGAAAGTATGCATTTACCCTTTTCTCGATGAGTAAATATATTGATGTATACTTGCATATAATACCAAAGTAGATACGAAAATGCATCTCAGATATGGCTACAGATTTTAATTAAAAAATAAGTATTTGCAGACAGCAAAAGTAAGTCTAGCTAGTGTTACAAATGTGTGAGCTGGAAAATTAGCACACTGGCACCATTCTGGAAGAAATGCAAGCTGATGAGTTTTTTCAATGCTAAAGGATATATGTTACCGACAGAAAAGGTTTGTGATCGTAGTTTCACATGCAGGCTGTTACTGTCAAGATCCAGATCCAGAGGTGACATGAGAAAGTACGCATTTTAAGGTACCAATGTCACTGCAGGTTAAAGAACAAAATCAGCAATGGGACCTTACTTACCAGGTGAGCCAGCCAGCCGAAGGTACAGGTTGCCACCAAGTGCGCCGGACTTTTCCGAGTCAACAAGCTCCCCTATCCAGATCAAGCATCTTGATGGACCACCTGTTGCAAGAATACTGCTCAAGTTGGCATAAGCATAAGCGGTGCAGGAGCAGTTGTGGTAACACTCAGCAGTGCACTCCTCAAAGCTTTTGTTCCTGGCATACACAAATTTCCCAGGCACCTTCATCCCCGCCAAGGGCAGGAAGTGGTCATCGCGGCATCTCAGCGCCTCCATTCTCACACATCCTCTGGAGAAGTTGGCACTGAAGCCATCTGCCAGCTCAAACCCTTCGAAGCACCTGCATTCCCCACTAGACGCCATGCTATCGCAGTAACCAAACGGACCACATGAGCCGTAGTTTCGGCAGCCATCACCTGGGCGTTTGAATAAAACCTCCCACGACTGGTTAATCCATCTCCTGAGCATCAAGTCGCCAGTGTAGTCCAGCTTCCAGTGCGATCTCCGTGAGTCATTGCCTGTGCTGTACGTTGAGTAGATCTCCTCCCCATCGTCGACGATCTGGGACCATATGTATCCGTTGTTATTCCAGGCTGTCGCGCTGTTCCACAGTCCGCTGCGCCAGTACAGGCTTGTCTCACGCCATATGAGGATCTCGAGGGCCGTGCTAGGGTCACGACTGAAGGAGAATTCCCCAGTGGACGGATCTTGAGAATCCTTCCAAGCAACAAGGCGCACTGCTGTGTGGGTCTTGTAGTTTGCCCAAACCTTGAAACCGGGGAGGATGGTGTCCGTCGGGTGATCAAAACTCTGCCATATCTGCATGAAATTCCTTGACTGGAGGATAAAGTTTCCTGTGTCGAGCAGCAGTGCCACAGCTCCATCACCCCCGGTGGTGACATTGTTCGCCGTCATCCAGAGGATACGGCCTCTAGAATCTGACAGGACAAGGTCAGAGCTATTGGTCAGTGCCAACTTACCGGACAAACTGCTGCTGATTGGGTTGTCGCGGTTGGCCACCCAGACATATGTCCGCTCCGGGATGTTGTGGTACCATATGCCTAAATACGAGTTTGCGGTGGAGTTCTCCAGGGAGAAGAAACCAAGAGCGAAGATGCCATTGTTTGAGACGAGCTTGTCCCCAGGCAAGAGTGGCTTCGTAGGCATTAGGCTGTCATCAGATTTGCAGAAACAAATCGATAATAGGAGGATGAAACAGGGGAAGAGAGTCGTGCCTATTTTCCACATATGCTTGTGACTAGTGGTCTATGGAAATGCTCTGGAGTCTGGATGTTCTGCTTGGAGACGAAACACCGCTCCCACTTTTGTGCTAGCCACAGCAGCATGACCAGTTCGCCCGACATAATTTCAGCCTGACGGTCCAAGTCTTGGCTGTGTTCACTGCATCAAATACACAGAGTGGACTAAGCTCTCGCGACTTGCGGCTCGCAGTCGTCGTCAGCATAAATGCTGTTGGTAGGTACTAGGTAGTCCTGGAACTGGGACCTTGCAGGGTAACCAAACAAGCTTACACAGGAAGGTGCAGAAATATCAAGATTTCACCATCGTTGCCGACTGGCCGTAAGCGACTACCGTCAGGTGGAGCGTCGACGGGGTAGTGGCGGTGAGGACGGGGGAGTTGGCACTTGGTACCTCATCCCATAGTCAGGTAGTTTCCAACCATTCATCTCGGGTGGCTGGGTGGTAAGAATGCCGATGGCGAGCAGGTGGGGTGGAACTAGCGGAGGATGGCTGCGTCGGCGCGATGACTGGCCGGGGGACGGGTGGGGAGTGGAAGGAATACGAGGGGCCGGAGACGCATATAGAGACGGCGGCATGATTAGCAGACCGGCGGCGCCACCGCGGCAGGGGGTGGGGACTGCGGCGGCGAGCGAGTGGCGGCAGTGGGGACTGGGGAGTGGGGACTCGTCTTCGGCGGCGAAGGCAAACGGCTGCTACTTGCGTTGGGCTGGAGGCCTTGTTGCCAATACGAAACAGGCTGCAGGTTTACGTAGGCTCGAGGCCTTTGCTTGTTGAGCTCCACTCTGCCCAATAGCGTTATCAGGCCCTAAATTTCGCAAGGTGAACCAGCCTAGGCCGCAGTTTCACTTCAAGTTCAGCAAGCTTCCCAAATTCTCAAAACAAAGCAAAAAAGTAAAATCTGCTAAAAAAAGCAAAAAAAAGTATTAAAAAAAAGGAAGCATCTCCAACACAATCACGAGAAAAAAAAAGTTCTGCACAAATATATATAAAAAAGGGTGAGTTTCCTTGATAAAAAAAGGTCGTAAAGATAGTTTCATGTGGATGTGGTTAGTTGGATATGCTCTATATAGTTTGTCAAAAGCAATGTTATTGTATAATTAATAGTACTTTCCCTGATCCATAATAAGTTTTGTGGTTTTATTTCAAATTGAATCTAAAACTAAAACACTTACTATTATGGATCGGGGAGACTACAACCTTTATTTTTTTTATTGAAGTCGAGGGTTTGTTTTGTATTTTATTTATTCTCCGAGGCCCTCTGTGTAATATGTAACAACACCGGTTAATGCATCTTTGGATCCTTCGGGGTCCTTTCCCTGTACAAAAAAATTTAACTTGCTGCTGTTTTGATTGTAAGCATTTTTTCACCAAGATTTCATGTGCGCTTCCGAGGTTGGTGAGTATTTTCCATTAGCATATATTCTCATTCCATAACAGGGTGTGATATGCCCATTGCACAATATTAAACGTGGTTCGAACATTAAAAACCCAATGGTTAACCATTTATAACCTTAACGAACTAATGGTTAACCCATTTTACACTTGTACATGAAATAGTTCAATAGGTTACATCATTGGTCAAAGCTTCTATTCCTGATGTACAAGAACTTGTCAGGCGTTTTCATACAAGGCAAAGTTATGAAACTATCTCTACAAATCACATTTCAGCTCCTTCTATCTCTGGCACTAGGGAAAAGTTAAGGTCAACAGACTCAAACCCGTCAAGGCACTTGCACGTCGGAATCGCTTTCGTGCATTAATCATGCATATCACAATAGCCAAATGGGCGGCATTAACCATGCATATCACAGCTAGGACTGGAATGCTCCATGAAAACATCCCAAGACGATGACTTGCTGTTCCGCGTCATGAACTTTACCATGCCCCGCCCGTATTGTGTAGCAATGGTGCAGTCATAGTTTGTTGCGACAAACAACTCTGAGAGCATCTCCAGTCGCGTCCCCAAAACGTCCCCCAAAGAGATTTGGGGCGCGCCGGACAAAAAAAGCGATCCAGTCGCGTCCCCCAAAGCCCATTTTTGTCCGGCGTCGATACGGTGTCCGGCGCCCGAGCCCGTCCCCGTCCCAGGAGGACGCTCGGGCACACGGACACAACGCGAGGCGGGGAGTGGCGGGCCGACCCGTCGGCCACGGTTAATTTTAACCTAACCGTCGCCTACCTCGCGACGAAGTTATCGCAGAGTGACACATGGCGGCATCTTTGCCTTAATGGCGACGGAGGGCAGGCGAGACGTCTCGTCGGTCTCGCGCGCCTCCACGCGTCGCCGGCGTCGCACGCCACCGCCCGTTCCCGCGCGATCTTCCCGCTCTTCTCGTCTTCCCGCTTTCTTCCCGACGCCGACGTCTATAAAGGTCTCCCGGCTCATCAATGGTAGCCACCACACCCCGCCGGCAACAAACACAGCCTCGTCGCTCCACGGCCGTCTCCTCCACCACCAGTGGCAATGGCGAACCGCCCCGGTGATGGCCACTTCCCTCCATCGCCGTCTCCTCCACTTCCAGCCCGCCAGCGGCGTGAGGCACTGATACGTCTCAAACGTATCTATAATTTCTTATGTTCCATGCTACTTTATTGATGATACCTACATGTTTTATACACGTTATATGTCATTATTATGCGTTTTCCGGAACTAACCTATTGATGAGATGCCGAAGGGCCAGTTCCTATTTCCTGCTGTTTTTGGTTTCAGAAATCCTAGTAAGGAAATATTCTGAATCGGACGAAATCAATGCGCATCTTAGGATCACGCGAAGCTTCCAACACCCGAGAGAGGCGGAGGGGGCCACAGCCCACGGACGACAGCCGGCGCGGCCAGGGGACCGCGCCTGTTGTGTCATCGCCTCGTTGACCTTCGACGCCGCCTCTTCCTATATAAAGGTCCCGACCTAAAACACGATACGGAAAAGCCACGGTACGAGAAACCTTCTAGAGCCGCCGCCATCGCGAAGCCAAGATGGGGGACAGGAGTCTCTGTTCGGCACGCCGCCGGGGAAGTGCCCCGGAAGGCTCCTCCATCGACACCACCGCCATCTTCATCAACGCTGCTGTCTTCCATGAGGAGGAGTAGTTCTCCATCGAGGCTCGGGGCTGTACCGGTAGCTATGTGGTTCATCTCTCTCCTATGTACTTCAATACAATAATCTCATGAGCTGTCTTACATGATTGAGATTCATATGATGATGCTTGTAATCTAGATGTCATTATGCTAGTCAAGTGGGTTTTACTTATGTGATCTCCGGAGACTCCTTGTCCCACGTGTGTAAAGGTGACAGTGTGTGCACCGTGTGGGTCTCTTAGGCTATATTTCACAGAATACTTATTCTGTTATGAATGGCATAGTGAAGTGCTTATTTATATCTCTTTATGATTGTAATGTGTTTTGTATCACAATTTATCTGTGTGCTACTCTAGTGATGTTATTAAAGTAGTTTATTCCTCCTGCACGGTGTAATGGTGACAGTGTGTGCATCGTGTAGTACTTGGCGTAGGCTATGATTGTGATCTCTTGTAGATTATGAAGTTAACTATTGCTATGATAGTATTGATGTGATCTATTCCTCCTTTCGTAGTGAAGGTGACAGTGTGCATGCTATGTTAGTACTTGGTTTGGTTATGTTGATCTGTTATGCACTCTAAGGTTATTTAAATATGAACATTGAATATTGTGGAGCTTGTTAACTCCGGCATTGAGGGTTCGTGTAATCCTACACAGTTAGTGGTGTTCATCATCCAACAAGAGGGTGTAGAGTCTAGCATCTATCTATTTATTCATTATGTGATCAATGTTGAGAGTGTCCACTAGTGAAAGTATGATCCCTAGGCCTTGTTCCTAAATACTGAAATCGCTGCTTGTTTACTGTTCTACTGCATGTTTACTTCCTACAATATTATTACCATCAGCACTTGCAAGCACTTTTGGCGCCGTACTACTGCTCATATTCACTCATACCACTTGTATTTCACTATCTCTTCGCCGAACTAGTGCACCTATTAGGTGTGTTGGGGACACAAGAGACTTCTTGCTTTGTGGTTGCAGGGTTGCATGAGAGGGATATCTTTGACCTCTTCCTCCCGAGTTCGATAAACCTTGGGTGATCCACTTAGGGAAACTTGCTGTTCTACAAACCTCTGCTCTTGTAGGCCCAACAGCGTCTACAAGAATAGAAGCACCCGTAGACATCAAGCACTTTTAAGCGCCGTCTGGGAGGAAAGGTAAAAGGCTCTCATACTTCGGTCCCGGGTAAAGTACTTTTCCGGCGCCGTTGTGTGTGTGCTCAAGCTATTTCCTTTAGATCCTGCAATTGCATCTTTTTGTTTCTTGTTTACACTAGTTAGGCATAATGGACAACAATGAGCTTCTTATTCTATTTCCTGATTTAAGACATGGATGGTTTGATGCGAAAATTAAAAAACCTATGGAACACATTAGTATGAACGCTTTGAACACCATTGTTGCTAATGATATGGAAAATTCTAAGCTTGGGAAGCTGGTTTTGATGAGCATGACATTTTTAGTCCCCCAAGCATTGAGGAGAAAATTTTCTTTGATGATACTTTGCCTCCTATTTATGATGATTATAATGATAGTGGTCTTTTGGTGCCGCCTACTATGGAGGATGAGTTTAATTATGATTATAATATACCTCCTACACTTAATGAGAATAATAATGATAGCTACTTTGTTGAATTTGCTCCCACTACAACTAATAAGAATGACTATGCTTATGTTGGGAGTAGTAATTATTTTATGCATGGGAATAAGAATGCTTCATGTGATACTTATATTGTTGAGTTTGTTCATGATGCCTCTGAAAATTATTATGAGAGGAATATATGGTTGTAGAAATTTTCATGTTACTAAAACACCTCTCTATATGCTGAAATTTTTGAAGTTACACTGGTTTTATGTTCCTATGCTTGTTAATTTGCTCTTCATGAACTTGTTTATTTACAAGATTCCTATGCATAGGAAGCATGTTAGACTTAAATGTGTTTTGAATTTGCTTCTTTATGCTCTCTTTTGCTTCAACTCTTATTTCTTGTGAGCATCATTAAAATTGCTGAGCCCATCTTAATGGCTATAAATAAAGAAACTTCTTGGAAGATAACCCATGTGTTTATTTTACTACAGAAATTTTTGTTTTGCTGAGTCTTGGAAGTTGTTTACTACTGTAGCAACCTCTCCTTATTATGTTTTTGTGCCAAGTAAAGTCTCTATGCTAAAGTTGATGCTAGATTTGGATTGTTGCGCAGAAACAACATTGCTGTCTGTCACGAATTCGCAGAAGTCTCTGTAAAAAAACAATAAAATCTGCAAATTTACGTGTGTGATCCTCGAGATATGTACGCAACTTTCATTAGTTTTGATTTTTTCCGTTTGAGCAAGTTAAGTGCCCCTTCCAGATTCGTCTTTACGGACTGTTCCATTTTGACAGATTCTGCCTTTTATTTCGCATTGCCGCTTTTGTTAAGTTGAATGAGTTTCTTTGTTCCATTAACTTTCAGAAGTTTTGTGCAATGTCAGAAGTGTTAAGAATGATTGTGTCACCTCTGAACATGTGAATTTTTGATTGTGCACTAACCCTCTAATGAGTTTGCTTAAAGTTTGGTGTGGAAGAAGTTTTCAAGAGTCAAGAGAGGAGGATGATATACTATGATCAAGAAGAGTGAAAAGTCTAAGCTTGGGGATGCCCCCGTGGTTCATCCCTGCATATTTCAAGAAGACTCAAGCATCTAAGCTTGGGGATGCCTCATCCCCTTCTTCATCGACAACTTATCAGGTTTCTTCTCTTGAAACTATATTTTTATTCGGTCACATCTTATGTACTTTACTTGGAGCGTCTGTTTGTTTTTATTTTTGTTTTGTTTGAATAAGTTCATCCTTGTGTGGGAGAGAGACACGCTCGCTGGTTCGTATGAACACATGTGTTCTTAGCTTTTAATGTTCATGGCGAAGGTTGAAACTGCTTCGTTAATTGTTATATGGTTGGAAACGGAAATGCTACATGTAGTAATTGATAAAATGTCTTGGATAATTTGATATTTGGCAATTGTTGTGCTCATGTTTAAGCTCTTGCATCATATACTTTGCACCCATTAATGAAGAAATACATAGAGCTTGCTAAAATTTGGTTTGCATAATTGGTCTCTCTAAGGTCTAGATAATCTCTAGTAAAGAGTTTGAACAACAAGAAGAAGGCGGTGTAGAGTCTTATAATGTTTACAATATGTCTTTTATGTGAGTTTTGCTGCCGGTTCATCCTTGTGTTTGTTTCAAATAACCTTGCTAGCCTAAGCCTTGTATTGAGAGGGAATACTTCTCGTGCATCCAAATCCTTGAGCCAACCACTATGCCATTTGTGTCCACCATACCTACCTACTACATGGTATTTCTCCGCCATTCCAAAGTAAATTGCTTGAGTGCTACCTTTAAAATTTCCATTCTTTACCTTTGCAATATATAGCTCATGGGACAAATAGCTTAAAAACTATTGTGGTATTGAATATGTACTTATGCACTTTATCTCTTATTAAGTTGTTTGTTGTGCGATAACCATGTTCCTGGGACGCCATCAACTACTCTTTGTTGAATATCATGTGAGTTGCTATGCATGTTCGTCTTGTCGAAGTAAGGGCGGTTTTCACAATCAACTGGTTTGAGTATGCATCTGTTAGAGAAGAACATTGGGCCGCTAACTAAAGCCATGAATCATGGTGGAAGTTTCATTTGGACATAAAACCTCAATCTCTTATGAGAATATTAAGTTGTTGAATGCTTAAGCATTAAAAGAGGAGTCCATTATATGTTGTCTATGTTGTCCCGGTATGGGTGTCTAAGTTGAAGAATGATCAAAAGCGAGAAATCCAATGCGAACTTTCTCCTTAGACCCTTGTACAGGCGGCATAGAGGTACCTTTGTGACACTTGGTTGAAACATATGTTATGCAATGATAATCAGTGTTAACCCAAGCTAATTAGGACAAGGTGCGAGCACTATTAGTATACTATGCATGAGGCTTGCAACTTATAAGATATTTTATACATAACTCATATGCTTTATTACTACCGTTGACAAAATTGTTTCTTCTTTTCAAAATGAAAAGCTCTAGCACAAAAATAGTAATCCATGCTTCCCTCTGCGAAGGGCCTATCTTTTACTTTATTGTTGAGTCAGTTCACCTATCTCTCTCCACCTCAAGAAGCAAACACTTGTGTGAACTGTGCATTGATTCCTACATACTTGCATATTGCACTTGTTATATTACTTTACATTGACAATATCCATGAGATATACATGTTATAAGTTGAAAGCAACCGCTGAAACTTAATCTTCCTTTGTGTTGCTTCAATACCTCTACTTTGAATTATTGCTTTATGAGTTAACTCTTATGCAAGTCTTATTGATGCTTGTCTTGAAGTACTATTCATGAAAAGTCTTTGCTTTATGATTCATTTGTTTACTCATGTCATTACCATTGTTTTGATCGCTGCATTCATCTCATATGCTTACAATAGTATGATCAAGGTTATGATGGCATGTCACTTAAGAAATTATCATTGTTATCGTTTACCTACTCGGAACTAAGCTTGGGGATGCTTGATACGTCTCAAACGTATCTATAATTTCTTATGTTCCATGCTACTTTATTGATGATACCTACATGTTTTATACACATTATATGTCATTATTATGCGTTTTCCGGAACTAACCTATTGATGAGATGCCGAAGGGCCAGTTCCTGTTTCCTGCTGTTTTTGGTTTCAGAAATCCTAGTAAGGAAATATTCTCGGAATCGGACGAAATCAATGCCCAGCATCTTAGGATCACGCGAAGCTTCCAGAACACCCGAGAGGCCGGGAGGGGGCCACGCCGGTGCGAAGCCGAGCGCGGCCGGGGGGCCCACTTCCTGTTGTGTCGTCGCCTCATTGACCTTTGACGCCGCCTCTTCGCCTATATAAAGGTCCCCGACCTAAAACACGATACGGAAAAGCCACGATACGAGAAACCTTCCGACGCCGCCATCGCGAAGCTAAGATGGGGACGGAGTCTGTCTCGCGCGCCCGGCGGGAAGTGCCCCCGGAAGGCTCCTCCATCGACACCACCGCCATCTTCATCAACGCTGATGTCTTCCATGAGGAGGAGTAGTTCTCATCGAGGCTCGGTTCTTGTAGTAGCTATGTGGTTCATCTCTCTCCTATGTACTTCAATACAATAATCTCATGAGCTGCCTTACATGATTGAGATTCATATGATGATGATTGTAATCTAGATGTCATTATGCTAGTCAAGTGGGTTTTACTTATGTGATCTCAGGAGACTCCTTGTCCCACGTGTGTAAAGGTGACAGTGTGTGCACCGTGTGGGTCTCTTAGGCTATATTTCACAGAATACTTATTCACTGTTATGAATGGCATAGTGAAGTGCTTATTTATATCTCTTTATGATTGCAATGTGTTTTGTATCACAATTTATCTGTGCTACTCTAGTGATGTTATTAAAGTAGTTTATTCCTCCTGCACGGTGTAATGGTGACAGTGTGTGCATCGTGTAGTACTTGGCGTAGGTTATGATTGTGATCTCTTGTAGATTATGAAGTTAACTATTGGTATGATAGTATTGATGTGATCTATTGCTCCTTTCGTAGTGTGAAGGTGACAGTGTGCATGCTATGTTAGTACTTGGTTTGGTTATGTTGATGTTATGCACTCTAAGGTTATTTAAATATGAACATTGAATATTGTGGAGCTTGTTAGCTCCGGCATTGAGGGTTCGTGTAATCCTACACAGTTAGTGGTGTTCTTCATCCAACAAGAGGTGTAGAGTCTAGCATCTATCTATTTATTCATTATGTGATCAATGTTGAGAGTGTCCACTAGTGAAAGTATGATCCCTAGGCCTTGTTCCTAAATACTGAAATCGCTGCTTGTTTCTGTTGCATGTTTACTTCCTACAATATTATTACCATCAGCGCACGCATGGCAAGCACTTTTGGCGTCGTACTACTGCTCATATTCACTCATACCACTTGTATTTCACTATCTCTTCGCGAACTAGTGCACCTATTAGGTGTGTTGGGGACACAAGAGACTTCTTGCTTTGTGGTTGCGGGGTTGCTTGAGAGGATATCTTTGACCTCTTCCTCACGAGTTCGATAAACCTTGGGTGATCCACTTAAGGAAACTACTGTTCTACAAACCTCTGCTCTTGGAGGCCCAACACTGTCTACAAGAATAGAAGCACCCGTAGACATCAGGCACTCGAGGAGGAGGCCCGCCAGCGGCGTGAGGCGCAGCACGCAGCGGATCTTGCGGCGTTCTACGCCCCTGCCTCCGCGGTGGGAGCCGCGCCGTGAACGGCGATGCGCCGGCGCGGCGCGATGGCGCGGCGCGTACCGTGAAGCAGCGGGACGCGATAAGCGCCCGCCCAGCGCGATGACGCGCGGCGTACCGTGAAGCGGCGGGACGCGATGGCGGCGCGTGAGTCGATCGCGCGGCGAGTGACGCGGAGAGCGTCGGCGGCGGAGAGGCGGCGCGGCGCTATGGGGGGCGGGCGGACCGATTGGCGGCGGAGGCCGACGCGTTGGCGGCGGCGATGATGGAGCGCCAACGAGATGTGGAGGACGCCAATGGAGGAGGAGGAGGCGAGGCGGAGGAGACCGAGGTGGAGGGCGGCAGCGCGACGCGGGACCGCCGGCAGCGCGGCGCGCCGGACGAGGCGGCCGATCGGCAACGCGCCCTCGTCGAGTCCTTCGAGTGAAAGCTCCGGGACCCATGCCCGCGAAGAGGCGCGATTCGTCGCGCCATCGAGCTCTCCCTCGGCGCGCGGCGAGGACGCGGAGGATGCGCGCGGGAGCGGCGGCGTCGGCTGCGCGAACGCAAGGAAAGGAGCGCGCGCAGGAGGGCTGCGGTGTAGGGCGGCGACGACGGGCGGGGCCGTCGAGCGCACCGCCGAGCGGTCGATAGTCTAGGTTTAGATGAAATCTAGCCGTTTTCATTCAAACTTTGTAATATATAATCAAAATTGAATGAAAACCTTTATTTTCGTGCACAAATATTCATTTGGGGGAGGCGTTTGGGGGGCGCGGCGGGAGCACGTCCGACGGCACGAACGCGTCAGGCTCAATCCGGCGCGATTTGGGGGACGCTTTGGGGGACACGACTGGAGATGCTCTGATATTGTCTTGTTGGACTCCAAAGACCGCACTCTTTGGACAACCTCGAACAACAGCAACACCGAAGCATACTGCTCGACACCGGAAACTTATTGCTGAACTGTGCAGACATGAGTTTTTATTACCCAGCCCACACCGTCCTCCCTAATATGCCGATTTGTGCTGCAGTCGAGTTTGTCGAGTACAAGAGGCTAAGATCAAAGATGCCACAGTTTGACATGAGCCGCTTGCCGGGGAAGAGTGGCTTATGTGGGTAGTCGGAGATCGTCAGGTTTGCAGGAACAGATCAACAACAGGAGGAAAATAAAAACTGGGATGTATATCATGTCCATCAGGCATTCTTTGGCATATATATGCTTGTGACCCCAAGTGATAAAAACAAGGGACTGAAAACATGCTTTGTACTTTTCTGTACCTTTTTTTTTGCGAGTAAAAAGAGCTGGTATTAAGTCGGAACAATTACAGAAAGGTCCACACAGAAAACGGAAAATACAACCCAGTCCTTTCTGCAAGTCAACCACGCCTTCGACCACGGCGCAATTGGTGGCGCGCCGCCGCTCCTACAGTCCTACTCCTCATAGCGCCTTGGATCAGAAGTATCCCCCGAGCGCGCGGGAAGTCCCCGATCGCCGGCCCAGCAAAGCCTACACCAGAGATCGTCGTTGTCGTTGAGCTGAATCGCCCCAGCTCCTTCCACGATTTAATCAGTCGCCAGATCCGCAGTCAACCCCGGAATCCAACCAGGGGAAGACGAACTGAGTAGCTCCGCGGAACCACCAGCTCGACAAAGGCAGTGGATCGACGCCAGAGCTCCAGGGAACGCCGCCGTCGAGGGGAAGGGCCACCACCTGCAAAACCACTCCGGCTGCGCCGCCGCCGGCTGAACACCCAGAGCCTACCTACGCTATGTACACGACACGAACCGGGGCTTCCCCGTCCTCCCAGCGCCGGAGCGGCCGGCGAAGGACGAGGAACCCACCAATTCAGCGCCGGTGAGGTGGTACGCCCTAGTCGGCTAGTCGCTCACAAATCGCCTTCTGGGTACTGTAGACGAGGGAGGTGCGGTCCAAGGTCCGTTTGACTTTTCTGTACCTTGAACCTTCTTTGGCCACGTTTGCGATCCCAGGTCCGCTAGTTGTAGTTCAGATAGCTGTTGCAGTAAATCAGGGACAAATGATAATGACTAGCAGGTTGGCGCTATACTTTACTTTTCAACCAGATTTTTCCCAAGGTGTGTGTATGAGCCGCTGCCAAGTCTAGACTAGAGGTCCTGCCACTTTCTTGAAATGCATTGAATACAATTATCAGGAGGTTCCAAAGCTACAAATGACACAGGACCACATGTCGTCTCAGCTGATCATTCAACATTCCTCCTGCTCTCTGTGGATTTGCAGATCAAGAACCAAACCAATAAAATTACATGTCCACCATCATTCGGACATGCAGCAAGTCAGGCAAGACTGCACTTGTTTTCTCATCCTAAGAACTTCGAATTTGCATGGGCGACAGCTCGTAAGCCTTTTTCTTATGGATACTGAAAAAAGGACACCACCGGCTAGCGCCCTTCTATCACCGTAATGCTCGCGCCATTGACTGACTTTTCCAAGACTTCTCTCGCATCCTTGGTTTCGGGATTTATCTGTGCAAAATACATAGGTTGCTTTGGAATCGCGTGTGGCATGGCTTCACTCTCCAGCATGGACACGACCGACGACATGAGCGGCCTAGCACTGGAGCTGTCCTGCACACACAGGAGCCCAACATGGATGCACTTCGACACTTCATCAAGCGAATAGCTCCCCGAAATAGATGCATCCACGAAATACTTTGTTTTTCCATCTGCCCACAAGTTCCATGCCTGCAATATCCCATCAAAGTTCAGAATTTATATTTGCTGTACTATGTTATTACTGTTTGAGTGTCCAGAATCTGAAAGATTTCACATACGGTAAGTGACACTTACACAAGATATGAGGTTTAGGAAGTCCATCACAAGATGATGTGGTGAGCTGATCTTTAATCCACTCACAATCTCCAGTACCAAAATACCAAAGCTGTAGGTGTCGGACTTCACGGAAAAAATACCCTCCATCGCATACTCAGGCGACATGTACCCGCTGTTTGGATTATTTCACAAGCAAGTGTGTAGTTTGAGTTATTTCAGGCACATAATTAAAATTTCGAGATCAAAAGCTAGTGCAATAGATACTTACTACGTCCCAACAACTCGTTTGGTACTTTCTTGTTGCTCGTTGCCTCCAAAGATCCTTGCCATGCCAAAATCTGATATTTTCGGGGTCATCTCTGCATCTAGCAGGATGTTGCTCGGTTTGAGGTCCCTATGGATTATCGTCGTTCTCGAATCTTGGTGGAGATATAGAAGTCCTCTAGCTACCCCTTTGATTATGTTGAACCTTCTTGGCCAATCAAGAATAGACTTGCTTGCAAAATCTGCCAAGAAGAGGATGTGCACATACATGAGTGCAGGGCATCTAGTAAGCTGTTCAGTCGATCAAGTTTGTTTTGTCAATTCAAGATTGCTTTCTAAAGTATGTGAATAGAACATACCAAAAATAAACTTGTCTAGGCTTTTGTTAGGCAAGTATTCATAAATAAGTAGCTTCTCATCCTCATGAATACAGCATCCAAGAAGTCTAACTAGATTCTTGTGCTGCAACTTGGCTATAAGAACCACTTCATTTCTAAAATGCTCTATGCCTTGCTCAGAACCATGGCTAAGCCTTTTAACAGCAACTTCCTTTCCGGTTTCCAGTGTTCCCTGTGTCATATAATCATTACTGAAACAAGTTAACCAGGAGGAAATTATATAGATTTTCAAGTGTTGTAATTAATTGACAAGGTCAAAGTTTTATACAACCTTATAGACTTTTCCAAAACCTCCTTTTCCAAGTATGTTTGTGTCATGGAAATTGTTTGTTGCAGTGGCGATGTCTTCAAGCTTAATAGATCGGAATTCCAAATTTTGATCCCAAACTTCTTGCGAAGTGCTCAAGTGTCCAAGGACCGATCTTATCAGGGTTTCCTTATTTACTTGTGTCCCTACAAATATATCAGATTATCAGTAGCGTCATCACTCAGCAGTCAGCACTATTAGATGAACATCATAATAGTATAATACAGGCTGACATCCTTGTTCTACCTTTTGGCTTGCATATGAGCAGAAGATATATGCATGTGAGTATCAGTAGGAATGATATAACCGAGAGTACAATCTTTAATACCACACTGATACTGCTCTTGTGGTTTACTGTAGAACTGTGTCCTGTGAAGAAAAGGGGTGCTTTATCAAGATTCAAGCAGAGCTTGTGAGAGTATGCATATACCCCCTTCTCAATGAGTTAAATATATCGATGTACTTGCATATAATACCAAACCAGATACTACAAATGCATCTCAAATATAGATACATTTTTTTCCAAACAAAAATATTTGTTGACACTAAAAATAGTTACATAGGTGTGAGCTGAACAAGTAGCACACTGAGACGATTCTGGAAGAAATGACAATTGATGAGCTTGCTTAATAATAATGATTATATATCCCTGATAGCAAAGGCTGGTGCTTGTAGTTTCACGTGTAACTATTCCTATCAAGATCCATTGAGAGAGGTGACACGATATAAATTTTAAGGCACAAATGTCACAGCAGGTCAGAAGAACAAAAGAAGACATGAACCGTACGTACCAGGAGAGCCAGCAAGCCGAAGGTACACACTGGCACCAATTGGGCCAGTCTTCTCTAAGTCAACAAGCTCCCCTGTCCAGACCAAGCATCTTGATGGGCCACCCGTCGCGAGGATACTGCTCAAGTTCAAATAAGCATACGCGGTGCAGGAGCAGTTGCGATCACACTCAGCAGTGCACTCCTCAAAGCTTCTGTTCCTCACATAAACAAACTTGTCAGGCACCCTCATCCCTGGTAAGGTCAAGAATTGGTCGCCATGGCATCTCAGCGCCTCCTTTCTCACGCATCCTCTGGAGAAGTTGGCACTGAAGCCGTCCGCCGGCTCAAACCCGTCAAGGCATCTGCATTTCAGGGTGGACACCGTGCTGTCGCAGTAACCAAACGGCCCACATGAGCCGTAATGGCGGCAGCCATCTCCTGGGAGCTGGAACAAAACCAGCCATGACTGATTAATCCAAATCCTAAGCAACCAGTCGCCCGTGTAGTCCAGCTTCATGTGTGATCTCCGGGTGTTGTTGTCCATGTTGTACGTTGTGTAGATAACCTCCCCATCATCGACGACCTCGGACCACATGTATCCGTTCTTGTCTGAGGCTGTCGCGCCGTTCCATAGCCCATTGCGCCAGTACAGGCTTGTCTCACGCCACACAAGGATCTGGAAGCCCGTGCTAGGGTCACCAGTGAGGGAGAATTTCCCTGAGGACGGGTCTTGAGAACCTTTCCAAGCAACAATACGCACTGTGGTGTGGGTCTTGTAGTTCGCCCACAACTTGCAACCCGGGAGGAGGGTGTCGGTCGGTTGATCAAAACTTTGCCATATCTGTGTGAAGTTCGGCGACTGGACAATAAAGTTCCCTGTGTCGAGCAGCAGCGCCACGGCTCCATCAGACCCGTTGGTGACGTTGTTTGCCGTTGTCCAAAGTATACGGCCTTTGGAATCTGACAAGACAAGGCCAGAGGTGTTGGTCAGAACCAAGTTCCCGGACAAACCATTGCCGATGGGGTTGTCGCGGTTGGCGACCCACACATATGTCGGCTCCGCGATGTTATGGTACCATATGCCTACATATGGGTTTGCAGTGGAGTTGTCGAGGGAGAAGAAACCAAGAGCAAAGACGCCGCCGTTCGAGACGAGCTTGTCGCCAGGTAAGAGTGGCTTTGCAGGTGTTAGGCGGTCATCGGATTTGCAGAAACAAATCGATAGCAGGAGGATCAGAAAGGGGAGAGGAGTCATGCTAAACTAGCTTTCCTGCGCATATGCTTGTGAAGACTGAAGAGTGGTATGAAAATGCTTTGGATATTTTGCTTGGAGCCGAAACACGGATCCCACTTTTATTCTAGCTAGACACAGCAACATGTGCAGTTGGCCAGACATAATTTCAGGCTGACGACAGGAGACTGCTGCTACTATCCGCTGGTCCATGTCAGTGTTGACTGCATCAAATACAGCGAAGAACAGCGCTGTCCCGACTCCCGAGTCGTCGGACAACCATGGATGACCGGCGTCGTCGTGGGCATAAATGTGCCATATTAGTTGGGAGCTTGGACCTTGTATAAGGTGCAGAAACATCCAGACCTTTTTCGGCAAAAGGAATATATCCAGATTTCAGCATCGTTGCCAACTCGCTGAAAGCGTGGGTTGACATTTGACAAATACACAAAAAAACGAAAGGAGTAAACTGTAAAGAACGGGTTACCGTCAGGTGGGGCTCCGATGGGGTATTGGCAGCAACAAGCTGGAGCATGGGACGGGCCGACGGCGAGCTGGGCGCGCGGGAATGCCAAGCTGGAGGCGGCCGGTGGGGCGGAACTAGCTGAGGGTGGCCGCGACGGCTCGACGGGGCACCGGCCGTTCATCCTAGGACGGGAGGGAAATGAAAGGAATAGCAGGCGCTGGGGAGGAATACAGCGACGGTTCCATGATTAGTGGACCGGCGGCGGAAGCGGGTACTGCGGTGAGCGGAGCGGGTGGCGGCGGTGGGGATCATCTTCGGTTGGCGAACGGAAATGGCCTCTAGTTTATTGTGGGCTGGAGTGGAGGCCTTGCTGCCTATAACAATCGTCCAGGGAAGAGGCCTTTGGTACTTGGCTAGGCCCGCAGTTTCAGTTCAAAGTTAATCTACTCTAAAAAAACAAGCGAAGCTTCCCTAACTTACCGCAAACAGTGTTCATTTATGTAGAAGAAACATTCCCTAAAAGGATGTCTTAAATTTAAATTTAGACAAATATAAGACACCCCTTATGGGACGGGGGAGTAGTAAGTGTTGAATATATAAGCAAATATCCATATGAAATAATCCGTACGAGTAATTGATAAATCATGACTATGAAAACAATAAGTAAACTAATCGTGCAGACTAGTAAAATAGATGAACAGATCACATGTAAAGTAGACAAACCGATCGCATCTACCACATATACTAGAAGAAGAAACTCTAACAGAGAGAAACGACATGATCACATACTTCACAGCGTCGTTGTCGCCCATGTTGAGGTTGTCGAAGAAGTCTGAGGTTCGGGAAGAAGTTGTCGGTGTGGAGGAACTCGTCGTGGAATGACGATGTCGTGATGCGATGTCGCGCTGAGCGCTCCCAAAACTGATTGCCTCACCGTACGGGTTCACGAGAGCGAGGTTCGGAGGCCTCTTGTCCGGCGGTCGGTGCAGCGACGGACGGGATGAGGAAAACGAAGACGGCGGCGCAATGAGCTGGAAACGGGTAGTCGCATATGTGGCACGTACGGCTAGGGTTCTCGTCGCGCTTATATGGTGCGGCTCGGGAAGGTCGTGGGGCGCAGCACACGATCCAGAGAAACCGAGGAAACGGCTGAGTTAACGCGTCCGTTAATAGCTCATAATTGTGATTGATTACACAATTAATTTCCCGAACAGCAAAAAGATAAGCTCGGCTCGCGAGATTCCCGCACCACGGCGCGTCGTGACGTGTCGTGACGAGGCGGCGTGGCGCGGCGGGCGGCGGAGGAGGAGGAGTGAGGGCTCTCTCTCTCTTCTCACTCACTTACTAGGACTAGAACATCAAAGGATTAACTTGTCAATGCCTACAGATTGTAGACTAGGGTTTTGCTAGAAGTAGAGGGCAAGTAGATCTCGAAGGTTTAGGCGAAAAGTACTCGACGATTATGAAAACTAGGGTTATGTTGACGTGGGTCGATCCTTTCTTTGTCCCTCGACTCCCCCTTATATAGGAGGTGGGGCCGAGGGTTTCGTTTTGTACAAGTTACAGAGTCCGGGACGGTTTCTAACTCATCCCGCCAGATTACAGATAACACTTCCTATTACAACTCTAACTTTCCTTAATATATCTTGGACTCTCGAATCTTCTTATTCTTCGGGTAATAGGCCTTCAGTAAACCCCGGTACTATCTTTGCGAGCCCATTTGGGATGCCTATGTCGGTAGCCCCAGAGATTTTGCTTGAATCGTAGAGTCAGGGAAATCTCGATTGTTTATTTTTATTCGAGAGCTTTTATTTATACTTCTTCACATAGAATTCTATATTGTACGGGGATAATGGTAGTTGGGGCTAGTTCATCGACGGATCAGGTACTAGTTAACTGCTCTAGTGGCAATCCGCAAAAACCTACTTCAAGATCACGTCCTGGACATGATCTCGGGATACTGGTGTAAACTTCGACAGGTGCCGCTTAAGGTCTTACCATTCTCGAGTCCCAGTCAAATTTATCGGGTACTAACGCGTCCGTTAGGATTTTCTTCGTATCGTTGATACGTATAAAAGTAACAGAGCGCAGTCTTTGGCGATGCCACGACGAAACGGATGCGGGGTCTTACCTTCGCAAATTTGCGGCATTCAGAAATTGATCGCAACTTTGGCGTTCGAGAATATATTGTCGAGTGCTTTTCGCCTTTGGAATAGCACATTTTATCGAGTCATATTTGATGACTTATTTTGTCTTCCGATGGGAGTATATGTAGAGTTATCTATGTAACTCGAAATATACTCATTCTGTTTCTCTATTCATGAAAAAATTCATCGGGCACGCGAACAGCGTTCCCGATGGGAGTAGCCCGAGGCTACAGCCAAGAACTTGTGCTTGGGTGTAGGCTCCACGATTAGTATCCTTTGCCGCTATATTTATAATCCTTCTCGATATTTTTATATTTATCGGGTGCGCGACCAGCGCTCCCGATGGGAGTAACCCCGAGGCTATGAACAAATTCTTGGATTTGATCATAGGCTCTCGCCATTTTTATATTGTCATACTCGAAATTTTCTATTTTTCCAAGTAGCGCCCGAGCGTTTGGGCAAAAACTTGTATTTGATCAAAGGCTCAGAAAGTATTCAAATGATTTACCCTGTGGCCATTCTCTTTTATTTTTCTTGTCGACATATTTTCCTTTGTCAAATTCTCTTCATCTCTATCAATAATTGGGATTTTTTCTGCCTTGTGGGTCCATTGTTTCCCACCACGTTGACACGTCGTGCAAGTGGGGGACACACGTCCTCCGCTTTTCCTGGCGACGTACGGTAATGCCTGTTCCATTCCTTCCAGTAAAAATACCTTTTTACCCTTGTATCTGAGATCCTTTTTCACCACACGATTTCTTCATCCAACGGTGCACTGCTTCGTCCGAATCCTATATAAACCTTTCTTCAACCTCGGTCCAGTCCTTCGCTTGCGCCGCACATCTGTTCCCCTCTGCAAAAACTTCCCCTGCGCCCAACTCTGTTTGATCTTCACGCCCAAACCTTGCTTTGTCCTGCCGTTGATGCCTGCCGCACGCGTCTCCACGGCACGCCTGATTCATCAATGGCCGCGCGGATCTAGGGCCGTGGAGTGGGAGAGGTCAAGGTTCGAACCAGGACCTGAATCTCTGAAGAAGCCAGGGATCACCAAGAAACCCAAGCGGTTTGCTTCCCTAGTGAAGAAAGCTACCCAGCCCCTCCAATGGGGTACCGGGTAAGTTTTGTCGACCATCTCATCCGCGGTTTATCCGCCCCCATTCATCCTTTTCTCCGTGGATTGCTTTTTGTCTACGGTCTTCAACTTCACCACCTCACGCCAAACTCAATCCTCCATATTTCCATTTTCATTACTCTCTGCGAAGCCTTCCTTGGCGTCTCGCCCAATTGGGCGCTATGGAAGCGCATTTTCTTCTGTCGCCGCAATGGCTCTCACAATGTCGCCTATAATATAGGCGGCGTTGTTATCTCTATCCGCTCCACTGCCAATTACTTCGACGTCAAACTCCCTGACTCCGTTCAAGGGTGGCGTAAGAGGTGGTTGTACATTCGTGAGGAAAACCATGGATGCGCAGAGGACAACATCCCTCCGTTCGATGGTGACGAAAGAATTCTTCGTCGCCGTTCTTGGGATGCAGAGGCTACCGAAGAAGAAAGAGCTTCAGCGAGGCCTTGATGACTCGCATCCGCGAGTTGCAAAATACTCGCGGCAAAGAATTGTCGGGTATCCAGATTATAGTGTATTTCCTTAAGAGTAGAGTTCAGCCTCTTCAAGCTCGCAAATTTCCTCTTTGGAAATATGCGCGACGGGACGTGGATCGGCTGTCGACAGATTTGGAGGTGAAGGACTTGGAAAAACTTGTCCGAAAAATCACCTCCCTCAGCAAAAAGATTCTATCCCTTCTTCTTGTCGCGTGAAACCATACAGCGCCGCCCATGCACTTCCTAAGGTAAACATTGTCGCGTAATTTCTTATTGCCTTGCTTTTTGCATTGTGTGCTCCTTCCTGATATCCTTCCCTCTTTTTATACGGGACCACCCAAATCTTGTTTCACTTCCTCCTCTTCTGAAGGTGGGGAAGTCGAAGAAAGGGCCGTTATCTCCGATGATAACCAAGAGGCCCCCTCTTTTGTTAATGAACCCGCAGATTCTCGAAAATCTGCGGGATCTGTTGAAAAGGACGCTGCCTCTGAAGGCACTGCATCGGCCCAATCTCCTCCTCTTGCTGTCTCTCCAAAGAACAAAAGGAAGAGGGATGATGTCGAAGATTCCGGGACTTCTAAACCCGAAGAAGCTGATCCTTCGTCGCAGAAGGCAGCTTATGATCCGTATCTCGGGACCCTCATCAGTTCGTAAGTCCTTTTTCTATCTTTTTTTGTATTTGAACA
Source organism: Lolium multiflorum (assembly GCA_030979885.1). Lineage (NCBI taxonomy): Eukaryota > Viridiplantae > Streptophyta > Magnoliopsida > Poales > Poaceae > Lolium > Lolium multiflorum. The sequence continues at coordinate 295,174,575 of CM061748.1, read as the reverse complement.
TTCGTGTCTATCTTGCTGTTTATATTGTCGACATTTTACTTGTAGTGATGAGGAAGAAGAGGTACCAACCGCTGATGTGGCTGCTCGAACGAGTACGTCACATACATTAGTCGCCTCGGAGACGCAGTTGAAGGAAGAAACTTCGCCTCCTCGACAGAACGTCGACCTTTGCTACTCCTCCTTCAAGCCCGAGCCCCTTTGTCGAAAAGGGCGAGGACGGAGATCATCCCGGAGCCTACTCTCCAATTGAGTAGCTCCTCTAACCCTCTCTTGGAAGATGTAAGTTCTTAACTTCCTTGTCATTGTTTATGTTTTCTTTGTTGATTTCTATGTACCATTATATTTTTCTCATACCGCCATTTCCTTCTATCCCCTTTTTTAACAGCCTATAATAAAGGATCTTCTTATCGGTACCCAATTTGTCGGGTACCGTGAATATGCTAGTAAAGCTGAAGGTAATGCTTTACTCCTTTTGCTTCTTTTCTTTTGCTCCTTTGTTGTCGAGATTTTTAACTATATTTATCTTCCTTGGTAGAAAAACTGGCGGAAACCAATGAACGTGCCAACACACTTGCTCAACAATTAGAGCAAAGTGAAAAGGCTCGCAAAAAGGCTGAGTCAGATGCTGTTGGTGCTCGAGCAGAGGCTGATAAGGCCAAGGCTGATGCTGCTGGTGTCGAAGATCTTCGGAAGAAACTTCACGATGCCGAAACTTCGCTGAGTGAACATATAACTGCTCAATCTGCTCGCGAAGAAGCCATCCTTAAGCGCATAAGGACCCAGAATCGTCGCTTTGTCAGTAAGTATCTACCCCAATTCAAATCTTTTGAATCTTCTTTCCTTTACTCGTTTGTTGCTAAATGGATGTTCATTGTTTCAGCTAGAACGGCTCAAGAATATGAGCTTGAAGATCCCGATAATGATCCTCTGCTTGACGCCGTTTCATTCCTCGAATTTCACGGGACGGAAGCACGTGAAGGTATCGACGAAGCTAAAGCAGGACTGTTGCGGCTCTTCCCCTATTTCTTCCCAAAGAAAGAGGCACCCGCAACTTTCCTTAAGCTAGCCAAGTGTTTTAATCCTCCCGAAGATCTTGGGCTGAAGATGCGCCATGAAAACCAGAAGGTTGCCGTTGAGAGCACTGTTGCCCTGGTCGCTGACAGTCAACAAACTATTGACTGGACCAAAGTTGGCGACACGGATCAAATTGAGCAACTCAAGTGGCGATCTTTGGTCAAGGCGGCGAAACCCAACACGAAGAAAATCCTGGCGTATCTTGGGGTCAAGCCAGCTTCGACTCCTAGTTCATCGAGGCCGGAGGTCTAGTTGCATGCCTCTGTCTTTTCTATTTTTTGCTTTCTTTACTTCTTTTGCTATTGTCGTCACTTTAGCCTTGGCGACAATTACCCTGCTAGTCCCTTAGGAGAACTTCTTTTGTAATGACGGTGTAAACTTTTTAGAAGTAATGAAATTCCTCTTGGTGCTGTCATTGATCCAAAGATTTTATTTTCCAGTTAATATTTGACAATTATTCAACCAATCCTTGCTCTCCCAATGCTGCTCCTGCATCTTCCTTGTCGAAGAAAGTAGAAACCGATGACAATTTCCGTGAAGGTCCCTCAAGCACACCTTTGTCGGAAGATTTGCAAGAACTTCGACAGCAACTTCAGTTCACGAAGAAACAATCGCTTAAACTCATGGAACAATCTCGAGAGTCTTCTGAAAGAGAAAAAACTGCACTCCATCAAGCTCAAACTGCCATTGCTGAAAAGGACTCTGCTGTTGCTGAAGCTGCTGCTGCTGTGTCTCGGGAAAATTCCATGCTCCAGCTGCTAATAGATGCTAGCTTGGATATGGCGGGTATGTTTGATTATCTTTGTCGCGCTTCTTTTTTCTTTGTTGCTTGCCTCCTTATTATCTACTGACCTGTTGTAAGAAACAATAGGTGCTTTTTTGGATACTGCTACTGAGGATGAACGTGTCGAGGCTCGTTCCAATGTTCTTCTTCGGCTTGCCCGTGAACATGGATCGACTTTTTGGGGCACACCTGAACGGACTCGCCAAATCGTGAGATTTCAAGATCGCGCGCTTCAGGTTCGCGGGTATCTTGACTTCTGTACCAAGACCCTCTCAATGGTTTATAACTCTATGTTTCCTCGGAACATTCAACCAAAAACTCTTCCCGAGTTAATGGAGAAATTTAAGGATGCCCACAGGATCCATCACTTTGTCAGAGCTCAACTGGTGGCTGGCGCCAGATTTGCCCTTATAATGCTTCAGATCTGCCACTCAAAGCTTGATCTAACCCAAGTTGTTGAGAAAGTTCACGAGAAGGTACGGCGCCGAAGAGTTGGTGTCGATCGTATTAACACGAAGGTTTCACCTATAGCTGAAGAAATGATTGAAGACCTTCTTCGGATGGATGCCGACTTTTTTGCAGATGGTCATTATGCTGATTTTCTTGGCGCTGCTCCTGAAGAGAACAGAGTGACCCTTGATGATATATTGAATCAAGACTAATTATTTTCCTTTGGTAGATAATTTTCCTTTGTAAATCATGATTATGATTCTATTGTGAAGCAAACAGCATATTTCTATATTTGTCTAGCCCCCGAGTATTTTCGGTGGCTATTCGCTGTATTTGTATAATGCGAGGTTTTTAAACCAAGGCAAGATAATATACACTATGTACTATTTTTGTGGGTGCAAGCCCCCGAGCCTTTTGTTGATCACTATTTTGTCTATATCTCTTTTTGTTTTGGCGAGGTATTTTTACCAAGGCAAGATGCTTCTTTTGCGTTTGTCGACACTGTGTTTATATATATATATTGTATCATGTAGGGGAAAACCCCTGATCTTGTCGGGAAGAAGATATATAATTCCACTATCTTTATTATATTGCAGCACCGCGAGTCCGCCTCATTAAAAACCTTTCCCGGCCCCACTCGGTGCCCCGAAAAAGGAAAAGAGTGCGTCGGAAAACTCGCGGGCGTTTCAGTACATTGTAGCTTTACAAAGGAGGACTATATTTTCGACATCTAGGCGTAGAAACGCCTGAGCTGTGCCACGTTCCGGGGATTTGGCTCGTCAATCCTGTCTTCTTGTCTTTGATTCTGTATGCTCCTCCTTCTATTACTTATGTGACGATGTATGGTCCTAGCCACGGTGACTCGAGTTTTTCATGGCTTTTTTGATTGAGTCGTAAAACCAGGTCACCCACTTGGAAAGATCTTGGCCGCAATCGTCGCGTGATAGTTTTCGAGTCTGCGATACTTGGCGACTCGTGACGGGACCTCGTCTCGAGCTTCATCGAGTGCGTCGACATCATCCTCCAAAGCTTTTCTCGAAGTTTCTTCGTCATATTCTACGACTCGTGGAGAATCGTGTTCTATTTCTATCGGCAAGACTGCTTCTCCGTGGACCAAAAAGAACGGCGTTTCTGCGTCGTGTATTTGGCGTTGTTCGGATACTCCACAAAACACTTGGTAGCTCCTCGGCCAAGTATGCCTAGCTTTTTCTAAAGGTCCTAGCAGGCGCTTCTTGATGCCATTGCAGATGATGCCATTGGCCTTTCGACTTGACCATTGGTGTGGATGTGCGACAGACGCAAAACTTAGTTTTATGCCCACTTCGCACAATATGCTTTGAACTCCTTGGAAGTGAAGTTACTGCCGTTGTCGTGACGATGCTGTGAGGTACTCCAAAGCGAAAGACAATGCTCTTCACAAACTTTATTGCGGATGCTGCATCTAGTGAATTTATTGGCTTCGCCTCTATCCACTTGGTAAATTTGTCGTGACCACCGGCAAGTACTCATATCCTCTGGCGAAGCTTTGTGCAGTTACCCACCATGTCGGAGACCCCATTGAGCAAAAGGCCAAGGCAGTGGGATTGGCATAAGTTCTGCTGCTGGCGAGTGAGGTCTTGCCGCAAACCTTTGGCACGCGTCACGGGTTCGCACTATTTCCTTCGCATCCTCGATTGCTTTAGCCAATAAAATCCTACTCACGAAGACTTTGGCCGCAATGGCTCGGCTACTCGCGTGATGCCGCATATTCCTTCATGTCGTCCTTTAAGATGATCCTTCCTTCTTCGGGTGTAACACACCGTTGTAGCACCCGAATACTGCGTTTGTACAGCTCCCCTTTTACCACAGTGAAGGCTTTTGATCTCCTGATTATTCGCCTTGCTTCGACTGGATTGTCGGGTATTGTTTTCCTTAGGATATATGATATGTAAGCATCCATGGAACTTGCACCATCATGACTAGCTCTTGTTCTTCTTCTTCTTCTTCTTCTCTTTGTGTCTTTGGTGGTACTCGAGGTTTCTCTTTCTTCTCCTTATTTGTTTTTGCTGGTTTTGTTGATCTCTCGCTTATCTCTTCCCAAAACACGCCTGGAGGAATCGCGAGACATTGCGACCCGATGTTTGCCAGAACGTCGGCTTCATCGTTGCTCATCCTGCGATGTGATTTACCTCACATCCATCGAATAGCTTCTCCAGCTCATTGTACACTTCTTTATATGCTATCATACTTTCGTTGACTGCCTCGCATTGGTTCATGACTTGCTGTGCCACCAATTGTGAGTCGCCGAAAATTTTCAGTCGGGTTGCACCGCAAGCTTTCGCCATCTTCATTCCGTGTATGAGAGCTTCATATTCGCTTCATTGTTAGACGCGTTTGGGAACGTCATCCGCGAACATACTTCAACTTGTCGCAGGTGATACTAATATCACGCCTGCTCCAGCACCTTCTAATCTTTTGGATCCATCAAAATTCATGGTCCAAGTTCTCGATCTGGGGTCCCGTGTTTTGTAGCTCCATCCACTCTGCAATGAAATCTGGTAAGACCTGCGATTTTATTGCTTTTCTTTTCATACGTGTCCCGAGGGGAAAGTTCTATTCCCCAAAGGGAGACACGACAGTAGCTTCTGGGTTGTTCAGTATATTTGACAAGGGAGCCTCGTTGACCACTATTATCGGGTGCGCCGAAAAATAGTGTCGCAATTTTCTTGTTGTCGTGAATACTCCATATGCCGTTTACGATATTGCGGGTACCGCTGTTTGAGGCGATAGTACTTCGCTGATGAAATATACTGGCCTCTGAACTCCATGAAGCTTGCCTTCTTCTTCTCTCTCTACTACTAGGGCCGTGCTGACCACCTGAGGTGTGGCTGCAATGTACAAGAGGAGAGGTTCTTCTCTTTTGGCGCCACCAATATCGGTGGTGTCGAAATTGCTCGCTTGAGGTTCTCGAAGGCTCTGTCTGCTTCCTCGTTCCATTGAAATTTTTCCCCTTGCTTGATCAATGCATAGAACGGCAACGCCCTTTCTCCTAACCTGGCGACGAATCTGCTTAAAGCTGCGACTCGCCCCGTTAACTGTTGTATTTCTTTCAGCTTTGTTGGCTTTCTCATAGTGACGATGGCCTGTATTTTTCGGGATTAGCTTCAATCCCCCTTGCTGATACTAGGAACCCGAGAAGTTCTCCTGCGGGAACTCCAAAAGAGCACTTTGTCGGGTTCAGCTTGAGGCAGAACTTGTCGAGGTTGTCGAAGGTTTCCTTTAAATCTTCGATCAAAGTCGACCCTTTCTTTGATGTTATTACGACATCGTCGATGTAGACTTGTACATTTTTTCCAATCTGTGTTGCTAGGCACTTCTGCATCATCCGCTGATATGTTGCTCCCGCGTTTTTCGGACCAAAGGGCATTGTTTTGTAGCAAAACACGCCATAAGGTGTGATGAATGCTGTCTTGGCTTCATCTTCTTCTTTTAGTGTTATCTGGTTATAACCAGAATATGCGTCAGGAAGGAAAGACGTTCGCATCCTGCCGTGGAGTCGATGATTTGATCGATCCTTGGGAGGGGAAAGTGATCCTTGGGACAATGTTTGTTGAGACACGTGAAGTCGACGCACATGCGAAGGACTATTGTGTGTTTTTCGGCACCATCACTGGGTTAGCTACCCATGTGGCTTCTGTAGATATTTCTCTGATGAAACCAGCATCTTTGAGTCGATCTATTTCCGATAACTGCGGCTAGGTTCCGAAAAACGCCGCAAAGGCTGTTTGGTCGTGCGAGAGGATCCAAATTGAGGTGGTGCTCGGCAAGTTCCTGGGTACTCCTGGCATGTCAGTTGGACACCATGCGAAGATTTTCCAGTGCTCACGGAGGAACTCGCAGCGCGCTTTCCTATGCGACATCCATGTTTGCGGCAATGGACGTCGTTTTCTTAGGATCTGTCGGGTGGATCTGTACCTCTTTTGAATCCTTGTTTGTGTTGAAAGTCGGCTCCTTAGAAGATCTTCCTACCTCTGGCAGCACATCATAATCGGTGAACCTTGGCACCGCATATTCTGCTTGCATCCCGAAAGTTTCGACGGTCGATGAAAATCTTTGTCGCATTTATCGGATAACGCAAAGCTTCCTTTGATTGTGATAGGTCCCTTGGGCCCGGCAACCTCCACAACAAATATGTATAATGCGGCACTGCCATGAACCTGGCATACGCTGGTCGTCCCAACAAGGCGTGATATTGCGACGGGAAATCCAACTTCGAACTCCAGATTCTCTATCCTGTAGTTTTCTCGGGTTCCAAACTGAACGTCGAGGTTGATCTTGCCCAATGGGTAACTTGGCTTCTCGGTGTAATCCCGTGGAAACGTGTATCAGTTGGGTTTAAGTTTGCTAGGGATATGTTCATCTTCCTCAATGTATGCATACATGAGGTTTAAGCTGCTGCCGCCATCTATGAAGACTCTCGACATCAAAACCAGCGATTACTGCGGGTAAGATGAGTGCTGATTGTCTGGTCGAGGAACTTGCTGCGGATGATCTGCAATTGTAAAGCCGATGTCTTGCCCCGACCAATTTAGGTACTCGACTGTTGGTGGAGGCATCTTCTGCCATGAACACTTGTCGTGAGATTACCTTCTGCGCCCTGTTTGATGGCCTGGCTTTCTGAATCATCGAGACCGCACCATTAGAGTTGGGGTCAACATATGGAGGTGGATGTGGTGCTGCCGCAATTCTAAGCTGGTGCCGATTTTCGTCCGTAATTGCGGGAGGAGGTGGAAGGTGAATCTCGCTCCTTGGCTCCCGAGGGTTTCTGTTATTTGCTTGGGCATTTGCAATTCCTGCGGCTCGCAACATTGCCTGGAAATTTCTGCAATCTTTTTGTAGATGTCCTGACTGCCTCTTTCCATTGTTGTCGAGGTAAAAGTGCATTTGACACGGACCGTTCATCATCTCCTCGGGAGACACATAAGGTCTTTGAATCCTTGGTCCACTATTTTGCCTGTTGCCGCGAAAATCACCTCTATTGTCGCCTTGTTGCTCGTTGCTCCTTTGATAATCATCTCGACTATTTCCTCCAGGATTTCCCGAAAACCAGCCGATATATGGCCGGGAGCATCGTTGTTGTAGAACTGGCGAGAAAATCGCCTTCTATTTTGATAATTTCGACCACGATCCTCTTCTGGCGACACTGTCGCTTGTTGTATATTGCGTCTTCTCCATCTGCCCATTTATTGGCTATCTCCATGAGTGCTGATATGGTCTTAGGGTTAGTTCTCCCTAAGTCCTCGATGAAATCTGCTCGGCGGACTCCTGCCACGAACGCATCTATTGCCCTCTCGTCGGATATATCCTCTGCCGAGTTCTTTATGATGTTCCATCGCTGTATATACTTCCTCATCGACTCGTCGTGTTTTTGTCGGCATGCCCTCAGCTCTTCCAACGATGCAGGTTTCTTGCACGTGGATCGGAAGTTTTTCACGAAGATGTCCTCAAAGGTCTCCCAGCTGTCGATGGAATTTAAGGGGAGTTTCTTTATCCAAGATCTTGCGGCACCACTCAGGTGAACTTGGATACTTTGCATAGCTGTTGCTCTGGTTCCTCCTACCAGGTTTACCATCTCGAGATAATCCACGAGCCAATCCTCGGGATCTTGCAGCCGTCGAACTTCTTGAAATTTTCGGGTAACTTGAACCCTTTTGGGACTCGAGTTTTTGAACTCTTCTCGTAAAGCACGGGAGCCCACACATATCTTCGTCGGCAAGCTCTGGCGAGTGCTGACGCTCCCTTCTTTCTTGTCGCGCTCTATCCACCCTTACTTGGACTGCTGTGTCTCTTGCTCCACTTGCTCTTGGTGGGTCTTGAACTGCTGCGGTGGGTCGTGGACTATTTTGCCTAGGATTTTCTTCGGGAGGCGTTGTTGCAAACGCTGTTCCCATAACTCCTACTCCAGCCATTGCCATATTGAACAATGGTTCTCTCGGGTCCCCAGGAGGTGGTCTGGACGCCAAGATATAAGCTTGTGTTGCCATGTAACCTGCCTCTGGCGTTTTTGGGATGATATTTCCTCTTTCATCGATCGACATAAAGGACATGTCGAGATTTTGGATTATGTTTCCTCTCTGCTTCGGGTATGTTTTGCAGCCGAGACATTGCTCTCCTCCGAGCTTCTCTGTGACTGTCTCCCGAAGTTCTAGATTGTCGACTTAAATCTGCTCTCGTCTGCTGATGCGGAAGCTGCTTCTTTTCTCCTATTCAGGGATGCTGTCTGTTTTTCCAACTCTCTGCTTACTCGAGCAAGTCTATATTGATATGCTTGAAGTTCTTGTACAGTAGCAGCGTGGTGGTCATAGGTTCTGAACCATCCATGGCTTTCGCGGCCCTATCCCACGCTTCTTGCGGGAGCTGTACTCTTGCGCGAGTTGAGGATCCAGGATATTTAGTGCCTAAGCCATGTCTGAGATCAGCGGGATCGACGTATGGATTTCCCAACTCGTCGAAAGCCTCTGATGTTTGCGGGTCTGATGTGCCTGCCCCTTCTACCACATAGATCTGATGATATTTTGTGCATTGATTTTTATCGGGATTGGTGACACCATCATATAGAGTGGTGAAGACCTTTCCGATGGCAGCAGACTTGTCGATGAAGTTGAAGTTGTCGATTGTCGGAGTCGCTGCTTATAAAGGAGTCCGCAGACGACTCGAAGGATGTGTTGCTGAAGACCTTGGCGAGCTTTCCGCTTGCCTTGTTGTCGATGAAGTATGGCGACGAAAACTCGTCGTCACTCGACGAAAAGTTAGAATCGACCGCTGAAAATTCCGACGAGATCGGAACTTCGAGACGGTAGGATCCTTCTTTGTTGACGCCAAATCGGAATTCTCCGAACGTCATGATGATGGGCTCCTCCAGATAGGCACATGCATCCATACGGGAGGGCGGGTGAGGAATAAAATTGAATAGATCAGTTTTTCCCTTGTTACCTCGATCCATCGCGTTGCTTGCTGTTGACGATGTCGAAGATCTTGAACGTGCCATCGAGATCAGCTCCTTGCAACCTCTAATCCCCACGGACGGCGCCAATTGACAAAGGATTAACTTGTCAATGCCTACAGATTGTAGACTAGGGTTTTGCTAGAAGTAGAGGGCAAGTAGATCTCGAAGGTTTAGGCGAAAAGTACTCGACGATTATGAAAACTAGGGTTATGTTGACAGTAGATTCGATCCTTTCTTTGTCCCTCGACTCCCCCTTATATAGGAGGTGGAGCCGAGGGTTTCGTTGTACAAGTTGAGTCGGGACGGTTTCTAACTCATCCCGCCAGATTACAGATAACACTTCCTATTACAACTCTAACTTTCCTTAATATATCTTGGACTCTCGAATATTCTTATTCTTCGGGGTAGGCCTTCAGTAAACCCCGGGTACTATCTTTGGCAGGCCCATTTGGGATGACTAGAACACCCACCTTATATACCACTCCAACTCTCTCCCAACTAGCAATGTGGGACTAAACTTTAGCCCCCACTAGTGCTGCCACTGATTTATGATATGGGCCATGTGAGTTTCAGAATTTGATAATGGGCCATGGGCCAAAGGCCAAATGCCCAAAATTCCAGCAATCCCCCACAAACTCTCATTGGCACATCTCATCAATAAGTTTCCAGAACATTGTTTTATATACCGGTATGTCGTGGAGACTGTTAAGTTGAACTTCCACTTAAAGCTTCATATTACACTAGATTGCAACTTGGATAGTGGACTATGCCTTGAACTACAAGTTTTCTGCGCACTAGCTTCATACAAAGCCTAGACCGATACTAGGCTGCCGCGAGGCTTCCTCGCGGTTTGGAGCTTATACGTCATACTCCAGGGCCTTTCATGAGTTTACTAGAGAGCACCCAACTCTCATAGATTGCGACGTTTAACAATCGGACTCATATAGGTGTGTTCTTCAAAAGATGTTCTGCAGGACAACATCTCTGCTAAAATAAGCCACTTAGAACACATTAAGATAATTATCAACCTGCCATGCAGATTAGGAGAGTATTGCATCTTACGGAGTGGTAAAATTGCTATAGGGATATATACTCTCCTCCCAGCTGACCAACAGCTTGTCTCCCAGTTCTAATTCACGGGATCTCCGATCACATAGAGTGGGTTACCACCGTGGGCAGCTCATAGTGTGGGTCTCATACCCATCTCCCTCGATGTATTTTCTATCACATTTCGTGATAGTCCCTTTGTGAAGGGGTCTGCCAGGTTTCTAGACGTATGGATATAATCCAACGCTATAACTCCGGAGTTTCTCATTTTCCTGACAGTTTTCAATCTCCTCTTCACATGCCTTGATGACTTCATATTATCCTTAGAACTGTTTACTTTGACGATCACAGTTTGATTATCACAGTTCATAGGAATAGCGGGTATTGGTTTCTCAACCACAGGTAAGTCCATCAAGAGCTCACGAAGCCACTCTGCTTCAACAGTGGCTGTGTCTAATGCTGTGAGTTCTGCTTCCATAGTTGACCTCGTAATGATGGTCTGCTTGCAAGACTTCCAGGAAACAGCGCCACCTCCAAGTGTAAACAAATAACCACTTGTGGCCTTAGTCTCATCAGCATCAGATATCCAATTTGCATCACTATAACCCTCAAGTACCCTTGGATACCCAGTGTAGTGAATGCCATAACTCGCAGTGCCTTTCAAATAGCGCAAAACTCTCTCAAGAGCATGCCAATGAACATCTCCAGGTCTAGACACAAAACGGCTGAGTTTACTTACAGCAAAGGAGATGTCAGGCCTCGTGGCGCTGGCTAAATACATAAGCGAGCCAATGATCTGCGAATATCGCAATTGATCTCTAGCAATTCTTTTATTCTTACGAATTATCACACTAGGATCATAAGGCGTTGGAGAAGATTTGCAGTCGCTATACCCGAAGCGACTCAGGATCTTTTCCACATAGTGGGACTGAAGCAATGTAATCCCACCATCGTCATCCTTCAGCAGCTTGATGTTTAAGATCACATCAGCTACTCCCAAGTCCTTCATCTCAAAACAGCGAGATAGGAACTCCTTGACCTCCTTAATTACAGTAAGGCTGGTCCCAAATATCAATATGTCATCGACATAGAGACAAAGAATAACTCCCTCGCCCCCACCATGGCGATAGTATACACACTTGTCAGCTTCGTTTACAACAAAGCCTTCAGCGGTTAAAGTTCTCTCAAACTTCTCATGCCACTGCTTAGGCGCTTGCTTAAGCCCATACAAAGACTTCAGTAATTTACACACCTTTCCTTCTTGACCATCTACTACAAATCCATCAGGCTGCTCCATATAAATTTCCTCTTCAAGCTCTCCATTTAGGAAAGCAGTCTTAACATCCATTTGATGAACGAGAAGACCATGTGAGGCAGCCAAGGATAGTAGCACTCGTATGGTGGTCAATCTGGCAACAGGTGAGTATGTATCAAAGAAATCTTCACCTTCTTTCTGGGTATAACCCTTGGCCACAAGGCGTGCCTTGTACTTTTCAATAGTACCATCAGGCCTAAGCTTTTTCTTGAACACCCACTTGCATCCTACAGGTTTGCACCCATAAGGACGATCAGTAACCTCCCAAGTTCCATTAGCTAAGATGGAATCCATCTCGCTACGGACAGCTTCCTTCCAGTAGTCAGCATCCTGAGATGCATAGGCTTCTGAAATAGAAGTGGGAGTATCATCCACGAGGTACACAATGAAATCATGACCAAAAGACTTTGCAGTCCTCTGTCTCTTGCTCCTTTTGGGAGCTTCATTGTCATCCTCCACAGGATTATCAAAGTGTTCTATAGCCATGGTAGGTTCAGGAAATAATTCCTGAGTAGATGAACTGGGCATCTCCTGAATTGATGAGCTAGACGTTTCCTTCATAGGAAAGATATCCTCAAAGAAAGTCGCATCATTCGACTCCATAATTGTACCAACATGCATGTCGGGTACCTCAGATTTTACTATCAAAAATCTATAGCCAATGCTATGAAAAGCATATCCCAGAAGAACACAATCCACGGTTTTTGGTCCAAGCTTGCGCTTCTTGGGTATTGGCACATTTACTTTCGCCATACAACCCCAAGTTCGTAGGTAAGAGAGTTTCAACCTTTTCCTTTCCCATTCCTCAAACGGGGTAAGGGTTTTGTTCTTTGTGGGGACACGGTTTAGGACATGACATGCAGTCAATATCGCCTCCCCCACCATGCCTTGGATAGACCCGATGTATCTAACATGGCGTTAACCAAATCAGTTAGAGTACGGTTCTTTCTTTCGGCCACCCCATTTGACTGAGGTGAGTAGGGAGGCGTCCTCTCATGGATAATACCATGTTCCGCACAAAAAGAATCAAACTCGTTGGAAAAATACTCTCCACCACGATCAGACCTTAGCCGCTTGATTTTTCGATCAAGTTGGTTTTCTGCTTCAGCTTTAAAGATTTTGAAGTAATTAAGAGCTTCATCTTTAGATTTCAGGTGGTACACATAACAATATCGAGTAGAGTCATCAATTAAAGTCATGAAGTATCTTTTCCCTCCTTTTGTCAATTCGCCATTCATTTCACAAAGATCCGAATGTATAAGCTCCAGCGGTGCCAAGTCTCTTGCCTCCGCAGTCTTGTGAGACTTACGTGGTTGCTTAGCTTGCACACATACTTGGCACTTGGATTTCTTGACAATAGCAAATTTCGGAATTATATTCATATTCGCTAGCCGCGTCATGCACCCAAAGTTAATATGACAAAGTCGTGAATGCCAAATATCGGACTCACTATCATTGCAAACGTGATTAATAATTTGAGTACATATGTCTGATAGAGATAAGCGGAACAAGCCTCCGCACACATAACCCTTTCCAACAAATTGTCCACACTTGGAAATTACAACTTTATTGGACTCAAAAACCAACTTAAAACCATCTCGACATAAAAGCGATCCGCTAACGAGATTCTTATTAATGGAGGGAACGTGCTGCACATTCTTCAGCTGGATGGTCTTTCCGAAGTAAACTTCAGATCCACCGTACCAACACCACGAACAAGCACGTGAGCCGTTTCCCATCAGCACGGAGCAAGTCCTTGCAACCTGATAAGAAGAAAACATAGAGACATCAGAACATACATGTGTATTGGCTCCGGTGTCTATCCACCAATCAGGAGAATTACATACTGAAAGGACAGTAGGAGAAATACCGTACCCAACGTCCTTCATTTCAGTATCAACACCAATAACGACATTTGTGGACTTGCCGCTGTTCCCACGCCGATCATGGCGTTCTGGGCAATCAGGAGCCCAATGTCCAGGAGCGCCACAAACATGGCAATTCCTTTCTTCTTATAAGGAGTCTTCTTCTTGAAGTTGGTTGAGTTAGAGGCTTTGTTCTTCTCGTCAAACTTGCCTTTTCCATTGTTCTTATTCTTAGACTTGTGGGATTGGAAGTTTTTCTTCTGTACCACATTGGCACTAGAACCTCCCTCAAAACTACGAGCGCGTGTGTCCTTTGCTCTCGCCTTCTCTTCCACATGAAGCGAGCCAATGAGATCCGAAACGGAAAACTCTTGTCTCTTATGTTTCAGAGAAGTAGCAAAGTTCCTCCATGAAGGAGGAAGCTTGGCAATAATGCCACCGGCCACAAACTTGTCCGGTAAGGTACACTTAAACTGCTCGAGTTCTTTGGCAAGGGACTGAATCTCATGAGCCTGCTCAACCACGGAGCGCTCATCAGTCATCCTGTAGTCATAGTATTGCTCCATGACATACAATTCAGTGCCAGCGTCCGAGACCCCAAATTTGGCCTCGAGCGCATCCCACGCATCTTTACCATGGTCGAAAGCCATGTACGGGTCAACAATGTTGTCCCCAAGAATGCTGAACAAGGCCGCCTTAAACATGGCGTCGACCTTCTCAAACTTTCCCTGCTCCTCTGCAGAGAGAGGCCCCTCAGGTCTAGCATCTGTGGCGCTAAAACAGCCTAGGTTTGTAAACCATAGGACTGCCTTTGTGCGCCACCTCTTGTAATGCATACCATCAAAGGAGGGAGGTCGAGTAGCGGCAGCAATGCTGCTTGAATTGATTTGCCTATAATCAGGTTTTTGGATTGTTGAATATATAAGCAAATATCCATATGAAATAATCCGTACGAGTAATTGATAAATCATGACTATGGAAACAATAAGTAAACTAATCGTGCAGACTAGTAAAATAGATGAACAGATCACATGTAAAGTAGACAAACCGATCGCATCTACCACATATACTAGAAGAAGAAACTCTAACAGAAACTGAAAGAGAAACGACATGATCACATACTTCACAGCAGCATCGTTGTCGCCCATGTTGAGGTTGTCGAAGAAGTCGCTGAGATCCGGGAAGAAATTGTCGGTGTGGAGGAACTCGTCGTCCGATGACGACGTCGTGATGCCAGTAGTCGCGCCTGAGCGCTCCCCAAAAACGACGGGATGAGGAAGACGAAGACGGCGGCGCAATGAACTGGAAACAGGTAGTCGCATATGTGGCACGTACAGGCTAGGGTTCTCGTCCGCGCTTATATAGTGCGGCTCGGGAAGGTCGTGGGACGCAACCCACGTACGAGTTCACGATCCAGAAAAACCGGAACTAAAACGGCTGAGTTAACGCGTCCGTTAATAGCTCATAATTGTGATTGATTACACAATTAATTTCCCAACAAAAAGATAAGCTCGGCTCGGCGAGATTCCCGCAACCGCGGCGCGTCGTGTCGTGTCGTGTCGAGGCGAGGCGTGGCGAGGCGGGCGGCGGAGGAGGAGAGTGCGCGAGGCTCTCTCTCTTCTCTCACTCTTAGAGGACTAGAACAGCCCACCTTATATACCACTCCAACTCATAGAATGTGGGACTAAACTTTTGCACTAGTCTGCCACTGATTTATGATATGGGCCATGTGAGTTTCAGAATTTGATAATGGGCCATGGGCCAAAGGCCAAATGCCCAAAATTCCAGCAGTAAGTAATAAGACTAGCTCGTCTTTCTCACGAGAAGAGAAAGAGTCTAGGCCGTTTCTGAAGAGACTCCCCTCTTGTGATAACCTCACAATCGTCGGAGGGATGGGCAGTCAATGGATCGCACCTTTAGCCTTGTATATATGTAAGATCTCCTAGTACCTTAGGGTTGCATGCCCGTCATCGTCACTTCGTCTTCGACGATGGCAGGGGTCAATAACTTTGCCCCAGATCTCTCCCCGATGTAGTGATATGTGTGTCTGCCGACAGCTATGGTGTATGGGTGCTAGGTCTTGCGGTTGAGGGCAATGCCGCTGTGGTGGCATCCTCTGTACCGTATTTTGTTCCCTGGCTCCAGCGTCGTGGTGGCACATGATCCAATGTTGTTGTGGAGTTTGTGAGTATTACAAGAGTTGGTCTATGTAGGCATCGTCGGAGGTGGACTGGAAGACGGTGAGATCTAGCCAATTTGACGTTGTACGTGTCCAGCGGATCTCGCTTCGTCCCTCGATATATAGACGAGGTGTATCGGTTCTGGAGCATGACTGCAGAATCGGGGTGCGGCCTGGCCGATTATCCCCAACGGATACACTTGGCGAAAGTTTTGTGTCGTTAGCCCCAGTAGAATCAGAGTTTTCTTTTCTTTGCCGAGTACCACGTTGAAACAAACGGAAAAGCCGTTTTCCTGAGTACCCGTGAAATGGCACTCGGTGAAGATTCAGTGCCGAGGCAATCTTTGTCGTGTCTCCTTCGCCGAGTGTGATACACTGTGTATTTTCAGTACTCGGCACAAATACTGTTTCATATAATGTTACATGTAGTGTTATATTTCTTGCATCTCACGTTGTTGTAAAGTCGGATAAGTCAGTCTACTAATTAATACTCCCTCCGTTCAATCTATAGTGCCTATAAATTTTCTGCACGGTAATTAGCGCAAGTTATTTTTTAACACAAAATCCCCTAAAGAGTGGACGTGAGAGAGAGAGAGACACGAGATAGAGGATGTTCCCAGATTTTATGCACGGGATTAGTTTGTTTCCTTATTTCTAGCTATTCAGCTCATCTCGGTGAAAGAGGTTCTTTGCAAATAAACATAGATTTACTCTTATATTATGAAACAAATGCAGAAAATCTATAGGCACTATAGATTGAAATGGAGGGAGTATAAAACATCTCAGATTGCCTGTGTTTGGTATTATCAGTTTATCAGATGTATCTTAACGACTCACTACAGGAATCTGCCACTGCGCCGACGGTCGAGAGCCCTCGGCCTAGCCATGGAAGGCCGTCGGCGTATCCTACGCCGAGGGCTGCCGTCGGCGTAGCCCCTCGGCGAAGGTCTCCCTCGGCGGAGACACGCCGGCCCTCGGCGTAGGAGTGGCCCTCGGCGTAAACGTTGTATGCCGACGGTCGTGCCGGGCTCTCGGCGCCCGAGCCCTCGGCGCAGCAACGGCCGGTGAGTCGTCCGTTAACGGACGTCGGCGCTACACCGACGGGCATGGCCCTCGGCGTACATCTCCAAGGAAAATATAAAAAAAATCGCGTCGAACCCTAACGGGCTCGCGCCGCCGCCGCGTTCTGTTGGTGGCCGGTGCGCCGCCACCGCGTTCTGCTCCGAGCGCCGGTCCTGTGAGAGCGTCCGGCTCGTGCGCGTGCACGACACGGCCGCACACGGGTGCGGACACGGCCGCACACCGGCTCGTGCGCGTGCAGGCACCTAGGGCGCGTGGCTGTGGAGGCAGAAGGCGGCGAGGTCGAAGGCGCGGCCGTCGGAGGAGGAAGGCGGCGAGGACTTGGGCCCGACCGTCGGAGGCAGAAGGCGACGAAGACCTAGGCGCGGCCGTCAGAGGAAGAAGGCGGCGAGGTCCAAGGCGGGGCCGCTGGAGGAGGAAGGCGGGGAAGACCTGGGCGCGGCCGTCGGAGGAGAAGGCGGCGAGGTCTTGGGCGGCGAGGTCCTGCGCGGCGAGGTCCTGCGCGGCGGCGGCGTGAGGAGGAGAGGAGAGATACGGAGGAGAGGAGAGAGATGAGAGATACGAGCGGAGGAGAGGAGAAGATAAGGGCGGCGTACGTGGTCCTGCGCGGCCGTGGCTTTTTTTCTTCCTTTTTTTCCATGCCATGTCATCGATCCATGGACTAACACTGCCAACCAATCAGAATTCATCTAGTATGTGGGCAATCCGTGGCTAGCTGAAAACTGCCCTCTGATTGGTTGTATTTTGAATCGAGCACAACTAATTCAAGAAAAATCAAACAAATATGAAACCTTCGCACAGCCTCATATTATGTTAATTAGTTTTTAGGAAAAATATAAAACTTGGGTATCGCAATTTTTTGAGTTGACCTACCATGTACAAAGACCTACCATGCACAAAATTCTATGGCTTGCATGTCAAATGAGCTAGGTCATGACCTAAACCATGTCATAGTTTGTCGAACTGAGCCCATATTGCGCGCACGCGTGTGTATTCATATGGCAAGCAATGTTGTTGTTGGGGAATTTCATTGTCTTTGCATAAAAAATCCATTTTTTAATTACAGAGCGCGAAAAGCGGGGTTTTTTGTGAAGCACCTACCAAGAAACCATTCAATAATTGCACCACCTAAATTTTCAAGAATGCTATACTATATTGTATGTACAAGTCACCAACTTCTTGCACCTCAAAATATTTGTAGGCACCTCTCACCAAAATGACAAGTTGTTGCCGATTCAGCAGGAAGCGGGAAAAATTTGAACTACAGGTGCATGATTGTTTGCCCTTAATTTTTTGAAAAAATATTTTTAGGTTCACAACTATCTATTTTATCATAGATCTACAAAGAGTTTTAAAAAATTATGCATCTAGGTTAGAAAGTTCATACTCGCTGTTTTGGCCGCATTTTGAATCGAGCACAACTAATTCAAAAAAATTCAAACAAATGTGAAACGGAAAACATTTAGCACATAAAATGATGCGTCCTCGACCTAAAAACATTTTTCCCTCCATTTATTGAGCGAAGGAAAGTGTCTCCCCAGTTCAAATCCGGTCAGTTTCCAGCGGATTCGGCGGGACAACTGCGAAGCGGGAGGGATTCCCAGATGGCTACCGCGCGCATATGGCATGTGATAGGTGCTGCGTAGGAGGTATCCCCGCTGCGCGGAGGTCCGCGCGATACGAAATGCGCACCATGTAGTTGCTTTCACAAAAAAAGCCCTTCGGCACCCCGAAAATGGAAAACCGTCGCCCGTGGTTCGGATTGGAAATCGCGGGGCTTCCCATCCTAAGGCCCACGCACGTGCCAAATATGGCCTGACAAACTATGTGGTGAAACGGGCCGTTTCCTACTCATTTCCCCTAAAAGCCATACAACTCCGGACAAGATAGCCCTGTTCGTGAAGGGTTTTTCAAGATAATTGCCGTATCCCAGTTCCGTCTTTTGCAGTGGTTACTAGGACACATAAAATGACGCCACGCGGCTCCGCTCGAATTTTTGGCTCCGTTAACTTTGCCAATTGTGCAAAACGGGGCCGCCGGGACATGCGTATGGCGCCGGGCGCTCGGTTGCACCGTCCGCCAACGCGAAACGGAAAACATTTAGCATATAAAATGACGCGTCCTCGACCTAAAAACATTTTTCCCTCCATTTATTGAGCGAAGGAAAGTGTCGCCCCAGTTCAAATCCGGTCGGTTTGATTCGGCGGGACTTGCAGGAAGCGGGAGGGATTCCAGATGGCTACCGCGCGCATATGGCATGTGATAGGTGCTGCGTAGGAGGTATCCTACCGCTGCGCGGAGGTCCCGCGCGATACTGAAATGCGCACCATGTAGCTGCTTCACAAAAAAGCCCTTCCGGCACCCGAAAATGGAAAAACCGTCGCCCGTGGTTGGATTGGAAATCCGCGACCGGGGCCTTGCTTCCCATCCTAAGGCCCACGCACGTGCCAAATATGGCCTCGTTCCGACAAACTATGTGGTGAAACGGGCCGTTTCCTACTCATTTCCCCTAAAAGCCATAGAACTCCGGACGAGATAGCCCTGTTCGTGAAGGGTTTTTCAAGATAATTGCCGTATCCCAGTTCCGTCTTTTGCAGTGGTTACTAGGACACATAAAATGACGCCACGCGGCTCCGCTCGAATTTTTGGCTCCGTTAACTTTGCCAATTGTGCAAAACGGGGCCGCCGGGACATGCCGTATGGCCGTACCGGGCGCTCGGTTGCACCCGTCCGCCAACGCGCGAAACGGAAAACATTTAGCATATAAAATGACGCGTCCTCGACCTAAAAACATTTTTCCCTCCATTTATTGAGCGAAGGAAAGTGTCGCCCCAGTTCAAATCCGGGTTTCCCGGATTCGGCGGGACACCGCGGGAAGCGGGAGGGATTCCCAGATGGCTACCGCGCGCATATCGCATGTGATAGGTGCTGCGTAGGAGGTATCCTACCTCTGCGCGGAGGTCCCGCGCGATCTGAAATGCGCACCATGTAGTTGCTTCACAAAAAAAGCCCTTCCGGCACCCCGAAATGGAAAAACCATCGCCGTGGTTCGGATTGGAAATCCGCGACCGGGGCCTTGCTTCCCATCCTAAGGCCCACGCACGTGCCAAATATGGCCTCGTTCCGACAAACTATGTGGTGAAACGGGCCGTTTCCTACTCATTTCCCCTAAAAGCCATAGAACTCCGGACGAGATAGCCCTGTTCGTGAAGGGTTTTTCAAGATAATTAACCTTCGCACTACATCATCTTATGTTACTTAGTTTCTAGCAAAAATATAAAACTTGGTGTCTCGTAAATGTTTTAGAAAAACCTTCTCAGAAATGACCTACGATGTCCAAAGTTCTATGGCTTTCAGGTCATATGAGCTAGGTCATGACCTAAACCATGGCATAGTTTGTCGAGCCCATAGTGCGCACACGCGTGTGTATTCATATAGGAAGCAATGTTGTTGTTGGGGGATTTTGTGAGCTTTGCATAAAAAATCCATTTTTTAATTACTGAGCGCGAAAAGCGGGGTTTTTTGTGAAGCACCTACCAAGAAACAATTCCAAAATTGCACCAACTAAATTTTCAATAATACTAGACTATATTGTATGTACAAATCACCAACTTCTTGCACCTCAAAATATTTCTAGGTACCTCTCACCAAAAAGACAAAATGCTTCCGATTCAGCTGGAAGCGGACAAAATTTGAACTACAGGAGCATGATTGTTTTCCCTTAATTTTTTGTAAAAAATATTTTTAGGTTCACAACTATATATTTTATCATAGATCTACTAAGAGTTTTAAAAAATTATGCATCTAGGTTAGAAAGTTCATGCCCACTGTTTTAGCTGCATTTTGAATCGAGCACAACTAACTCAAAAAAAATCAAAAAATGTAAAACCTTCGCACTACATCATATTATGTTACTTAGTTTCTAGGAAAAATATAAAACTTGGAGAAAAAAAGAAAAAAATTGTGAGGCTATGCCGAGGGCAGCCCTCGGGGTATCTGTGACGCCGTGACAGCGCCGGCACGGTCCAGAGTTGGTGGGGTGTATCCCAGGCCTATGCCGACGGCCTGCGGTGCACCGAGGGCAACCGTCGGCGTAGCGTCGCCTACGCCGAGGGCATTGCTGCGCCGACGGCCTTGTTGGAGGGCTGGCCTGGACGGCCCATACACCGACGGCCCCGACTTTTGGCCGTCGGCGTATGACTAGGCCGTCGGCGTTTCGGTCCATTCCTGTAGTGACTTTGTTTTGTACGACCTAAAAAATGTATTATTATATTGGCAATTCATTTTATCATTGTTATATAAAATATGATCATTGGTACGAGTTGTACAGGATCGATCGTGCGTCAAGACGCACCCCAAATCCGGTAAACTGGATTGAGGCGCCAGCATATCCTCAGCACAGCCATCCCAATGGTGAGACGGTGTATGTGGACTCAACGTAATTACCAGGGTACAACCGTATATAATGTTCTACCTTCATCTTAAGGCTTATGGTTATTTTAGGAAGTCAAACTATATCGAGTTTAGGTAAGTTTTTATTGAAAAATATTAAAATGTAAAATACAAAATCAATATTATTAGATAGATAATAAAATATATTTTCATATAATATCTACAAAATATCATATTTGTTGATAAATTCTTCTAAAAATTTAACTAAATTTTACTTGTTTTAACTTTTTTTAAAGAAATATAAACCTTTAAATTTTGAAATGGAGGTAGTACTATACCTAGAGCTAAGTACTCCACGTAAGATACCAATAAGGGAGAGACGTGAATGCAACGCGGTATTTATGAACTACGTAGCATAGGGTACTATAGTGACACACATTACGATTATTAAGCTCACATTGCGCAACGTACGGGTAGCAGAGATCTATAGAAGCAGGGTGTCGCCTTGGACGTCGTTCAACCAGCTATACTTCTCCATGTAGGGGTTCGCCATGGTCTCCGGCGGGTATTCGTCGACGCACTCCGCCCAGGCGCCCTTGTCCACCATGGAACCCTTCACCTCCCACACGCAGCTGTTGCACTTGAACCCCGACCCGAACGTGAGCATGAGCACCCTGTCTCCTCTCTTGAGCCTCCCCTTGGCCTCCATGTACGACAGCACGTACCACAGGCTGCTCGCCGACGTGTTCCCCCACCGGTGCAGGGTCATCCGCGCCGGCTCCACGTCGTAGGCGTCGAGACCGAGGCTCCCTTTCACCCCCTCGATCACCGCCGTGCCACCGGGGTGGATGCAGAAGTGCTCCACGCCGGCCTTGAAGTTGATCTTGTTGGCAGCAGCGCCGTGTGTTTTCTTGGCGTGGCCGCGGGAGAGAACTAGGTTCTTGCAAAGGTTGCGGATAGCGAACCGTGCGAGCTCGGTCACGGGCAGGACGCGCGGGGCGAGGCGGCGCAGGTTCAGCGTCAGCGCCCGGGCGGCGGCCTTGGGCAGATCCTTGCTGAGGCTGATCCCGGCGCGGCCGCTGCCGTCGTCGCGCTTCTGCGCGCTGGCGTGCGCCTCGTCGTCGGCGGCGATGTTGGCGCGCACGAGGTGGCGGAGCGCCATCTTGGCGCGCCTGCCCAGCGAGGGGTCGTTGGTGAGCAGCGCGGCGGAGCCGCCGCAGCGGAACAGGCAGTTGCCCAGCATCATGGACCTGTCGGTGCCGGTGTACCAGTGCGGGGCGATGGACTCGGTGGAGACGACGAGAGCTATTACGGACGCCGGCCGCGCCCGCAGCGCGTTGCGCGCGAGGTCCAGCGAGACGAGGCCGGCGCTGCACCCCATGCCGGAGAGGTTGTACGCGGCCACGTCCTCGCGCATGCCGAAGCGGCGCACGATCCGGGCGGCGAGCGACGGCCCCGGGGAGAACATGCAGACGTTGACGACGAGCACGTCGACGTCGCCGGGCGCGATGCCGGTGCGTTGGAACAGGTCGGCGATGGCTGCGTCGAAGAAGGCGTCCATCTCGTCCAGCGCGTCCTGGTGGGTGGGCGCGTCCTCGCGGCGCTCGACGAAGTTGCGCGGGCAGTAGCTATCCTCGCCGATGCCGGAGCGGACGATGACGCGCAGGAGGAAGCGGTACTCGGGGAGGCCCAGTCTCTGGTTGCGAAAGACGAGGCTGCCGGCCATCTCCGTGCTCACCTTTCGGTCGTCGCACGGCTTGTGGCAGACGTAGTCCAGCAGGTAGCACTGCGATCGCCGGCGGCAAGCGACGGCTACGCGCACCAGGCAAGCCGCCGCGCGCGCAAGGAGGAGCAACGTGAGCAGAAGAAGCAGATCCATTGTAGTACTCGTGAAATGTTAATTTCGAGCTTTGAGTTCTGTAGAGACTTTGAATATATAGCCGACCTTGTGAACTAGGCTGCCAGCCTGCCAGCCAGTTTGTTGCATGCATTAAATTGAAAAGTGTAGAAGGAAAAAGCTCCATTGTACTCGGTCGGGATCAGTTAAGGAGTACCAACCAATTAGTCCCCTCAAAAAAAAAAAAGTTAATACCAACCTACACGAAGTGATTTCGTCAGTCCTTCCAAATCCAACTTTGGCGACGGATCGACCTCCATGTGACGTTGCCACCACTTCACTTGATACCTCTATATTCAGGCCCGGATCAATTGATACCGACATGCACGGAGTAACCAGTATCACACTTAATCGCAAATGCCAAGATAATTCTTCAAATGCAAACTCTATCACAAGCTAGCTAGATACTCCCTCCATACCGGTTTACAGGGATATTACGCATTTCGAGATAAAACTTTGACTACTAATTTAGTCAACAAAATATAAGACATATATCTCAAAAATTATACTATTGGAAACTTCTTTGGTATCCAATGGTATAATTTTTGTGTCATATATCTCATGTTTTGTTGACCAAATTTATAGTCAAACTTTCTCCTCGAAATGCGTAATACCTCTGTAAACCGGTATGGAGGTAGTATTATCTTCGTTCCAAAATGCAAGTGTTTTTTATTTTACAAAGTCCATTTCAAAATATAAGCTCTGTTCGAAAACTAAACTACTTTATAAAAAATCTTATATTTTAAGGGTGTCTCTACTGAGACTTAACTTATGTCTCAGATCAAATTACATCAGCGTGTTTCAATAAAATATGAACAGTAGCAAACACGAATCTTCAAGCCAAAACAAAATCCAACGCTGAAGCACTGAGACACAATAATTGTTGTTAGTTTACCTCTATATTCACGTGTCCAGACAAGGCAACGCACTATCCTTGTGAAACGCAGAGATGTATACCAACAAAATTTACTGCATGCATCGAGCATTACTACTCACCTTTCTCAACAGATAAATCATGAGCTGTGTGATTCATCCGGGCCTGAATAATAAATACAGAGGTATCAAGTGAAGTGGTATGAAGTGAGGCAACGTCACATGGATGTCGATTTACTATGGTCTTGGCAACAGATCGATTTACATAGTTGAGTGCAGTACCATGACGGATCTGCGTACCTAGGCTAGCTACTCTTTGATTTCAGTAAACACCTCCAGAGGTACTGCTAGTGCTAGGCATGTGGTAGAATTGAGGCTGTCGTCGTACCGAACACTCGCACTTAATTTCCCTGTACATTGTGTAGTAGTATCTCTATGATAAATGAAAAGGCAAACTGTTGCCCCTATCTGGTCCGTTCAATCAAAACTTTCTCTCTGCTATCGATCGCCAAGACTCATATTGGTAAAATGATTTTATCGAAAATAAACACAATTTCCCGGTCATAGTAAATACTAAAGACATATTTGTCAGGCAGAAGAGAAGTGCTTCAGTTAACATTAAACACCCCAGGTTATAGCTAAACATAATAGAATAGTTCCCAGTTCTACTGATTTACGTCAAGAGGAAAAACAAATACTCCCTCTGTTCACTAATATAAGACACTTTAGATATTTAAAAATAGACTAGGTACAAACCAAAATGAGTGAACCTATACACTAAAAATAGACTAAATACAAACTAAAGTGAGTGAATCTAGAAAAGAGCTAAATACAAGAGAACGGAGCGAGTAGTCTACATCCACAAAAATATCCGAATTAAACACACAACAGATAAAAGTTCCAGCTGTAATGTTTTGCATCTATTAACATACTGATACAGACATACAGTGTCTACGGTGGGTGGCAAGAGAGGCATTACCAGTAACCAATCAGTAATGGGATCTCGAACCAGCCACGTCAATGAGCAAGTCATTGTCCTCCCTATACAGGATAATGAGGTGTTGCATCAAAACAATCTAAATCCTTATTTTGGGCATGCTAGAAACTGAAGATGACACCATGAGGAGCATACAAAGCAAGAAAATATTTGTTCAAACCAGAACATTCTCAAATTAGTTCTCCAATTCCCAGCCTTTTCACGTACCGCACAACAACCTAATAAAATATTTAAATTCTATATATTGTAGATCATTAACCATATGTTTGCCTATACAGAAATTTGCAAATATAGACTAATTAGACCTTCAACATCTAACGACCCTCTAATGTTGTGATGCTCACTCCATTTGCAGAATTTTCCATGTTCTCCCTTGGTTCTTGAGTTACCCAATTCTGCATAGCAAAATATGCAGGCTGCTTTGGTGCAGGGAGCAATGCACTTTCATTCTCTAACATAAAAATAACTGATGACATAAGCGGTCTATCATCAGGATGATCTTGAACACACAAGAGACCAACATGAATACACCGTAGAACATGAAGTGGACAGCTCTCAATGACTGAAGAGTGCACTAGCTCTGTTGCTTTTCCATCTTGCCACAATCTCCATGCCTGAACCAATAAGAGCAACTTATGATCCAGTTTCTGCGTTTTGTTTGAGCTATTGAAATTTTATGCATTTCTCCAAACTTACGTAAGTTGTAAGGCTGGAAAAGTCCATTATAAGCTGCGGTGAGCTGATCTTCAAGCCACTTACAATCTCCAAAATAAGAAGGCCGAAGCTATAGGTGTCCGATTTTACAGAAAAGGCACCTCCCATCACATATTCAGGCGACATGTAACCACTATTAAAATAATGCAAACAAGAAAGTTATAATTTGACTTCAACTAAACAATAGAACACTAGGAGCTCGATAGGTGGCTGGTGCAATTAATTACTTACTATGTCCCAACAACCCGGGAAGTGTTTGCATGCTGTTGGTTTCCACCAAAGATCCTTGCCATACCAAAGTCGGATATTTTCGGAGTCATTTCTGAATCTAGCAAGATGTTGCTTGCTTTGAGATCTCTGTGAATTATAGTTAATCTTGAATCTTGGTGGAGGTAAAGCAGCCCTCTTGCCACCCCAATAATTATATTAAAGCGTGTGGGCCAATCTAGCACATATTGTTTTGTAGCATCTACAAAGATGAACGATAAATATATTATATCATTAGTCAACGGGCGATACCCTGTTGGTTGATAAGAAATTTACAATTTGTATCAAAAGCCTGACCATACCAAAAAGGAATGCATCCAAGCTTTTGTTGGGCAGGTATTCGTAGATAAGCAACCTCTCATCTCCATGAATGCAGAAACCAAGAAGTCTAACTAGATTTCTATGCTGCAATTGAGCAATCAGATCTACTTCATTTTTGAACTCCTTTATCCCTTGTTCAGTGTCCATACTAAGCCTTTTGATAGCAACATTGTTGAGACCATCCAAAATTCCCTACATGATTGCATCATCGTGAATTATGAAATGAAAAAAGCAATTCGTTTTCACACTAAATTATTATCCTTGCAAAATGAATATGTGCTATAGAAAATCTGGATATAAAACTTTTTGTTACCTTGTAAACTTTGCCAAAACCTCCCCTTCCGATTTGTTTCAAGTCAGAGAAATTATCTGTTGCAGCAGCAATATCTTCGAAGCTAACAAATGGTAGCTCTATACTTTCGCCTCCAGTTCCATTGGAAGAACTATGGTACTCTGGCATCACTCTCTTCTGGATTTCATTCTTTCGTTGTTTGCTTGCTAAAGATAAATTTCTTAATAACACTTATAAAATGAAGTTGAATTTTGATAAAGAAGCCATTGTTTATTTTACCCCTGTATTTGCATATCCCGACAAGGGCTATACATGTGAGTATCAATAGGCATGCAATGGCCGGGAGTACAATCTTTACCAATCTTCTATTCTTTTGAACTGCAAAATATGTCCTGTAAGAATTTACCGCATCACATTTTTAAAGAAAAATAAGTTCCTACATCAAGCATTACTCATAGGAGCATACAATTACTTGCACACAATAGCATAAATGTTCGGTATTCCAAGCAACTATGCTACTACTGATCCTGTCCAGAGTTACTGATAGGATTATGGTAAGTTGAAGTTTTATGTTGCAATATGCTCGTAAAGAACAGTTCCAAGTTTACTGATTATTTTATACACCAACAAAACTGGCTGCAAAGAAGTATTGATGACTGCGATTATACTGTTAAGTTCATAACTTAGCATATGTCCCCTGTTAAAAGTGTTGGTGTTGAGTTGATGGGCATAGTCCTAAGTGCAAAGTTTCATTAAATAAAGTCCCATGACAAATTTAGCACAGTGATATCATAATTCATAAGTTTACAGTGGACTACTGGAGTGGTGCATACCAGGAGAATCAGCAAGCCGGACGTACAGGTTCTCGCCACGATTGCTATACTTCCCCGTGTCGACGAGCTCCGTTGTCCAAATCAAGCACCTTGACTGGTCAGCCATAGAATCGTTACTGTTGAAGTTAGTGTAAGCGTAGGCCGTACATGAGCAATTGATGGTGCACTCGGCCGTGCACTCGTCGAAGCTTCTGTTCAGGACATGGAAGGATTTGGCTGGAACCTTCATCCTAGACAAGGTCACGAAATGACTTTGCCTACTGCATTCCAAAGCCTTTGTTCTTCTACATCCACTCGAGAAGTTAAGACCAATAGGCTCAAACCCATCGAGACAACGGCATGTCGCGACAACCCCCATGTTGTCACAATAGCCGAACGGGCCACATGAAGCATAGAGGTCGCAGCTGCTACTGGGGTCCTCGGCAGTGGTTGTCCAAGACGAGTTGTTGTTCCAGCTAAGACTCCTCAGCACGCCTGTATAGTCGAGCGTAAGACGTGCATACGGTGAGCCAGCAGACACGGAGAATTCATAATAGAACACATCACCTGTGCCGACAATCGCTTCATAGATGATTGTGTTCTGGTATATTCTACCATCCACTGTCGAACCACTGAACATACTGAGGCGGGTGTAGGGCATAGTCCCATGCCAAATGACTAACTGATGGCCCGAGCTGAGGTCAAGGCTCAAAGAAAAATCTCCGGTGGATGGGTCAAGGGGCCCTCTCCAAGCAACAAGCCGCCCAATGATACGGGCCTTCTCGCTCAGGAAGAGCCTTGTGCCTGGGAGGATGGTGTCGGTCGGATGATCAAAACTTTGCCATATGATTGTGCCATTTGGAAACTGGAGGACCAGGTTCCCCGTGTCGAGTAGCACTGCAACAACTCCTGCGCCGGAGATGTTGTTCTTCGTTGCCCAAGGGATGCGACCCTGGGAGTCAGACAACACCAAGTCAGAGCTGTTGGTGATGGCGAGCATGGGGGATGAAGTGGCGGCGATTGGGTTATCACGATTGGCAGTCCATACGACGGTGCGGCCAGGGATGTTGTGGTACCATATGCTGAGGTATAAGCTCGTGTTGGAGCCGTCCGGCGAGAAGAAGCCAAGCGCAAAGTCGCCGCCCTTGGAGACGAGCATGTCGCCGGAGGAGAGTGGCTTTGCGTGTGTGAGCTGGTCATCGGATCTGCAGGATGAACTCAAGAACAGGAGGATGAAAATAGGAACGCAAGAGGGCATACCCATGGTGCCTCTTCTTCTAATCAGCCGAGGTGCGTGGTTCTGCACTTCTGCTGAACAACTTAGCAAGTGGATATGTGGTTGGAGTCTTCTTTCTCGACGTCCCAGTCTAATCTCGCCTCTTATCTCAAAAAATGGAGAAATATAGAATGGTTAAGTGTCACGAGAATAGTAATGGAGCAAGACAGCAACGTTGACACAGAGACCATATCAAAGATGGCCAGAGCAAAGTCCAAGTCTTCAAAGGTGCTGCACGCGCAAAGAAAAATCCTCACCAAATTGGAGTGAGAGGGCGACAAGGGAAAGGCTTGTGAATTTGCTTACTGAGGCAGAGTGTTGCGGTCGCGTAGGCATCCGTGTGGTGAGTTGGTGACTTCCTCCAGCTCCGGGACGGTAAAATCAATGAAAGAAGAAGACAACTATCATACTCCGTACCAATGATGAAATACTTTGGGTTAGTCTCTCCTTTTTGTTTACTTGGGGTTAGCTTCTGTAAACAGCAGTCTAATTGGGATTAATCCATAATGACGTATTGCATCAAAACAATATAACATCCATCCTTCTTGGCACTTGCAGCAACATCATACATTCATACAGGGCAGGAAAATCTTTGTTTGAACTCAAATATGACATTCTCGATTGGTTCTCAGTTCAACCTACCGAAATATTCGAATTCCAACTACTATTGATCCTAAAGTATACTACCACCCATACAGAATGAACCCAAGAATAGGAGGATGAAAATAGGAATGCAAGACTTACCTTGTAAGTTGTAAGGCCATCTTTTTCATCCTCCAGGAACCAACCAAGGAGAACGTGGTTCTTCAGAACAATTCTGCTGCAGGGAGTGAAGACAATTCTGAAATTGGACATATCAATGATAAGGACGCGATAATAATAAATGCAGCATGGACTTAGTCACGTATACCAAACATGATTAGCAGATGATCGGCAGGCAGGAGATCAGGCCCTGAAGTCCCCAACAATGCTACGCGCGCAGAGGAAATTTGGTGCTACGGGTTCAGATTGGAGGTTTGACTTCGGACTTGGAGAGTGCGACAGGGGAAACCTCTGGGCTCGTTGGCGTGGCGCAGTGTTTGACTTGTTGGGGTTTCACGACGTAGCAGCGGACGGCCGCAGCCTCCTGCCGCCGCTGACGCCGACCACGGCGGTGGCACCGCGAGAAGCGCCTACCGCCGCTGCCGCGGACGACGCCGACGCGTCGGTCTCGGTGCGGGAGCTAGACGCCATGGTCGATTGGGATCGGAGCGACGTCGTAGCTCCTCCGTTCACGCCCGGATTGATCGATCCGATCGAGAGACTGCGGTAATCGGCGCGGATTTCATCGAGGAATCCGTCGAATGTAAGTTCTTTTTCTCGAGGGTACTCTTCCAGACACGACAGGGTAATGGGCGCTCGATATAGGCCTTTCCTCCCTTCGGCCACTTGGGCTTTCGGCCTGTAATCACTCAAGTTGAGACACGAAATTAGTGGGCCAAGGCCTACAAAGTGGTATAGTTGCCATTCAATCTAAAAAATATTTAAATCCGAAAAATGATTTAAAAAAAATTCAAACTAAAGAAAAGCTCAAAATAAAAAATGTTCAAACTTAAAAATTGTTCAAATTAAAAAATGTTCAAAATTTTAAATCTTCAAAATTTCGAAATTGTACAAACTTGTACAACTTTTCACATTGTGAAAAATGTTGTTTTGAAAATAATCAGATTTTGAAAAACAGAAAAAAACAGAAAAAAGAAAAGAAAAACGAAAAAAATACTACCTGTTCTGTTGGGCCGCGGCCCAACTGATCGCGGCAGGGCACGACCGGGTGCGGCACACAGCAGCTGCCGCACCGGTCGGCACACAGCAACCCCGGAAAAGAAAGCATGAAAGCCGGCGACGGGCTGGATGACAGACGGCGGAGACGCGTGTGGCGTGCTGCAGCGGCCACCGCCGATCCGGCGCCCCAATGGAGGCGTCCAGGACTTGGAGGAAGCTGTCGGCTCACGCCGTGGTGGAGCAGTGGCAGTCCCGTAGCCGGTACGAGCAAGGACGAAGGGGAGGTTTGGTTGTGTCAAGTTAATCAAGCCGATTTAACACTCCAAGGTCATCATAGCCCCGCCTTTTGCCAACTTACTTCGTTCTAAACCTAATTTCGCTAGGTTATTTACTTGAGGTGCGAAGGCCTAGTGGGCATACGGCCTCTTTTATTAGAACTTTAACCAACGAGTATCGGGTTCCCTTATTATAGTTCATGGATCACAAAGTATCTCAACAAAAAATAACCATCTAAAAAAGAGTAACACTGGTAGAAAAAAGGCCTTCCGTCCAGCCCCATTAGTCGCGGAAATGCAAAAACCGCGACCAAAGGGGGATTTAGTCGCGGCTCGGTTGCCCAACCGCGACCAAAGGCAGGCAGCGCGCTCGGTGGCCAGCTGGTGGACGTGAGGGCTTTAGTCGCGGTTGGCAGGCCAACCGCGACTAAATGTCCTCGAGCCTGGCCAAAGGCCTTCGATCGCGGTTGGCCAGGCCAGCGACTAAAGCCCCCATATAGCCCACAGCACTTAGCCATTTGGTGCCCACTTCTCTTCACAAACTTCACAAGGGGGTGTAGGTTTGCTTTTGGCTCTTCTTATGCACACAAGGTGTTTGATGAAATGTCCCAAGAGCATGAAACAAACATGATATGAAGTGTCGGAGCCACACTTGATCGAGCTTCCTCATTTATTTTTTCCTCCTCGATCGCGGTTAGCAACAACACACTTGAACCTTTCATATATATGTGTCATTGATAAAATATGCATATGTGTGTAGTTCATTGTTTAATTTCTATTTAATTAGTTTAACAAATGCATGCGATGGTTAATTATATATTTTGTATTATAATAATGCAGATGAATCGGCAATGGATGTACGCTAGCCGACTCTCCGGCGAATTCACTACGGGTTTGCAAGATTTCCTCGTAGTGGCTAATGCGAACAAGCGGGGTTTTGTTATCTGTCCATGTGTTAACTGTAAGAATCAGAAGGGTTACTCTTCCTCAAGGGAAGTTCACGTGCACCTGATTCGGCATGGTTTCATGCCAAGCTATAATTGTTGGACCAAGCATGGAGAAAGAGGGGTTATAATGGAAGAAGATGAAGAAGGGGATGACATCGATGAGAGCTATCTTGATCATTTCGGTGATACTTTCATGGATGATGCTGAAGGTGGGGAAGGTGAAGGGGAAGGTGATCAAGAAGAGGCACGTGATGAGCCCCTGATGATCTTGGTCGGACCATTGCTGATGCACGGAGTCGCTGCGAAACTGAAAAGGAGAGGGAGAATTTGGATCGCATGTTAGAGGATCACAAAAAGTCGCTGTACCCAGGATGCGATAATGGTCCGAAAAAGCTGGGCTGCACCTGGATTTTTGAGATGGAAGGCACAGGAAGGTGTAGCTGACTCGGGATTTGAAAACTTGCTGAAAATGTTGAAGAATATGTTTCCAAAGAATAACGAGTTGCCCTCCAGTACGTATGAAGCAAAGAAGGTTGTCTGCCCTCTAGGTTTAGAGGTTGAAGATACATGCATGCATCAACGACTGCATCCTCTACCGCGGTGAATACGAGAATTTGAATGAATGCCCGGTATGCACTGCATTGCGTTATAAGATCGAGGCGATGACCCTGGTGACGATGTCGAGGGCCAGAAACCCAGGAAGAAGGTTCCCGCCAAGGTGATGTGGTATGCTCCTATAATACCACGGTTGAAACGTCTGTTCAGGAACAAAGAGCATGCCAAGTTGTTGAGATGGCACAAAGAGGACCGTAAGTCGGACGGGGAGTTGAGACACCCCGCAGATGGAACGCAATGGAGAAAGATCGACAGAGAGTTTAAGATTGCAGCTGACGCAAGGAACATAAGATTTGGTCTAAGTACGATGGCATGAATCCTTTCGGCGAGCAGAGCTCCAGCCATAGCACCTGGCCCGTGACTCTATGCATCTACAACCTTCCTCCTTGGTTGTGCATGAAGCGGAAGTTCATTATGATGCGCTCATCCAAGGTCCGAAGCAACCCGGCAACGACATCGATGTGTACCTAAGGCCATTAGTTGATGAACTTTTACAGTTGTGGGGCAGACCTGGTGTCCGTGTGTGGGATGAGCACAAAGAAGAGGAATTTGACCTACGAGCGTTGCTTTTCGTAACCATCAACGATTGGCCTGCTCTTAGTAACCTTTCGGGACAGTCAAATAAGGGATACAATGCATGCACGCACTGCTTACATGAGACTGAAAGTGTACATTTGCCAAATTGTAAGAAGGACGTGTACATGGGGCATCGTCGATTTCTTCCCAAAAATCATAACGTAAGAAAGCGCGGCAAGCATTACAACGGCAAGGCAGATCACCGGCCGAAGCCTGCGGAACGCACTGGTGCTGAGGTATTTGATATGGTAAAGGATTTGAAAGTCATCTTTGGAAAGGGTCCTGGCGGACAATCAGTTCCGAAGGGAGCTGACGGGCACGTAGCCATGTGGAAGAAGAAATCTATATTCTGGGAGCTAGAATATTGGAAAGTCCTAGAAGTCCGCTCTGCAATCGACGTGATGCACGTTACGAAGAATATTTGCGTGAACTGCTAAGCTTCTTGGGCGTGTATGGGAAGACAAATGATACAAAGGAAGCACGGCAGGACCAACGCTTGAAAGACCCGATGACCAGCATCCGGAATGGTTTCAAGGTCGTGCCGGCTACGCTCGACCAAAGAAGAGAAGGTCATCTTTTTGAATGCTGAGCAGTATTAAGGTCCCGTCTGGATTCTCGTCCAATATAAAGGGAATAATAAACATGGCGGAGAAAAAGTTCCAAAACCTGAAGTCTCACGACGCCACGTGATTATGACGCAATTGCTTCCGATTGCTTTGAGGGGCTCCTGCCGGAAAATGTTCGAGTAGCCATTGTGAAGCTATGTGCATTCCTCAATGCAATCTCTCGGAAGGTAATCAATCCAGAAGTTCTACCACGGTTACAGAACGATGTGGTCCAATGTCTTGTCAGTTTCGAGTTGGTGTTCCCGCCATCCTTCTTCGATATTATGACGCACCTCCTGGTTCACCTAGTCGAAGAGATTTCCATTCTCGGTCCTGTATTTCTACACAATATGTTCCCCTTCGAGAGGTTCATGGGAGTATTAAAGAAATATGTTCGTAACCGTGCTAGGCCAGAAGGAAGCATCGCCAAGGGCTATGGAAATGAGGAGGTAATTGAGTTTTGTGTTGACTTTGTTCCTGAACTTAAGCCGATTGGTCTTCCTCGATCGCGGCACGAGGGAGACTAAGTGGAAAAGGCACGATCGGAAGGAAATCAACGATATGTATGGACGGCCATTCTCTGACTGAAGCACCACACAGTTCTGACCAATTCCAGCTTGGTGGCTCCGTACTTTGAGAAACACAAGAATATTTTACGCTCGGACAACCCGGGGAAGCCTGAATCCTGGATTAGGAAGGCCCACATGGAGACTTTCGGCAGTTGGTTGAGAAAACATTTCATGAGTGACAATGAGGTTGTAGATCAGCTGTACATGTTGGCCAAGACACCATCTTCGACTATAACGACTTTCCAAGGGTACGAGATAAATGGGAATACATTTTACACGATCGCCCAAGATAAAAAGAGCACCAACCAAAACAGTGGTGTCCGCTTTGATGCAGCAACCGAGA
This sequence comes from Lolium multiflorum, assembly GCA_030979885.1. Lineage (NCBI taxonomy): Eukaryota > Viridiplantae > Streptophyta > Magnoliopsida > Poales > Poaceae > Lolium > Lolium multiflorum. Next base: position 295,140,264 of record CM061748.1, on the reverse strand, counting down.
ATGGGCAAAAGGTCACATATTATGGTTACATAGAGGAGATATGGGAACTTGACTATGGACCCTCCTTCAAGGTCCCTTTGTTCCGGTGCAAATGGTTCAAGCTAACAGGAGGTGGGGTAAAGGTGGACCAGCAATACGGAATGACAATGGTGGATTTCAACAATCTTGGTTACCTTGACGAACCATTCGTCCTAGCGAAAGATGTCGCTCAGGTTTTCTATGTCAAGGACATGAGTAGCAAACCGAGGAAACGAAAGATAAGAAAACGATCAGTACATCATGCGATGATCCAAAGCGCCACATTGTTCTTTCAGGGAAAAGAAACATCGTGGGAGTGGAGGACAAGACAGACATGTGGAAGATTATAATATGTTTGGTGAAATTCCGCCCTTCAAAGTGAACACCGATCCAAGCATTAAGTTAAATGATGAGGATGCTCCATGGATACGGCCCAATCGTAAGCAAGCAGGGACACAAGGGAAGAAATGATGTGTAATAATTTATTGTACCTAACTTTGTTGAATGGATCATGTGAATTATATTGCCGTGATGTGTTTGGTGTCCATTTTCGAATGATTCGATTGATTCGAGAGATAGCACTGATGATACATGAAATTTGGAGTGATTTAGTCATACTCCTGCCTAGGCGTATAATATGCATACTCGTAGTCTTCATAGTCGCCGCCGTTGTACTGGTAGTCGTCGCCTTCTAAGTTACCGCCGTCGTCGTCGCTGTCGTCGCTGTCGTCGGGCGGCGGTGGCTCGAACTGAGGGTAGCGCGGGCGGGGGATATCGCCGGCCGTGATGTAGTCCATGACGCTCTGCAGAGTCCGGCCGTACCACCATAGCCGACGGCCGGCCTCGTGGAAGTTCCCAGGAGGCAGACCGTCCTCCTCATACCTGGCGAGCGCCCTCTCACGCCGATTGATGAAGAAGGCGTCCCAAGTATGCTGGTTATCGGGATGCCAGCGGGGATTCATCCGCTGCTCCGGCGTGAGGTCGAGGTAGTAGTGGTTCGTGATGGCTGCCCGGCGCGCAGTACCCGAGGGAGGAGGGACCGGCACGCCGCCGGCGCTTAGGCTCCAGCCGGCGGGGACGCGGTAGCCCGGTGGGCAAGGGTAGTTCGAGGCGCAAAGCTCCTCCACCTGCTGGTAGGTTAGAGTGGGTGCGGTGGAAGCCATGAGAGAGTGATGAGAGATTGGAGAGATGTGATAATGCTGGCCAAGCCGGGCAACATATATGTAGTGAGAAATGGCGGGAAGAAAGAGGCGGGAAGAAAGAGCTGGCGGGAAGAAATTGGCGGGAAGAAAGAGGGGGGAAGAAAGAGGCGGGAAGAAATTGGCGGGAAGAAAGAGGCGGGAAGAAAGAGGCGGGAAGAAATTGGCGGGAAGAAAGAGGCGGGAAGAAGAGAAATGCCCGTGATGTGTTTGAAATGAATTAGTTTTATTTTTACGAATTTTTTGATATATTATTTGTATTTTTAACATTTTGAATTGAATTGGTTTTATTTTTCTGAATTTTTTGATATATAATTTATATTTTTAACATATTGAAATGAATTAGTTTTATTTTTCTGATTTTTTTGATATATAATTTGTATTTTTAACATATTGAAATGAATTAGTTTTATTTTTCTGATTTTTTGATATATAATTTGTATTTTTAACATATTGAAATGAATTTGTTTTATTTTTCTGATTTTTTTGATATATAATTTGTATTTTTAAGATTTTGAATTGAATTAGTTTTATTTTTCTGAATTTTTTGATATATTATATGTAATTTTCACAATTAGAAATGAATTATATGTATTTTTAACATTTTGAAAAAGAAAAGAATTTTGAAAAGGCCTTTAGTCGCGGTTGGCCTGGCCGCGACTAGTCATTTCCGCGGGAACCAAAAAAGGGGCGAAAAAAGGCCTTTGGTCGCGGTTGGCACCGCGCACAAAGGTCCCTCGCGGTTGGCCCAACCGCGACCAGGGGTCCTATATATTTCGCGGGCGAACGCCGCGCCAGTCTCTTCTTCTCGTCTTCGTCGCTGCGCCGCTCGTCTTCGTCGCCGCTCGTCGTCTCGCGCCGTCGTCGTCGCCGCTCGTCTTCGCCGCCGGAGCGTCGTCGCCGCGCCCCGCGCGCCGTGCGTCGTCGCCCCTCCGCGCCCGCGCCGCCGCCGCGCGCGCCACGAGCCGCGCATGCGCCCCTCCACCTGCCGGCGCCGCCGCCGCGCGCGCCGGCCGCGGCGCCGCCGGCCGCGGCCGCCGGGCGCGCCGGGAGAGAGATCGAGAGGGCGCCGGGGCCCAGGTACCGGCCAGGGTTTTTTTTTCTTTTTTTTTAGTTTTTTTGTTTTTTGTTCTTTTTAATTTTAACTAGTTAATTAGTTTAATAAAAACGGTAAATTTGACTTAACAAAATTTGAGTTATAAATTTCAGTTATAATTTTGACTTAATAAAAAAACATATAGTTAACAAAAAAAACATATTTTGACTTAATAATTTTTTGTTTTGTCCACTTATAATTAATGAATTAATTAGTAACTATATATATAGTTAACAAAAAAACATAAAACTTGATAATTTTGACTTAATAAAATTTTAAGTGGACAAAAAATTTCTGAATTTTGACTTAACAAAAAAATTCACTTGCAACCCACCGCCACCACCCGCATGTATACGGAGGCGGCGGCGAGCCCTCGCCGCCCCCTCCGTATACGCGCGGTTTTTTTTTTACGAGAGAGAGGATCGGCACACCGCCACCGCCCTTTCGCCCTGCCTCGCCGCCCCCCCCTACGGCGAGGGAGGCCTCTATGTGTTGTCCTCGGCACCGCCACCGCCCTTTTGACACCGCCACCGCCCTCTCTCCTTTTGCCACCGCCCTTTCGACACCGCACTTAAATAATTAGTTTTTACTACATGTTTTCAGGACTGACATATGGCGGACGATAGAGCTGACCCGATTATGGAGAACTATGATCCAGAAATTGAAGAACAGCTATTTGGCATCATAAAAGGCGATATTCCTTATGTGCCGACCGAACAAGATGAAGAAGATATTTCTTCTTATCTGAATCTTGACGGTCAAGATGAAGGCCGTCAGCAAGATGATGGGGAAGAAACGTCGATCAACGACGATCTTCAATTGCAAGTAGCAACTAGCTCCGGCGCCGAGGTATATATATATACATTTTTCCTCTGGTGATACAAACTTACTGATTTGAATAAATATGTGTGTACTAACACGCGCGACTCTCTTTCTTATTTTAGCCCTCGGCCGGATCGTCGAAAAAATCGAGTACGTCGTCGTCAAAGCGTGGCGCAACCAAGACGCTGAAACCAGGAGAAACATATACCATCGAGGTTGTCGAAGTGCAACCGGCAGGCCGCTGGAGCCCCGAAGTACGCCACCAAGTTTATCAACCAATGCGGAGCCGTTGTTAGAGACAACATCTCGATCACCCTCCAGAGTGGAATGAGCCAAAGAAGGCACGTCTTGGTTTCACTTTTGTTGACAAGAGAACTAAAAAGGATTGCTTTCAAAAGCTTATGGAGCATTTCATCCTACCTCCGGAATACCACAAATTCGATGAGGCGGGTAACAAGATTCAGGAAAACAAGGAGAGGAGGAGGCTACTCAAACACTTCGCTCTTGGTAAGATGGCCGATACATTCCGGAAATTCAAGCAGAATCTAGCCCGTGACTATGTCAACAGAACAAGACTCCGGAATTCAAAGGACAGTATGAGAGACTTGAACATGATTGGCCAGAATTTGTGAAGCAGAAGAAATCGGAGCATTTCATTGAAATATCGAAAAAAATAAGGAAAATGCGGCTAAGAAGGAGTACAATCATGTTATGGGGCCAGGAGGGTATCGCTTTTGGGAGCCTAAGTGGGAGAAGATGGAGAACGAGCTGAGGAGGCGAGGAATCCGTCCAGGTACGGAGGGATGGGACCGAAGGGCCAAAAGCTGGTGGTACGGGCATGGGGGAACGCTAGACCCGGAGACAGGGGCGTGTGTTTACGGGAACAAAATGTTTAAACCCACCCAAGCCCTTATTGACGCAATGAGGGATGCTCAAGAGGGGAAGATCAAGTTCAACAGAGAGAACGACGCGCTGACAAGAGCCCTCGGGAATCCTGAACACGGAGGACGTGTACGAGGCATGCCGGGAACATTACGTGGAAAGAAGGGTTCTCCCAGGACGATGACCCGTACGGTTACAGAAGCCGTAAGAGAAAGTCGGATCGGGATGCCGATGTTGTGGCGCGGTTGGCATCGGAAGTCGATGAGATGAAGAAAACCCTGTCTATACTAGTACAGGAGAGATCGGCAGCTGGGACGCATGAAGATCATCCAGCGGATCTCGGAAGCTAGCAGCGGAGAAGCAGCGTGGCTTCCACGGAGGTCCAGCCGGCTACTGATGCACCGGAGATCCTGCACCGGAGCCTCCTCGCTACCCCGTGGACGATGTAAAGGAGATGAAAGAATGTCATCTGCATTATCCTACGGGAACATGTCCACGAAGGTAGCCATCGGCAGTGCTTTGCCATGTGAGCCTGGAGCACTCCACCACAACAATCCCATTGCAGATGGCTATGCTCGTGTCACGGTGGAGGAAATAGTCCCAGGGTTTGAGGACCTGGAGATTGACATTGCTACACCCGAAGGGGAGAGAAGACTTGGAGGTGTCAAGCGCCAGTTCTCTGGGAAAAGAAGTTTATCAAGTTTCCGGACGAGGCGCCAAGGCGAACAAGTCCACCCCCCTCCGGTGGTGGTGGCGGCGGCGGCGGCGGTGGTGGTGGTTCACCTACACCTCCTTCCACGTCAGCCGACGCCGCCCCCAATTCACCTCCGGCGGGTAAGCAGACGCCGCCCCCAGTCCACCTCCGGCGAAGAAGCAGCCGCCCCGGCAAAGAAGAAGCAGTCCTGGACTATTAACCCGGACCCTTATGTACCTAGGACCACAAAGATACCGGAGCCATCACTGAAGCCTCTCACCCCGAGACCTTGATGAGGACATCCCATCTATTGATACAACCGCTGTATCTACAGCCACACAAATACAAGGACCAATCACTCGAGCTCGTGCCAAACAACTTAATTATCAGGTACTTTCGTTTCTTGGAACTATTCCTCATATACATGAGAATATGATGCTGCCTAAATCAGATATGTTTGTTACTCTTAGGAATGATGGACCTAGCATGGATGAGGAGAACAAGCATTGGAGCATGATCACACATGGAGGAGATGGCAGCAAGCACTTGAAGATTGAAGATGACGCCACAAGTGGAGATTTCAGGACTTTGAAGCCACCATAAGAAGAGATGAAGACATGGACGAAATATAGAGTTCTCTATTTCATAATTTCGTCCATAGCATAATATGGTGCTGCGTCACCTTTAGTTTTGGGCCAGGCCCATGTCATTTTCGTCGGAATTAAGTCAGCCACTTTTTAGAGTCCGTATTGAAGGGGAAAGGCCTTCTAGGGTTTGGTTCGGCCACCATACGTATGGCTGGTCGAAACCCCACCTTTTCCTCCTTTAAATACCCCCATAGCCGTCACGTTTAGACTCGGATTTTGATTAGACTAAAAGTTAGCCATTGCTGCAACTCTCGTGTACTTCTTTTGAGGCCAACGCCCAGAACAAGACCGACTATTCGGAATCCCACATTTTCAATAAAGCTTTCATCTATATCCGCAATATTCTGATTGCAATATTAGTTCTTACTTGTTCTCGATTTCAGGTAGGAATTAAGACCCTCGTTGGTCAGGCTGATCGTGCATCCGCAAGATCAGTAACTCCCGGAGATTGTCCTAGCGATTGCATTGGCGCACGAGCTTTGCACGTGTAGTCGGATCGTCAAGCACGAACTCCACCAACAAATCGACATTATCCACGTCTCATCGAAAGATCGGCCATCTTTGCCCTATCAAGTGGTATCAGATTTCAGGTTGCTCGGTGAGATTTTACTGTTTTACTAGTGTAGATTGCATCTGCCATCATACCCATAAACCACGAAAAAGCCAAAAATACAGTTAGGGTTTAGATCATCTCGTCCCATAAACCCCTGCCACGCCTTGCATTGTCTTTTCAGTTTTGCATAGTTGAATTTGTGTCTGCATCTTCGTGTCGAGTTGCTGGTCTTAGCGTCTAGTTCCTTTAGAGTTTCGAGTTCTGGTCATATTAGTCACGCCGCCGCCGCCACTCGCACCATACGCAGATCACCGCCATATACAACCACCATATACTTCCGCCACTACCATATACACCCTGCCATATACGCCCTGTCATATACACCCTGCCATATACACCGTGCCATATACACTCTGCCATATACATCCGTATCCACCATATACCCGTTTCCTACCGCGACACGGATTGTTGCTGTTTTTCTGCCGTGACAGAGTCCGTGTAGAATTAGGTTTTATTGTTTTTCCTACTTAGCTGTTACCTTCTATTTTCGTCTGGGCTGTAGAAAAATTTCCGTGAGATAAGTTTCGGCCGCGAAGAATTGGAAGGAGGAAAAAAAAAAAAAAAAAAAAGACTGGAACCGCCTCCGAAAAAATTTTCTGGCTACATTGGTTTTTCACCTTGGCGATCACTTTTCGCCACTGGCCGTTATAGCGACATTTTTTTGGCGCCTGCGCGCTTTCCGGAGCACTTTCCAGAAATTTGGACAAAAAAAATTTCTGAGGCTATACTGTTTTTAGACCTTGGGGATCAATTTGAGACACTTGCCATCATAGTGATTTTTCGCACCTCGCGTCGCCACATCATCGCCACCTCATCACTGCTAGTTGCTTGTGTGCCGCGCCGTGACCTCGTTAGTGTTCTAGGCTCGCGTCTCTAGTACGGTCTAGCCTAGGACCAGCACAGTACCGTCGTTGAGCATACTTTCAATACTGCATCGCTGTTTTGACAATTGCTGTTTTGCTACCATATTAGCCTTCCTACAGCTCTACATATTGTCTCCACGTGCACTGTGTCGACACTTGGTAATCGCTTTGGCAATCTTTGGAGACGCTGATCCTTGTTGGTTGTTACATCGCCTTCCTCCTGTTTGGTAAGGACTTGTAAGAGCTTTGTATTTTGCTTGACGAATTGCGCGTGAACCACCATATTCCGTAGTTTGTAGGCATATACATTTGTGCTTTTTCTGTACTAACCATGACAGGCACAGAGTCGGCGAACGTTGACCCGGATACGATGACGAATGCAGAGATGCATGCTCACTTCCTCCACCTTTTGGGCGGGCATGCAACCGACGTGGACGGGCGCCTCGGTGATGTTGACGCTAAACTCACCGACGCGCTGGACAAGATCGATGGCCTCGAGGCAGCCTTCAACTCCAAGCTCGACGCCAAGTTCCAGGAGTTGTTGACTCGATTACCGCCGCCTCGCGCCAACGTGCAACGCCGCGCACGCCGCGTTCCTCGTGCGGACGTCCCGGCGGGTACCGCTCCTGCTGCAGCAGCCGCACATGACGCGCCTTCCGATGAAGGCTATGAAGATTATGAAGGGGACGCGGACGAGCAGGTTGATGAGAATGAGCTGGATGGCGAAGTCGAACAACCTGCACCTGGTCGTCCACGACAACTGAACCGCAATGCTCGTCCACCCCCACGCCCGGTACGTAATGATGATGATCATGTTGCTAAACTTAAATTGAATATTCCGCCATTTGAGGGTAGATATAATCCTGATGCATATCTTACTTGGGAATTGGAAGTAGAACAACGCTTTGCATGTTTACGATATCCTGATCATTTGCGTGTTAGTGCTGCCACTTGTGAATTCACAGATTTTGCATCTATTTGGTGGTCTGAACATTGTAGAGTACATCATGCTAATATTCCTACTACTTGGGTTGGTTTAAAACTTGCTATGCGTACTCGCTTTGTTCCTCCACATTATCAACGTGATTTGCTAAAGAAATTGTCTCGCTTAGAACAAGGAAAAAATTCTGTAGAAGACTATTATCAAGAATTGCAAACTGGCATGATTCGCTGTGGTATTGTAGAGGATAATGAGGCTATGCTTGCACGTTTCTTTGGTGGGTTGAATAAAGAGATTCAGCATATTTTAGATTATAAGGAGTACAACACTATTACTCGCTTGTTTCATCTTGCTTGCAAAGCTGAACGTGAAGTGCAGGATCGTCAACCACCATGGAGAAAAGCTAATGTTTCTGCAGGTCGTACATCGTCATGGACTACGCGACAATCAGCTCCACAATCTCGTGGGGCTACACCAGCACCTTCTACCTCCAAGTACACCGCGCCTGCATCACGAGCACCACCGGCTGCTACTTCACCACCATCTGCTGGTCCTCCTCGGAGTTCATCTTCCATGGCCTCCACGGGGAAGACGCGCGACATACAATGTCGCAAATGCTTGGGTTTTGGACACATAGAGAGAGAATGCAGAACCAAGCGTGTGATGTTGGTGCGTGAAGATGGCGAATATGATTCTGCAAGTGACTTTGATGAAGATACATTGGCCCTTATTGCTGCACGTGATGGTGCTAATTCTGATTCTGAGAGAGAGATGGAGGTAATGGAAGCTGACACTGCTGATCAGTACAGGAGCTTAGTTGCACAACGTGTGTTGAGCGTGCAATTGAGCAAAGCTGAGCATGATCAACGCCACAATCTGTTCCAAACAAGAGGCGTTGTCAAAGAGCGAGCTATAAGGATCATCATTGATGGAGGGAGCTGCAATAATCTGGCTAGCGTTGACATGGTGGAGAAGCTTTCTCTTCCTACAAGACAGCGCACACATCCATATTACATTCAATGGTTTGAGAGCTCTCGAAAGCTCAAGGTAACAAGAACTACACGTGTGCATTTTACTATTGGTACATATTCTGATTTTGTGGATTGTGATGTTGTACCTATGCAAGCTTGTTCTTTGTTACTTGGTAGACCTTGGCAATTTGATAGAGAATCTGTTCATAATGGTAAAACTAATCAGTATTCTCTTATGCATGATGGAAAGAAAATTGGTCTCAAACCTATGACTCCTGAACAAATACTAAAAGATGATCTTGCTAGAGCTAGTAGAGTAAAAAACGAGGAGAAACTTAAGAGTGAGAATCAGATTGTTGCTGCAGATTTTGTGCCACATAAGACTAATACTAAATCTGATTCAAACCATGCTACTGAAATTCGTTTGAAAAATCCTTGTTTGCTTGCTAGCAAATCTGATATTGCTGAACTTGATGTGAACACTACTCAATGCTATGCTATTATTTGCAAAGAAGTTCTGTTTTCATTTGAGGATATGCCTCCTTCTTTGCCACCTGCGGTTGCTAACCTTTTGCAGGAGTTCATTGATGTGTTCCCACAAGATGTACCACCTGGACTACCACCTATCCGTGGGATAGAACACCAGATTGACTTGATTCCAGGTGCTTCGCTGCCCAACCGTGCGCCATATCGTACCAATCCTGAAGAGACCAAAGAGATTCAGCGACAAATTCAGGTTCTCCAAGATAAAGGTTACATTCGTGAGTCTCTTAGCCCATGTGCTGTTCCTATTATCTTGGTACCTAAGAAGGATGGTTCTTCACGCATGTGTACTGATTGTAGATCTATTAATAATATTACCATTCGTTACCGTCATCCTATACCTCGTTTAGATGATATGCTTGATGAATTGAGTGGTTCTATTATGTTCTCTAAAGTTGATTTGCGTAGTGGTTACCACCAGATTCGTATGCAATTAGGAGATGAATGGAAAACAGCGTTTAAAACTAAGTTCGGTTTATATGAGTGGTTAGTAATGCCTTTTGGTTTAACTAATGCACCTAGTACTTTCATGAGACTGATGAACGAAGTTTTACGTGCTTTTATTGGACGTTTTGTGGTGGTATACTTTGATGATATTCTGATTTATAGCAAATCTTTGGAGGAACATTTGGATCATTTACGTGTTGTTTTCAATGCTTTACGTGATGCACGTTTGTATGGTAATCTTGAGAAGTGCACCTTTTGCACCAATCGAGTTGCGTTTCTTGGCTATGTTGTTACTGCGCAGGGAATTGAAGTTGATCCAGCCAAGATTGAGGCAATTGAGAATTGGCCGCAGCCAAAGACGGTCACACAAGTGAGGAGTTTTCTTGGCCTCGCTGGTTTCTATAGGCGCTTTGTGAAAGATTTTGGATCCATTGCTGCGCCGCTGAATGAGCTTACAAAGAAGGATGTGCCCTTTGTGTGGGGCGATGCACAACAAGACGCCTTCATGATACTGAAAGATAAGTTAACACATGCTCCATTACTCCAACTTCCTGATTTCAATAAGACTTTTGAGCTTGAATGTGATGCTAGTGGAATTGGTTTAGGAGGTGTGTTATTACAAGAGGGCAAACCTGTTGCATACTTTAGTGAGAAATTGAGTGGGCCTAGTCTGAATTATTCTACTTATGATAAAGAATTATATGCGCTGGTTCGGACATTACAAACTTGGCAACATTATTTATGGCCTAAAGAATTTGTTATACATTCTGATCATGAATCTTTGAAGCATATTCGTAGTCAAGCTAAGTTGAATCGCCGCCATGCAAAGTGGGTTGAGTTTATTGAGTCTTTTCCTTATGTTATCAAACACAAAAAGGGTAAAGATAATGTTATTGCTGATGCTTTGTCGCGCCGTTATACTATGCTATCTCAACTTGACTTCAAGATTTTTGGATTAGAAACCATAAAGGAACAATACTTGCATGATGCTGATTTTAAAGATGTGTTGCTGAATTGTAAAGATGGTAGAACATGGAACAAATTCGTCCTCAATGATGGATTTGTGTTCCGTGCTAACAAGCTATGCATCCCAGATAGTTCCGTTCGTCTTTTGTTGTTGCAGGAGGCGCATGGAGGAGGATTGATGGGTCACTTTGGTGTGAAGAAGACGGAGGATGTACTTGCTGCACACTTCTTTTGGCCACGTATGCGTCGAGATGTTGAGAGATTTGTGGCACGCTGCACTACATGTCAAAAAGCTAAGTCTCGACTTAATCCACATGGTTTATATATGCCTCTTCCTGTTCCTAGTGTACCTTGGGAGGATATTTCTATGGATTTCGTTTTGGGTTTGCCTCGCACACAGAAGGGGAGGGATAGTATCTTTGTTGTTGTGGATAGATTTTCTAAGATGGCACACTTTATTCCATGTCACAAAACTGATGATGCTACACATGTTGCTGATTTGTTCTTTCGCGAAATTGTGCGTTTACATGGTGTGCCAAATACTATTGTTTCTGATCGTGATACTAAATTTCTTAGCCACTTTTGGAGATGTTTATGGGCTAAGTTGGGGACTAAATTGCTGTTTAGTACTACATGTCATCCCCAAACTGATGGACAAACTGAAGTAGTAAATAGAACATTATCTACTATGCTGCGGGCTGTTTTGAAGAAGAACTTAAAATTGTGGGAAGAGTGTTTGCCTCATATTGAATTTGCTTACAATCGTTCGCTGCATTCTACCACTAAGATGTGCCCTTTTGAGATTGTGTATGGTTTTGTTCCACGTGCACCTATTGATTTATTGCCTTTACCATCTTCGGTGCAAAATGATTTGGATGCTACACAACGTGCTGAATTGATATTAAAATTGCATGAGACTACTAAAGACAACATAGAACGCATGAATGCTAAGTATAAAATTGCTGGGGATAGAGGAAGAAAGCATGTTGTGTTTGATGTTGGTGATCTTGTTTGGTTGCATTTGCGCAAAGATCGTTTTCCTGCATTGCGCAAGTCTAAGCTCATGCCACGTGCCGCTGGTCCTTTTAAGGTGTTAGAGAAAATAAATGATAATGCATATAAACTTGAGCTTCCTGCAGAATTGGGTCCGGTTAGTCCTACATTTAACATTGCAGATTTGAAGCCTTACTTTGAAGAAGATGAGATCGCGTCGAGGACGACTTCAATTCAAGAAGGGGAGCATGATGAGGACATCCCATCTATTGATACAACCGCTGTACCTACAGCCACACAAATACAAGGACCAATCACTCGAGCTCGTGCCAAACAACTTAATTATCAGGTACTTTCGTTTCTTGGAACTGTTCCTCATATACATGAGAATATGATGCTGCCTAAATCAGATATGTTTGTTACTCTTAGGAATGATGGACCTAGCATGGATGAGGAGAACAAGCATTGGAGCATGATCACACATGGAGGAGATGGCAGCAAGCACTTGAGGATTGAAGATGACGCCACAAGTGGAGATTTCAGGACTTTGAAGCCACCATAAGAAGAGATGAAGACATGGACGAAATATAGAGTTCTCTATTTCATAATTTCGTCCATAGCATAATATGGTGCTGCGTCACCTTTAGTTTTGAGCCAGGCCCATGTCATTTTCGTCGGAATTAAGTCAGCCACTTTTTAGAGTCCGTATTGAAGGGGGAAAGGCCTTCTAGGGTTTGGTTCGGCCACCATACGTATGGCTGGTCGAAACCCCACCTTTTCCTCCTTTAAATACCCCCATAGCCGTCACGTTTAGACTCGGATTTTGATTAGACTAAAAGTTAGCCATTGCTGCAACTATCGTGTACTTCTTTTGAGGCCAACGCCCAGAACAAGACCGACTATTCGGAATCCCACATTTTCAATAAAGCTTTCATCTATATCCGCAATATTCTGATTGCAATATTAGTTCTTACTTGTTCTCGATTTCAGGTAGGAATTAAGACCCTCGTTGGTCAGGCTGATCGTGCATCCGCAAGATCAGTAACTCCTAGCGATTGCATTGGCGCACGAGCTTTGCACGTGTAGTCGGATCGTCAAGCACGAACTCCACCAACAAATCGACATTATCCACGTCTCATCGAAAGATCGGCCATCTTTGCCCTATCGACCTTATGACCTTAGTGTGGAGGAAAATGCAGCGGTCGTGGCTGCTCAGCATGAGAAATGGCAGGCGGACTGCAAGAAGAAAAGAGAGCCCGAGCCCAAGCCAGTATATTCTGACAAGCAAAAGAAGTGGGCTAAGTCATTTTTGACCGAACCGTCCCAAGCCGCGAAGAATCTGCCTGACTACTATTCACATGAACTTCGTAGGCAAGCACTCATCTTGAAGGAGAAGCAAGAGTTGGCGGAGAAGCAGGAGAAGAAAGCCTTGGAGGAGGCCGAGAAAGAATTACAAAGTAAAAAAGATGGGAAACAAGTTGCCCAGCTCGGGGAACAGAGTAAACAATCCATCGCCCCTCTCATAGTGAAAGCCGCCGGTCCGGATGACCCCGAAATCATAGCAGCTGCGGCAAGACAGGGATTGACTGTAGCGAGTGCCACAGAACAAGCGGCCAACTTAGGTCTGACTCTTCGTGCAGTGTTAGGCCTTGATGAGGCGCCAACAATGAAGGACGTAGTAATTACATATGTGTCGAATGGGCCTCTCGTCGAGCCTGCGCAGGAAAAGGATCTACCTCCACAAATGACAGGTCTGCTAAATTGGTACAAGGCTTACATAAAATTAAAAAACGCCAAAGACTATATTTATGCGGTTAGACCTGAGCATCACTTCAAACATTACTATGTACAAATTCATCGGAGTGAATTGTTCCAGCTTTTCAATCTGCGCGAGCTCGACAAATCTATCATCAGTTGCTACGTTCTGTAAGTGATTTATTTCTACCCCATCTCGTTCATTGCCTGCATATATATATATTGTCCTAACTATCTTGTTGTGTATGCAGAATGAAGAAGCGGGAATGCATAATAAGGAACATCCATGATGTTGGGTTCATTGACCCACATATCGTTAATTCATATGTGTTACAACATTTTCCCGCCGACATGGAGGCCGACCTGTGGATGTTTTTTTCAAGGCAGGAACTCAAAAGTGATATTCTATTTCCTTACCATTTTGGGTGAGTGTTTCTGTCTTGAGCACATTCTCTTTTGTTTACTCCATGCAAGGTATGTGGCTAATCGATGAGTTAATTATGCATGACTGTGCATGTATCGTGTCCGCAGGTTCCACTGGATTCTGCTAGTAATTCAATTTCACGACTCCACAGTTCTCATCCACGACTCTCTGAATATGAATGCAAAGCTTTGGGCCGACTTGAGAAAAATGATGCAGAAGTAATTATATATTTTCATTCACTTGCGCTCTATATCGATCGGCCTATTTTGTTCATTTCCTAATATCAAGTAACTAATAACTCTCTTGTTCATTTAATTTTCTTTGCCTCGTAGGGTTTGGACACGGTTCGTAAACACAAAGGTCGGTGAATTCAAAAAAGAGCTACAGTGGAAAAGGGTAGTGTCTGCGACCCAAGATATTCAGCCAAAGGGGACCAATCTATGTGGATACTATGTTTGTGAGATGATCCGGAGATACACCTCTGAGCGGATTTCGTGTCCGAACAACATTAGCAGGAATAACCTTCGGAAGACGCTTAGTCTAGAAGCTCGCTTCCGACCACTTCAAGAGGAACTAGCTGGATGGATCGCGAAGCAAGTCATCGATCCTAGAGGAGAACACTATGTAGAGGACGTAGAACTTTATATGCAGTAAATCATATGTATGAAAACTAGTTCAAAATTGTATATGGCGGTCATCGATATTGAATATATATTGTCAATTCCTCTTGAATTCTTTTTGGTTCTAATTTCAAATTTGTTTGAAATTGTACGTTCATATGCATGTATATGTAGTATAGTAGAATATGTGAAACTCCTTCAAAATTAAAATAAAACAGAAAAGAAAATAAAACAATACAAACTAAAAAGAAACCAGGTTTAGGGGGGGGCTAAAACCCTAAACCTGCGGCGGTCTTTAGTCGCGGTTGGCAGGAGAACCGCGACTAAAGGTCCTCCGCCCCGAAGGACTGCTGGCGGCCACGTGGAGGCGCCTTTAGTCGCGGTTCGTAAGGAACCGCGACTAAAGGGGGGTGGGCTTTAGTCGCGCTTGCTTGCGCAACCGCGACCAATGGCAGTTACGAACCGCGACCGAAGCCCTTTTTTCCACCAGTGTAACATGCATCGTCTTTGCATCAACATGTCAATTGACGATCAGCACACCAGCCGCACCAGCTGTAGAAACCACGTGCAACCGTTGCTAGTCGGTTGCACCCAGTATCCAATGCTTGGCGCTTCTCGTGCGGCTCGATATAGGACCACATATGGATCCAATGAGTAGCCAATGAGATAACCTGCAAAAATGATGGAAAGCTTTTTTTTTTTAAGATACAGTCATTGCGTACATTCCAGACCGCCCAGAGCAAAGCACACACACCAACTCTAATGTGAACTTTGTCTTTTCTTGCTACCCCATTTAACAAATGACCAAACATATAAGTAATATTCGAAGGTGGGGGTAAATTAAAAGCTAAATAAAGTCAAAACAATATATTTAACATCCTTCAGTCTTTCACGCATGTAAGAAAAAGATAGCAGCAACATCATACAGGGCAGGAAAATCTTTGTTTGAACTCATATACGGAGTAAGACATTTTCGATTGGTTCTCAGTTCACATTATTTTCCCGTACAGCACAACAACCTATCTAAATATTCAAATTCCAACTACTGTAGATCCTAAAAAGAAGGCTCGTGCCTCTGTTGGGCATGTGGAGGCTTCTGCCTCCAAGGAAGACCATGGAGTTGAGGTTCGGTTTGTGGAGGCCCCTACTCTCTTGCATGCACTTGTGTTTTATTTTAGATAGATATCTCTAGCTTGAATGCATTTTTGCTGACATATCGTGCTACATTTGGATATACTTGCCATGTTTAGTGACATGGCTTAGTGACATGTTTGACTGTATACTTGCCACCCATATTGAGATTTCCATATGTGCTGAAATTTGAACTTCATATCTAACGCCCGTCTAATGTTGTGATGCTCAGCACATTTGAAGAACCTTCCTGGGTCTCGGAATTCCGCAGAGCAAAATATGCAGGCCGCTTTGGTGCAGGGAGCAAGGCGATTTCATTCCCTAACATAAAAATAACCGATGACATGAGTGGCCTATCATCCGGGTCATCTTGAACACACAAGAGACCGACATGAATACAGCGTACAGCTTCATGAAGTGGACAGCTCTCAGAAACCGAAGTCTGCATTAATTCTGCTGCTTTTCCATCTTTCCATAGCCTCCATGCCTGAGCCAACAGAATCAGCCTATGATCAGTTGACTACATTTTGTTTGACATATTGAAATGTTGTGAATTTCTCTATACTTACATAACCTGTAAGACCGCCAAAGTTCTTCATGAGCTGCGGTGAGTTTACCTTCAATCCACTTACAATCTCCAACAGAAGAATACCAAAGCTATAGGTGTCAGATTTTACAGAAAAGTCACCTCTCATCGCATATTCAGGCGACATGTAACCACTGTTTAAAAATAATAACAAAAAAATGCAAAATTGAGATAAGATATACAGTATAAACTAGAACTTGACAGGTGGCTAGGGCATTTATTTACTTACTATGTACCAACAACATGGGTAGTGTTTTCTTGTTTTTGGTTTCCACCAAATATCCTTGCCATACCAAAGTCTGATATTTTGGGAGTCATTTCTGAGTCCAACAAGACATTACTTGGTTTGAGATCTCTGTGAATTATGGTTAACCTTGAATCTTGGTGGAGATAGAGAAGACCTCTGGCTACTCCTTCAATTATTTTGAGGCGTGCGGGCCAATTAAGTACATGATGTCTTGTAGCATCTTCGAAGTTTATGGTAAACAAAATGTATCATTAGTTATCAATGATTTCTATATGGTTAATCAAAAACTTGTAGTAAGTACCAGAAGTAAGAGCATACCAAAAAGGAAGGCATCCAAGCTTTTGTTAGGTAAGTATTCATAGATAAGTAACCTCTCATCTCTATGAATGCAGCAACCAATCAGTCTAACTAGGTTTTTGTGCTGCAATTTAGCAATTAGAACTATTTCATTCTTAAACTCCTCTACACCTTGCCCAGAATCCTTACTAAGCCTTTTGATAGCAACTTCCTTGACACCTTCCAGCATTCCCTACATGACCGCATCATCCTAAGTTGTGTGAAGATGAAAGCAACTGAACTCAACTACTATAATTATAGTGAAGAACAAAGTACGTGCTGCTGAAACTACATACATAAAACTTGTTGTTATTACCTTGTAAACTTTGCCAAAACCTCCTCTTCCAATTTGTTTAGAATCAGCAAAATTATCCGTTGCGGCGACAATATCCTCGAAGCTAACAAAAGGAAATTCTGCACTTTCGACCCCAGTTTCACTGAAAGAACGAAGGTATCCTAGCATTGGCATCTTCTTGATTTCCATCTTTCGTTGTTTGCTTGCTAAAGATCAATACTTTGTTATTAACACATAGGCAATTAAGTTGAATTTTGAAGACAAGAGTCTTTGTCTATTATACCTTTGTATTTGTATATCATGACAAAGACTACACATGTAAGCATCAGCGAGCATGCTACGGTCGGGAGCACAATCTTTACCAATTTTCTATTCCTTCGAACTGCAACTGCATCCGATACATCACCTTTTTTTAGGAAAACAATAATTTACCATATGAAGCATTACTTGCAAGGGTATGAAGTTACATGCTTGGACCTAATAAATGTGCTACCAATAAACCCTTAGAGTTTTTGGTAGGCCTATCGTAAAATGGGGTTTAATATTGCATTATACACTGACAAAAAATAGTAAGAATCTTACCAATCTAAACACCAAACTAATTAGGCGCAAAAAATGCAATTGACTATTAATGCAATATTGTTAAGTTTATGCATTTAGTAGATGCACCATTCAAGTGTTGTGTTGATTTGATACACATACTAATTTTGCAGGGAATTTCAGCGGCATAACACATTGAGTGGCATAATAACATAAGACTGGAAAGGTGTGGTGCATACCAGGGGAGTCGGAAAGCCGGAGGTACACATTCTCGCCAGCTTCTTGATATTTTCCGGTGTCAACAAGCTCCCCTGACCAAACCAAGCACCTTGATGGGTCAGCCATAGCACCTGGACTTTTCAAGTGGGCATAAGCGTAAGCCGTGCACGAGCAGTTGCGGCTGCATTCGGCTTCACACTGATCGAAGCTTCTATTGCGTATATGCAAGAAATTGTCTGGAATTTTCATCCTAGGCAAGGGCACAAAATGACTTGGTGTTCCGCATTTTATTGCTGCTATTCGCCTACATCCTCTAGAAGCATTATTACCATCAGGCTCAAACCCATCAAGGCACTGGCATGTTGGGACAGTCCGAGTGAAGTCGCAATAGCTCGATGGGCCACACGAGGAATAGAGGTCACATGGAGCAGTAGGGAATTCAGCAATGAGTGTCCACGATGATGACTGCGTGTTCCAGCTAAGATACTGCAGCTTGCCAGTGTAGTCAAGCTTGATGCGCATGAAGTCTGAGCTGTTTGAGATTGTGAACATGAAGTAGAACAGGTCCCCTATGTTGACGGTCGTCCGGGTGCCATTGTTCACGTACATACCACCATTCACTGATACGCCATCCGACACGGTCATGCGGTAGTATGGCCTGGTCTTGTTCCAGGTGACAAACTGGATATCCGGAGAGGCAGGGTCACCGCTGCAGGAGAATTCCCCAGACGAAGGATCATCAGGGCCCTTCCAAGCAACAAGGCGCTCGGCATAGTGGGCCCCGTAGCTCAGCAAAAACCTCATGCTTGGAAGGAGGGTGTCGGTCGGACGATCGAAACTCTGCCATATGATTGTGCCGTTTAAATACTGGAGGACAAAGTTACCGGTGTCAAGCAGCACTGCAGCAACTCCGGTGGCAGTGATGTTGTTCTTCGTTGACCAAGTAGCGCGGCCTCGGGAGTCGGACAACACCAGGCCAGAACTGTTGCTGATGGCGAGCATGGGGGATGAAGTGGTGGGGATCGGGTCCTCGCGGTTGGCGGTCCACACGACGGTCCGGTCAGGGATGTTGTGGTACCATATGCCAAGGTATAAGCTGGCGTTGGAGTCGCTCGGAGAGAAGAAGCCGAGCGCAAAGTCCCCGGCCTTGGAGACGAGGGTGTCGCCGGAGGAGAGCGGCTTTGCATTTGTGAGCTGGTCATCGGACCTACAGAATGAACCCAGGGATAGGAGGATGAAAATAGGAATGCAGGACTTGCCTTGTAAGGCCATCTTCTTCATCCTCCCGGAACCAACTGAGGTTGTATGTGGTTCTTCAGAAGAATTGTGATACAGGGAGTGAAGACAACGTCTGAAATTGTACGTATGAATGGTAACTTTTTTTTTTTTGCGGGGATATCAATGATAACTTGGTAAGCACGTGATAATAATAAAGACAAGATGGACTTAGTCACGTAGACCAAACATGATTAGCAGATGATGGCAGGCAGGCAGGCAGGCAGGAGACCAGACCCTGAAGTCTCCAACAATGCTACACGCGCAGAGGAAATTCGTTGCTACGGGTTCAGATTGAAGGTTTGACCTTGGACTAAGAGAGAGTGAGACAGGGGAAACATCAGGGCTCGTTGGCGTGGCGGAGTGTTTGACTTGTTGGGGTTTCACGACGTGGCAGCGGACGCCCGCGGTCTCCTGCCGCCGACGCCGACGCCGACCACGGCGGTGGCCACGGCGAGAAGCGCCTACCGCCGCTGCCGCGGACGACGCCGACGCGTCGCTCTCGGTGCGGGACCTGGACGCTATGGCATGATCGATTGGGATCGGAGCGACGCCGTAGCTCCTCCATTCACGCCCGGATTGATCGATCCGAATCCGATCGAGATACTGCGATAATCGGCGCGGATTTGGTCGAGGAATCCATCGAATGGTTTTTTTTTTTCTCGAGGGTAATGGGCGCTTGATATGGGCTTTTCCTCCCTTTGGCCACTTGGGCTTTCGATCCGTAAGCACTTAAAGTTGAGACACGGAACTAGTGGGCCAGAGTCGTATATAGTTGCCATTCTACCGAGAGAAGAAAGCTTGAAAGCGGCGACGGGTGGATGACGGACGGCGGCGACGCCGACGCGTGTGGCTGGCTTCGGCGGCCACCCCGCCGATCCGGCGCCCCGATGGAGGCGTTCAGGACTCGGAGGAAGCTGTCGGCTCATGCTGTGGTGGAGCAGTGGCCGGTACGAGCAAGGACGAAGGGGAGGTTTGGTCGTGTCAAAGTTAATCGAGACGATTTAGGGCCACTTCTTTTGGGCTTCTGGAGGCTTCTTTCACCACTTCTTCTCCCCTCCATTTTTCTCCTTATATCCAACTAAATAAGACTATCGTAACATATTTGAGGTTCGGGCTTCTGGGCGAAGCTGGTGGGGAGAAGCTTCTTGCAGAAGCCGCTGAAGAAGCCGAAAAGAAGTGGCCCTTAACACTCCAGGGACATCATAGCCCCGCCTTGTGCCAAGGTACTATCAATAAACATTTCGGTTTCTGTTCTAAACCTAATTTCGCTAGGTTAGCGCATCCCCACTCGTTGGCGCTCCCCACGCCCAAATCCGGCGAAATTTTCGTCCGGATTGGAGGAAGATTTGGCGTGGGGAGCGCCGAAGTTCAGCCGTCCTCCAGAAACCCCAACCTCGACCATTTGACATATTTCAAACAAATTTAACATAAAATTTAACATGTTCGGCGACCAAGAGTACGAAAATTGCTGAAACAAATTCGGCGATAATCAGTACAATGTTTAACAAGTGCTGAAACAAATGAAGCACACAATTTCACAATTTTTCAAACAAATTAAGACAGACTAGTTGGCGTCGGCGTTGGCGTTGCCTCGGAGCCTCCATATGTGCTCCACTGATCATCTTGCAGCAGCTGATGCATTGTAGAGTCTCGAATCTCCTGGCGCATAGCAAAGAAGGCGGCCCATGATGGAGACACCTGGTGATTAGGCTGTGCAAGAGGACCTCTCTCTCATATGGTGCTTCTTGCTCAGCCGGAGGAACCGGATGCTTTCGCTCATTTTCAATAATCATATTGTGTAGGCACACACAGCAGTTCATCACCTCCCACATCTGATCTTTGGACCAAGTCATAGCGGGAACCGGACGACAGCATATCTCTGCTGGAGGACACCAAATGCACGCTCGACGTCTTTTCGGCAAGCTTCTTGTTTCTTGACAAACTCGCAAAGTTTGGGAGTGCTAGGGTTGGAGATAGTCTTCACAAATGTTGCCCACTTTGGATAGATACCGTCTGCAAGGTAGTATCCTTTGTTGTAGTGCCGACCATTGATCACATAGTCCACCGGGGGAGCATAACCCTCAACAAGCTTGGAAAAGACCGGGGAGCAGTTTAGGACGTTGATGTTATTGTTGGATCTAGGCATACCAAAGAAAGAGTGCCAAATCCAGAGATTATGGGTAGCCACTGCTTCAAGTATCACAGTGCAGCTTTTTTGTGACCCTTGTACATTCCCTGCCACGCAAACGACAGTTCTTCCATTGCCAATGCATGCAGTCAATGCTTCCAAGCATCCCCTGGAAAACCCCTAGCTTCATTTGTTGCAAGGATCCTCTGAGTGTCTTCGACAGTGGGTGATCTCAAGTAATAGTCCCCGAACACTGCTATGACGGCCCTGCAGAACCGGTAGAAACAATCAAGGGCGGTGGACTCCGCCATCCGAAGATAGTCATCTGCGTATCACCGGGAGCTCCATACGCCAGCATCCTCATAGCCACCGTGCACTTTGCAGTGACGAAAATCCAACCAAACCAGGCAATTCGCCTGCATCCGAAGTAGGGATCAAAGTCTCGGATGGCATACACAATTTGCAGAAATAGCTTTCGCTCATCCTGAAACGACGCCGGAAAACACTCTCACCGTGGAATGGATTGTCGGCGGAGTAGTCGGCGACAACATGCAGTAGCCCTCCATTCGCTGTCTCGGCTTGCACTTCCGGCGACCTGGTGCCGACCCACCACGTCGACCCGTTGCCAGTCCGGCGTACATGCTTGCCAAGCAACCGAGGATCATCATGTGCTCGTCGTCTTGGGCGGCTGCTGCCATCTCTTCTTGCATAAGCTCGACAAACATCTGCTCCTCCTCTTCGTCCGAGTCCATGGCCGGCGAGGCAAATGGACGAACACCTGACGGGCGTGGTCGAGGCAACCCGAGCCGCGAGCGACGAGGAGCAGGCCAAAGTCGGAAAACAGGCCGGCGGAAGAGCAGCCAGATAGGCCGTCGTCCAAAGACGGCGGAATATAGGCAGGTGGAGAAGGAGGGGCGGCGGAATCTGGGCAACAAGCCGCGGGTGGTGCCGGCGGCGAGAGAGATACGAGGGTGGGGCAGATTTTGAGCGACGGGTGGGGTTCGTGCGTCGAGTCACCGACAGACCCTTCCCCTTTTCACTCGTCCGGAGTCCCCGAGCGCGCCGCGGGATGGCGGGCTCGCCGGATGGATGAAGGGCCAATCCGGAAAACGAGGAACCGGGGCGCGATGGGCCGCTTCGCCGTCCGGATGGGAAAAACGTCGCTCGGGGGCCTCGTCGGGGGGACGAGTGGAGATGCTCTTATTTACTTGATGTGCGAAGGCCTAGTGGGCGTTTCGAATTTCAGTTTACAATTCTTTTCTTGATGAATCAAATGGGTGTATCATATGTAACGAATAAATGATGATTACAGTAATATTTCCAAAACATACAATTTCCCCAGGCGATCGAACTGTAGATGACTAGCTAGAAGGTTATAATCTTATTCAACAGGGCATTCCAACATGGGTGGTTTTTGATAACTGAAAGGAACCCTAACTGAAATCAGAGAAAATTCTTTGACCAACAAAATTAAAATTCAGTTGGTTGTATCGATCAGGTCAGGGGTACGTAGCAATTATTATTCAAATTTCTCATATAATAAACTCACGAATATTACAACCACCTACGGAAATTTCAGTTCACGGAAAGTGAACCATAAAACTATACAACTAGTTGTACTCAAATTTGCTACAATAAGTTGTGAAACATCTAACGGCCCTTGAGTGTTGTGATACTTACTCCATTCAAGGAATTCTCCATGCTCTCACTTCCTTCTTCATCTCCACAGTTACTCACTGCAAAATATACAGGTTGCTTTGGAGCAGGAAGGAACGTAGTTTTGTTTTCTAACATAAAAATAACTGATGACATTAGGGGCCTATCGCTGGCACGGTCTTGAACACACAAGAGTGCCACATGGATACACCGTAGAACTTCGTCATGCGGGCAGCTTGCCAAAACTGAAGAGTCTACCAATTCAATTGCTTTTCCATCTTCCCATAATCTCCATGTCTGACCAATAAAATGAAGTCAATATCAAGTTAATAATTTTCGGGTGTTGAGGTGTGAGGAGGGGTTAATTGAAAATGTGTTCCACACTACTCACATAAGCAATAAGACCACAAAAGTTTGCTATGAGATGGGATGAGCTGATCTTCAATCCACTAACAATCTCCAGGAGAAGAACACCAAAGCTATATGTGTCTGATTTTACAGAAAAAGCACCTCCCATCGCATATTCAGGTGACATATAGCCGCTGTTTAAAACGTTCGACAAACTATCAGCAAGAAATGTACAAAGTAAAATATACAATACCATAAAAACTGGAGTTTTAAGTGATTGTTAATACATCAGTTACTTACTATGTCCCAACAACCCGGGTCGTGTTTGCTTGGTTCTGGTTTGCACCAAAGATTCTTGCCATACCGAAATCTGAAATTTTGGGAGTCATCTCCGTGTCCAACAAGATGTTGCTTGCTTTAAGATCTCTGTGGATTATTGTTAATCTTGAATCTTGATGGAGATAAAGAAGGCCTCTTGATATCCCTTTAATTATTTTGAACCGTGTGAACCAATCAATTACGTGCTTTTGTGCAGCATCTTTCATTGTCAATAAGAAAGGGAGCTAGTCATGAGTATCATTATGGTTAATTTAAGAATTATGTGATACGTGATAAAAAAAACTAGCACATACCAAAAAGAAATGCATCCAGACTTTTGTTAGGTAAGTATTCGTAGATCAGTAACTTCTCATCTTCATGAATGCAGCATCCAAGAAGCCTGACTAGGTTCTTGTGCTGTAGTTTGGAGATTAGAACTACTTCATTTTTGAACTCCACTGTACCTTGTCCAGAACCCTTACTAAGCCTTTTGATAGCAACCTCGTTTCCACCCTCTAGTGTTCCCTGCATGAGTGCATATTTTTCAATTGAGTAAGAACTATAAACTCACGTTTTGAAGTCCTGTAGTTACTATTTTTTGCACAAATAAGTGCACTTTAACCCCTTTTAGCTCTGAGCATGTTACATGTTTCTAACTCCCAAATGGTTTTCTTTGTACCCTTGAACATAACATTCGAAGGGTGGGCCTGGTGCAGCGGTAGAGTCTCACCGCCTGTGACCGATAGGTCCCAGGTTCGAGTCGCGGTCTCCTCACATTGCACTTAGTGAGGGTAAGGCTTGCCACTAACACCTTCCCCAGACCCCGCACAGTGCGGGAGCTCTTAGCACTGGGTACGTCCTTTTCCTTGAACATAACATTCAATGGAAATCACAATTTCATCCTAAACCACACCGATTTTAGATAATATGGCATCAAGCATTCAAGATAGGCATGTCTCACTAATTCAGCATCCACTTCATATATTAGTTGATGGTTCAGCAAAGCTTTTGAATAGAAATAACAATAATTACTATCATTATGTAATCCTAAAGCTCCTAAGTCATCAACTTTTCGTCATAGATGCACATGTTCCAATTCTGTGGTAGTTTCTTTGTTAAGACAACTGCAGAGAGGTGGGAAGGGGGTGGTATTTTCCTAGCAGTCTTTAAAGTTGATAAACAATGATTTTAGGATCAAGGGTGGATTCATACAACAGTAGAGGGTAATTTAGGCTTGTTTTTATTCTATCCAAAACATATTCTGCTGTAAGCACCACTTTCTATTACCTTGTAAACTTTGCCAAAACCTCCCCGTCCAAGCAAGTTGGAGTTAGCAAAGAAGTTTGTTGCTGAAAGGATGTCTTTGAAGTTAACAGATGGAAATTCTGTATTTTCTCCTCCGAGCTCATTGGACGTGCTAAAGTATCCTAGCATCATTTTCTTCTGGGTTTCCTCATTTCGCCGTTTACCTGCTAGTTAGGACATCCATTCTTTTTCTTAGCTCTTGCACTAATATAATATGTAGAAAACAAGAGGGAAGTTTTTATATCTACCTCTGTATTTGTATATCCAGATGAGGGCTATGCATGACAGTAGCAGTAGGCATGCTATAATCGGGAGTATAATCTTCAATGAACTTACCTTCTTGTCAACTGCAATATATGCAACCAATCTAAAATTCAGCATTCACTTGCATACATACCCTGATGGATATGTGAAGGCGTGAAGCTACAAGTGCCTAGACTAACGTAATTTAACTACACAAACCACCAGGGATTCTGGTAAATCAAAGATTCGATCATCTAAAAAGAAGCATTTGATATTGTAATGTGCTCGTATAAAAAGTAGAAAATCAAATTAAATAATTAATTGGCTGTTGCCAATGATAAAAAAAAAATAACACGCTATAGTCTCATGGAATATCTATGACATAAAAACTTTGAAAAGAATTGTCAATGCATTTTTTAAAGTGAAGGCTATAAGGAGAAAAGAAGAATATGATATGCCTTACAGAAAATCTAGGAAAAGAAATTTGAAAAAAAAATCAGTGCATTTTTTAAAGTGAAGGTTGTGAGTTTTATAATTTATTGGTAGAAACTGGGGTTCTACCGGGGCGAGGGCGTAGATTGTAGGGGTGGAAGTGGTGAGAGCGAGAGGGAGGAAGGCGGCGCCGGCGGCAGGGCGCCGTCGCGAGCACACGGAAGGCGGCGGCTAGGGTTTGGGCGGCGCGGACGGGGAAGGCCGACTCCTCTGGGAGTCGGCAATAATGATATCTGATTATTGCTTGATTCATTTAGTCTATTACAACTTGTATATATAAGAGAACTCGCGAAGCCCTAATCTGCTAATCTGGGCTAAGCCCCTAACTAAGCTTGGCCGGTTGAGCCAATGGGCCCCCTCCGGCGGTAGACCAGGCCGGTCATAACATCTCTCCCCGCCTGCGCAAACAGCTCGTCCTCGAGCTGGTAGTCTGGGTAATGCTGCTGGAACTCCTCGCGAGGCTCCCAAGTCGCCTCCTCCTCGGAAAGGCCCTCCCATTGCACCAACAAGTGCCAAACATCACGACGTAGTTGAGCGCGGAGCACCTTGGCCGGACTGGGCAGCAGACGACCCTCGGCCGTCGGCGGAAGTGGTGGAGTGGCCACCGGCGGGGCACCGCGATAGGGCTTCAGCAGGCCCACGTGGAATACGTCGTGAATGCGGGCCCCCTCCGGCAACTGAAGCCTGTACGCCATGGTCCCAATCCGCTCGACGATGATGAAGGGTCCCGCATAGCGCGGACCAAGTTTACGCTTGGCACGCGGGTCGAGGGACTGATGAGAGCGGTGCAACAGGCGAAGCCACACCCAGTCACCCACTGCGTACTCAACCTCCCGATGTCGCCCGTCATAGTAGTGCTTGGCGACCTGTTGAGCTTGGACAAGGCGCTGCCGCACCTCGGCCAGCATCTCGTCGCGGGCGCGGATGAGCTCGCCAGCTGCCTCCGTCCGCGCTGTCGCTGGATCCACCGGTAGGATAGGTGGTGGTGGCCGACCGTAGACCACCTCGAATGGCGTAGCACGCAGGGCGGAGTGGTAGGAGGTGTTGTAGCAGTACTCCGCCCATGCAAGCCAATCCACCCAAGCGCGAGGACGATCACCTGTAACACAGCGCAAATACATGGCGATCACCTTATTGACCACCTCGGACTGGCCGTCCGTCTGAGGATGGAACGCCGTGCTGAACCGGAGTTGGACCCCAGCCATGCGGAAGAGGTCCCGCCACACGTGCCCCGTGAACACCGGATCTCGATCACAGACGATGGACGAGGGAAACCCGTGTAGGCGGACGATACCGTCGAAGAAGGCGCGGGCCACGACGCCGCCGTGTAGGGATGGCCAAGCGCGATGAAGTGGGCGTACTTGGAGAAGCGGTCAACCACCGTGAGGATGACAGACTTGCCGCCCACCCTCGGAAGGCCCTCGATGAAGTCCATGGAGATGTCGGCCCACACCTGCGAAGGAACGTCAAGTGGCTGCAGGACACCAGCTGGGCGCAAAGTCTCCGTTTTGTTGCGCTGGCACGTCTCACACGAACGCACCCAATCCTGGACCATGGCCCGATCGCCAGGAATGTAGAAATCCGCGCGAAGACGGTGGAGGGTCTTCTGGACACCCTCATGACCGGCGGAGTGTGCCAAGAGCAGCACCTGATGGCGGAGGTCATCATGGTCGGGGACGAACACGCGGCGCCCGTGGAGGAGAAGGCCGTCGATGACGCGCCAAGGGTCGTCCAGCTCACCCGCGTCGAGCTGCTGCCGCAGAAGCTGGGCATCCGGTGCGGACACCGTCGCCTGGCGGATGCGGTCGAAGAGGACGAAGGAGGGCCCCGAGCGGATGCATAGCAGGCGTCCGTCCGAGTCTCCCTCCGTGGCGTCGGGATCGGCGTCGCGGCGGCACAAAGCGTCGGCCACCGTGTTGAGGCGCCCCGGACGATACTCCACCGTGAAGTCGAAGCCAAACAGCTTGCTGATCCACTGGTGCTGGGGCACCATCGACAGCCGCTGGTCCAAGAGGAACTTAAGGCTGTAGTGGTCCGTACGTACGCGGAACGAGCGCCCCCATAGGTAGGGGCGCCAGTGGCGGACGGCCTGAACCAAGCCAATGAGTTCCTGCTCGTACGCCGCAAGCTTGAGGTGGCGTGCAGCAAACGGCCGGCTGAAGTAGGCGAGCGGCCCGTCACCCTGGTGAAGGACGGCACCGAACCCCGCCCCGGAGGCGTCGCAGTCGACGATGAACGGCTTGTCGAAGTCCGGCATCTGGAGGACGGGGCCCCCTTGAGGGCCTCGAAGGCAGCGGTAGCCTCGTCGTCCCAAGCGAAGGCCTCGTGCCGCAGCAGGCGCGTGAGCGGCGAGGCGATGAGGCCAAAATCCCGGATGAACTTCCGGTAGTAGCCGGCGAGGCCCAGGAACCCGCGGAGGGCGCGTGGTGAACGCGGCGTCGGCCAGGCGGCGACCGCCGCCACCTTGTCCGCATCCATCGCCACCCCGTCGGCGGAGATGACGTGACCGAGATAGGCCACCGAGGTCGTCGCAAACGAGCACTTCGAGCGCTTGAGGTGAAGTCGATGCGCTCGAAGCTCGTTGAAGACGATGGCGACATGCTGCAGGTGCTCCGCCCATGAGGCGTTGTAGATCAAGATATCATCGAAAAAAACCAGCACAAAACGACGTAAGTATGGGCGGAGGACATCATTCATCAGGGCCTGGAAGGTCGCAGGCGCGTTGGTGAGGCCGAAAGGCATCACCACGAACTCGAAGTGGCCATGGTGTGTCCGGAACGCCGTCTTGGCGATGTCCTCCGGGTGCATGCGCACCTGATGATAGCCTGAGCGGAGGTCGAGCTTGGTGAAGAACCTCGCGCCGTGGAGCTCGTCAAACAGCTCGTCAACCACCGGAATCGGGAACTTATCCTTGAGCGTGAGGGCGTTGAGGGCGCGGTAGTCGATGCAGAAGCGCCACGTGCCATCCGACTTGCGCACCAAGAGCACCGGCGCGGAGAACGGGGACGTGGAGATCCTGATGATGCCCGCCGCCAACATGAGCGCGCACTGACGCTCCAGCTCGTCCTTCTGCAGCTGGGGGTAGCGGTATGGGCGCACCGCCACTGGCGCCGACCCCGGGAGCAAGTGTATGCGATGGTCACACGCTCGTGGGGGCGGCAGGCCCTGCGGCTCCTCGAAGATGTCGCCGTGCTGCTGCAGGAGGTGCGTCAGGAGGGGGTGCTCGGCGTCGTCGGCCCCAGAGACTAGCTGGAGCTGCGGCGCGGGAGATGTGCCCCCGAGACCCTCCCAGCGAATGTGGCGTCCCTGGCGCCAGAAGGTCATCGTCAGGGCGTCGAAGTCCCAGAGGATGGGTCCGAGCGTCCGCAGAAAGTCGACGCCAAGGATGAAGTCGAAGCAGCCCAAGTCGATGCCGGCGCACGTGATGACGAAGTGCTCGTCGCCGATGGTAAGGGGAACGTGCTGGACCACCCCATGGCAGTGGAGGCGGTCGCCGTTGGCCACAGTCACGCGGAGGGTATCCCCACCTGTCGGCTGTAGCGCGAGGCGGCGCATAGTGGCGGCGGGGAGGAAATTATGCGTAGACCCCGTGTCCAGTAGCGCCACCAGAGGCTCGCCCTGGATAGTGACCGGAAGCAGCATTGTCCGCTCGTGGCGGATGCCGGCGAGCGCGTGGAGGGACACGACGAAGGCCGTGGCGGCTGCGTCGGTCGGCCCGGCCATCTCGGAGGCCGCGGCAACCGGCCCGGTCATCGGGTCGCCCTCCCCTACGTCGACGGTCTCCAGGTAGAAGAGGCGAGGGCACACGTGACCGGGCGTGTATGGGTCGTCGCAGTTGAAGCAGAGTCCCAGGCGGCGGCGTTCGAGCTGCTCTGCCGGGGTAAGGCGCGGGAACGTGCGTGTAGCTGCGGGGGCAGGACCAGTCGGTCCAGGTGGGCGGGCCGGGTGGCGGCCGCGGCCGGAGGAGGGCGGGTAGCGCGGGTGCCGCGGGCCAGGGGCGTCTGCTGAACCGCCTGGGCGCGACGCTCATAAGCGCGCGCGTAGTGCATCGCCGTCTGGAGGTCCCGCGGAGCCTGTAGCTCGACATCCACGCGTATATGGTCCGGGAGGCCGCCAATGAAGAGCTCGGCGCGCTGTTGGCCCGTCACGCCGGGCGCATGGCATGCGAGGGCCTGGAAGCGGTCGGCGAAGTCCTGCACCGTGGTGGTGAACGCCAAACGCCCAAGTTCCGCCAAGCGGCTGCCGCGGGGAGGGCCGAAGCGGAGAAGGCAGAGCTCACGGAACCGGTCCCATGGAGGCATGCCACCCTCGTCCTGCTCCAGGGAGTAGTACCACGTCTGGGCGGCGCCGCGGAGGTGGTACGAGGCAAGCCACGTCCGGTCCGAAGCCAGGGTACGCTGTCCCCGGAAGAACTGCTCGCACTGGTTGAGCCAGTTGAGGGGGTCCTCGACGCCGTCGTATGTGGCGAATTCCAGCTTGGCGTAGCGTGGGGGAGCGAAGCCGGTGGCGCCCTGGGCGGGGTACTCCGCGCGACCAGCGGACGGCTCGGCGAAGCGGGCGGGCGGCGGGTCCGGGAAGGACGGGCGCGGGGGTCCCCGGCGGTGGTGTAGACGGGGATGGCGCCGGGCGGCCGAGTGGATCGGCGGGGGCTCCGTCGCGGTCACCCACGCCGGAAGTCGGGAGGGCGATGGCGGGAACTGGACCCGCGGATGGGCACCCCCGGGGCAGCGAGGCGGGACCCGGACCGGGGGCCGGCGCCGGGACACCCACGGTGGCGGCGGCGGTGAGGCCGGGGCGGAGCGGGCGCTCCCGGCCGGGAAGGGCCGTCGGCGCGGCCTCGGTATGTGCGGGGTGGCGACAAGACCGCGTAGTCATCCCCGCGCACCGACGAGGTACAGCGGATGCCCCGGACGGCGATGGCGAGGTCGCGGATGGCCGCCGGCGCCTCTGTCGCGAGGAGGGGGCGGCGCCGGCGCATCTGCGGGCGCCGCGGCGCCCGTGGAGGGCGGCGGCAGCTGCGCGGCGGAGGAGGCCGGCGGCGTCTCGGAGGCGGCGGCGGTGGTGGCGGTGCTGGCTCGAAGACATGATCGTAGAGGTCTCTGATACCAAATTGGTAGAAACTGGGTTCTGGGCGAGGGCGTAGATTGTAGGGGTGGAAGTGGTGAGAGCGAGAGGGAGGAAGGCGGCGGCGGCGGCAGGGCGCCGTGCGAGCACGCGGAAGGCGGCGGCTAGGGTTTGGGCGGCGCGACGGGAGAAGGCCGACTCCTCTGGGAGTCGGCAATAATGATATCTGATTATTGCTTGATTCATTTAGTCTATTACAACTTGTATATATAAGAGAACTCGCGAAACCCTAATCTGCTAATCTGGGCTAAGCCCCTAACTAAGCTTGGCCAGTTGGGCCAATGGGCCCCCTCCGGCGGTAGACCAGCCGGTCATAACAACCATAGTAATTGAAAACTCTATGTATTGTTTTTGTAAAATGTTGTTAAAGGATGTCCTGTTTATCTAATCAAAAGGGAAAGTTTTTGATATGCCACTTACAAAATGGAAGTACCAATATTGTTCAAAATATTCAGATTGGATATGCCTAGATGTTTCTCGAAAATTACTTTTATACTATTACTTATCTGTTGGGTCTAATAAATATGTTACAGTGCAAAACGATAGACAAACCTACATAATGAAGGCTGTGCTAATATTCAAAACATAAGTAATACAACTAAATTTTCTAATATCAATGTATTGGCATGTGAACTACTCGGATGCACTGGAGTCGGTAGTTTAATAAAGAGTACTGCTATATAAGTAATACAACTAAAATTTCTAATATCAATGTATTATTTTCATGAAAAAAATCATGATGTCCACATCACCCCTCTGATAACGTTTGGTGTTAATTTGATGAACATATGACATGAAAACTCTGTCAAGATTAGTGAAATAAAATTCTAATAACTTGGAGAAAAAGTAAGGCATGGAAAGCCGATTACCAGTAGTATCGGCAAGTCGGATGTATAGGTTCTCCCCGGTGGGTATCTTCCCAATGTCGATAAGCTCCCCTGACCAAACCAAACATCTTGACGGGTCGGCCATAACAGTGCCACCGCTCATAGTGGCATAAGCGAAAGCCGTGCAGGAGCAATTGTGGTTGCACACGGCCTCGCATTGATCAAAGCTTTTGTTCCGTATGTGCAAGAAATTTCCAGGAACCTTCATTTCAGGAAATTGTACGAAATGACTCTGTCTTTCGCATTTTAGCGCTGTTATTCTGCTACATCCTCTTGGAAAATTAATACCGTTGGGTTCAAACCCATCAAGGCATCGGCAGGATGGGACATTCTGAGTTAAGTCGCAATAACTGAACGGACCACACGAGGCATAGAGCTCGCATGCAGCAGAGGGGCGTTTACCGGCGAGTGCCCATGATGATGAGTGACTATTCCAGCTTAAAATCTTCACGTTACCAGTATAGTCAAGCATGAAGCGTGTGAACGGTAAGTTGTTGGAGATTGTGTACACGGCGTAGAACTCATCTCCGGTGTTGATGAGCGTTTGGTAGAAGATGGAGCTGGTGTTGGTCAATATTTTGCCGGCTAGTGGCACACCATTCCACACACCCATGCGACAGTATGGGATGGTCTTGTTCCAAGTCAATACTTGAAGATACGGAGAGCTAGGGTCGCCACTGTATGAAAAGTCCCCAGAGGATGGGTCATCCAAGCCCTTCCAAGCAACGAGCCGCTCGACGATTTTTGCCTTGTAGCTAAACACAAATTTCATGGCTGGAAGTATTGTATCGGTCGGATAATCGAAGCTCTGCCATATGTCCATGCCATTCGGCAAGCGAAGGACAAAGTTCCCCTGGTCAAGTAGCACTGCATGGGCTCTGGCAGCTCCATCGGTGATATTGGTCTCCGTCCTCCATATACTGCGGCCATGGGAGTCAGACAGCACCAGATCAGAACTGTTGTTGATGATTAACGTCGCAGATGAATTGGTGGTGATTGGATTGTCTCGGTTGGCCACCCACACAACGGTGCGTGGTCCAGGGAGGCTGTGGTACCATATGCCAAGGTAAAAGCTGTTGTTGATACTGGTGGGAGAGAAGAAGCCGAGAGCAAAGTCCCCGCTATTGGAGATTAGCATGTCGCTGTGGGTGAGTGGCTTTGCATGTGTCAGTTGGTCATCGGATTTGCAGAACGAACTCAAGAATAGGAGGAAGAAGATGGGAATCCAGTGGATAGACATTGTGCTGTCTCCTATCTCTCCTTCTGTCAAGAGTAAAAAATTGCACACATATATATAACTGAATTGTATATTTCTTTGGAACAGTTCAGCTGCAGCAAGTGGATAAGTAGTAGGGAACTTTCTGTCCATCCAATTCATACTCTGCTCTGTTCTTATTTCACTTTTCGAACAGGAAAAACAAAGGATGGCGAAGTCCGGTATTAATTGGACTGGTGATGGATAAAGACGAAAATTCAACACAGACCATAGCAGAGATGGCCGGCAAACGACCTCCAGGAGAGCAGACTCCAGGTCTCCTATGACAATGGAGTTTTGGAGTGACAGGACGAAACGTGGAAACCTCACGGCTTGTCATGGGACTCACGGCATACGACCATATACTAGGTTAGACTTCAGACCATAGTACAATTGTGTCAGTTGAAGACAAGTTACTATTCAAGGGAACAAAGCTCCAGGCTAGAGCCGAGGCACTAGTCTTGTGGGTTTGCATTATTTTTTCTTTCCAAGGAAATTCCTCTGGGTTTTTTCTTTCCCAGGAGATCTCTTGAAGCATAGTCATGTTTTTGCAATGTTTTTTTCAAACATGTGGGCCTCATGGGGCTGATATTTTAGGACATTTTACTGGGTCTGATACTGTTAAGTATATCTGGTAGATACCCCATGTTTGGATGTTGGTGTTGATTTGATATCCCTACTATTCAAGTGGAAAACTTCATTTTATACAGTGTAATGGCACTTAGGGCATCTCCAGACGGCCAACCAATTTTAGACACCAAATATGTTCGTTTTGGTCAAAGTTGGGCAGTCTGCCTCTTTTTTTCATTTCACCCAATTAGCATATATAAGTAGAAATAGCACCCGTATTGAATGTAATAGCTAATAAATTACCACTAATTAGGAATTCACATAGAGAATTACCACTAAGTACTGAACAGAAGTGCAAAATGACACGACTTTCATACGGAATATACAAACTAGGATACATCGCATGATCAGATAATCATTTGCTTCTTCAGAAACCAAGCCTGGGTTGTCAGGTCCATGATGCTAAGTTGGCAACATGATCTAGTTCTCCTCCACAAGCAATTTGGCCTCTTTTTTTTTAGACCGAAGGCACACAGTGCCCGACTTTAAATTAATAAAGCCCTGAGGCGAATACGGATACAAGAGTTTAGAGCGCACCCCACAAACACATAACGGAAGTTAAAGGCCACACTGGCCAGGACAGTATCATATTACAACCCAGAACCGAACAAGGATAAAGCTGAAGCTTAAGTAGATGGCCGGCGTGGATGAGGTGGAGCGCAGGTCAGGTCGAAGAGAGTTTTAAGCATCGCCTCCAGCTGGGCCAGCAGCGGTTCGTCCTTGCTCCTTTGAAGAGGTCGCCAAAGCTGCAAGTTAAGCCTGATTAGGAAAAAACAGTTTGCAGGTTGGCTAGGGAACTTTGCTTCGATGGTGAATTTATTTCGAGTTTTCCAAAGCGCCCAGCAGATCGCCGCAAAAAGAACACGAAGGGTTCGTTGAGATTTGACATTCAAACTTTGGATACACCTTTCCCAAGAGGAGAAACAGGAGGGGTTCCATGTCACTCCGAGCATGTCCCTGACTCCAGCCCAGACGAATAGTGCAAGATCGCAACGGAAGAAGATATGATCAACGTTTTCAGGGAGTCCACATAGAGCACACAGCCCATCGGATGGACCCCTGCGCTTGAGAATCTGGTCATTCGAAGGTAGGCGGCCTCTAGACATTTGCCACAGGAAGATTTTGATTTTCGTGGGAATCCTACCCTTCCAAATCGCGGGACTCGGAGGGGCGGCTGGGCCCTGTAACAAATTGTTGTAGAGGGATTTGACCGAGAAACGGCCTGAAGCTTCCAATTTCCAGAGCACTTTGTCTCTCCCTTCCGCCGGAACCACCTCTTCTAATTCCTGAACCAGTTGTAACCAAAGGGTGGATTCCTCCTCACCAAAGGAGCGCCTAAAGAAGATGCGCCACCCATCACCCTCGTAGGCACGCTCAATTGTGATCTCCGGGTCAGCACAGATTTGGAATAATCTAGGATACCTCACGCTGAGGGCCTCCTCACCTGTCCAGTGATCCGTCCAGAACAGGATATCCGAATTGCTGCCAGGGAAGAATCTCGCACCCTGTTTGAAGACAGCCTTAAGCTTGTAGGGCGATCCTCCCACCGGTGTGGATGAAAAGAACTGGTCCACAGGGTATTTTGCCTTGAGCAGCTGAAGCCAAAGCAGTTTGCTGTCATCCTCCGTTAACATTCTCCAAATCCATTTTGTCATAAGGGCGAGGTTCATGAGCTTTGTGTTCATAACACCAAGCCCGCCCTGGGCCTTGGGTTTACAAATGTCCTCCCAGGCCACCATATGGTATTTTCTCTTATTTCCTTGTCCCTCCCAGAAAAATCTGCACCCGTGTCTGTCAAAACCTTCATGTGTACCATCCGAGAGGAGGAACAGGCCCATAGAGTAAATCGGAAGGTTTGACAGGCAAGCGTTGATCAACATTAGGCGAGCAGCAGACGACATGAATCTGCCCTGCCAAGGTTCCATCTTGAGAGCTACTGCGTTCACCAATGGCTCCATCTCAGCCATAGTAATTCTGCGACCACACATCGGGAAGCCCAGGTAGTTGAAAGGGAGGGTGCCCTGCCTACAGTTCAACAGATTGGCCACTCTGGCCTGCTCAGCACCTGACGCCCCTAGCACCAGAACTTCACTCTTATGAAAGTTAATCTTCATGCCAGATAACAGTTCAAAGCAGATGAGTAAGAATTTCAGGTTTGTAATGCCCAGATGTGTGTTCTGAATGAGGATTACAGTATCATCCGCATATTGGAGGTGGGACACTCCCCCCTCGATCAGGTGAGGGACAACCCCTGCAATTTGGCCTCTAGCTCAATGGCTTTTGACCGGGCATTGCTCTGTTCAACCTTAAGGCTCTCTTTTAGAGGTCAATAAAGCTTACCATTTAGGCCTCGTTCTCTCAGTGTTGACTCTGTTTCCTCTTAGCATTTGCTTCCTCCTTATCGGCACCTTTTCAATGCAGTGCAATTGCTGATGCGCATCACGCTGCCGAGGTGATCTCTCGTCAATTGGCGCCGACCGTGGGGATCGCGCCGACTGGATTTTATTATCCGGGCGAGACTCTTCATCATCAACCAAGTTCAGATCAGATCGTATCTGGAACGGCGACTCCATCATCGTCGACGGGCCACACAGCTGAAACAAATTTTGCCTCGTTTAGGGGCTGCAACGTATGGCGAGTTTCGATACTAGTACAGCCAAACATCGAGTTCCATGAATTATCGACAGGTGACCAATTCACTTGATCCATCGGATCACTAGCATCAGCGACAGCGTGTGGGTTGCACGCAACCATGGCAGATACGTTTCTCTCTCATTGATAGATCTACTACTGTAGACTGATTTTTTTATTTAGATCTGATCTTCAGATGTATACCTCGTACCTCGTATCTCGTTTGGAGATAGCAGTTTGGAAACCTGAGAAACGCGATGCACTATATCCTGGATTTATGGTCAACCAAATCTTTCGGCTGCTTGGTCGGTGCATCTTCGCCAACATTAACACCTTGGCCTCCACGATCATAAGCGGACGCGGGATGGTTCGCCAACCTTGGCACATCAACACAACAGAATACTCGACAGCGACTCGGCCACCGCAATGCAGCTGAATAAAATCCGACCCAATTGCCGGCTAGGCGCCGCTCACCATCCGAGGCAACGACTATCAGGTGCTTTATTTTCAATTAATTACCGTTCGCAAAAATTTATTTCGCCAAATATTTTTCGTCTTGTATTGTTATTTGCTCGCAGAATTTTTGCGCCGTAATATAACTGCAGATCGGAAATAAACTTCGACTACTTTGCTGTATTGACCCTATTCGCCATGACGCGTCCGCCGTCGCGCACCCGACATCGTGCCCTTGTCACGCTCGGGGGCTCGCCCGCCGTTGACCCGACAACGCGTACTCGCCTCGCCCGGGGTTTCACCCGCCGCGAACTCGATGATTCTCTCCTCCATGCCGACTACTTCCACCGTATCAAATATTTTCGGCTAAACGCCACACGGCTCCGCTGCATCAAGTACATCCGCTTCGTCGACTCCATCTTCCGGACGACCTACTTCCACCTCGACTTCGCCGCATCCAACAATAAAGCTAAGTGTTCCTTTCCCAAGAGTCAATTATTATTCATTTTCGCCACACCCGAATACTCGG
Organism: Lolium multiflorum; assembly: GCA_030979885.1. Taxonomy (NCBI): domain Eukaryota; kingdom Viridiplantae; phylum Streptophyta; class Magnoliopsida; order Poales; family Poaceae; genus Lolium; species Lolium multiflorum. The sequence continues at coordinate 295,103,140 of CM061748.1, read as the reverse complement.
GGACTGCAACATTGCATTTTTACAGCAAATTTACCCGACATCCGGGGCTGCGCCATTAATTCGTTACCGCAAATATACTCGGTTACTTGGTGAATTTCTTTTCTTCGGCTCAGTGAATTAGCTTTCCGGCTCAGTGGAATTATTTTCTTCGGCTTAGTGGCTTTATCTTCTTCGGCTCAGTGGATTTATTTTCTTCGGATTACTGGATTGGTTTTCTTTGGGTTATTATTGGTTCACTTATACAATATTACCCGATGCGTTTCCGGGTCAATGGATTCATCTTCTATGGTTATTACTGGATTTTTCGGGTCAATGGATTCATCCTCTATGATATCGGCGGATTCATCTTCAATATATGATTCATATTTGATGGTGTAATCTTTAATATGGATTCATCTCAAGTACTTCATCTCGGACTTCATCTTCAGTATTTCATCCTTAATGGACTTCTTTCGGCGACACGGATAATACTCGGGGGCTCGATAACGACTTCACCTCGAGTAACAACTGTGACGCGGCGTCTAAGCAACAATCATGACATCACCCCAGCAGTGCTCGGGGGCTCGGCTATTTCTTCATCAACAATTTGGCGCCATCTATTTTCGCTATTTGGTGGTTTTTATTTCGGCTCGACTTCTTATCTACACTCGAAGACTTCATCACGCATCGACTTCGTCGTGTCCAATAAGCTAAGTGTTCTTTTATTTTGCACAAAGTTGATTATCGTTTACTTTCGCCGCACCCGACACTCGGGGGCTACGCCATACTTCTTCACTATACATCTCAGGTGCCTACAAAAATTTCTTCAAGAGAGAACCCGAAGAAATCTTCTTCAGGGAGGACCCGATGAAATTGTCTTCAAGAGAGAACTCGAAGAAATCATCTTCAGGGAGGACCCGACAAAATTGTATTCAAGAGAGAACCCGACAAATTTGTCTTCAAGGATGAACCCGATGAAACTTTTTTCAGGGAGGAACCTGACAAAATTATTTTCAAGAGAGAACCCGATGAAATTGTTTTCAAGAGAGAACTCGACAAAATTTCTGCAAGAAGGAACCCGAAGAATTTTCCTCAACGAGGACCTGAAGAATTTCCCTCAAGGAGAATTCGAAGCCTTCAAGGAGGAACTCGAAGAAATGTTTCTTCAAGGAGGAACTCGACGAAATTATCATCAAGGAGGAGCATAAAAGAAGAGAGAGGGTGGACAAATCTTCGGGTCCATTGACTCGTCATATTGTTCCGAGCAAGAGCATCGGTGATGTACCCGACAATATAGAAGAACCCAATATATTCGGCTGTCTCATCACGCCCGAGAAAAATATAGAAGAACCCGCAAAATGGGTCATTGCATCAGCCGAACAAGGCATTTGATAAAATATTCTCAGAGCGCGTCCATCGCGAATAAATCTCTGAATGCCGTAATACTTACGAAGGTAAGACCCCGGGATCCGTCCTGCGCGGCGTGGCACCGCCTCTGACGGCGCTTTGCTACTTTTCCGTATCAACAGATACGAAAAAAAATCCTAATGGACGCGTTAGGTACCCGATAAAACATTACTGGAATTCGGATCATGGTAAGTCCTTAAGCGGCACGTGACGAATTACGCCAGGTCAAGTCCGGGGACTTGATCTTGAAGTAGGTTCTTGCGGGATTGCCACAAGAGCAGTTAACTGGTACCTGATCCGTCAGATGAACCAGCCCTATTTACCATTATCCCTGTACAATATAGATATGGATGTCAAATAAAAATAGCAACGGCCTCGATAAAAAGAGGGGCTGCGCCAAGTTCTTTATCGAGTAGTACAACTTGAGCCTATGCCTAGGTGCAAGCACCGCCCATAGGCTCGGGGCTACTCTTATCGAGAGCATTGTTCACCCTCCCGATAAGATACAAGAAAGAGGAAAAATTGTGGTGTCGCTTAAAAGCAAGTTGAGCCTACACCCAAGTGCAAACACTTGGCTGTAGACTCGGGGGCTACTCCCATCGGGAGCGCTGGTCGCGCACTCGATAGAAAAATAACTTCGACAGCATCTACGGCAATCATGGTTTGTAGACTCAACTCGATTCTACGACTCGAGTGGAGCCAACTCCCATCGGGAGCATATGGATTTCATCAAGTCCTCCAGAAATATAGTTAAGTTCTTCATCGAGTAGTACAACTTGAGTCTATGCCCAAGTGCAAGCACTTACCCATAGACTCGGGGGCTACTCCCATCGGGAGCGCTGGCGCGCACCCGATAGAAAAATAATTTCAAGAATCGTCGACATCATCTATGTTACACATGATCTACGACATGGACCTCGCCTTGTATTTCTTCGACTTCGGAGATGATTATGCTTGGAGTCTCTACGCAAGTTTTCGACTTCCCTAGACACTCGGGGGCTACTGACATGGGTATACCCTTCGGGTATCCATTATTAGTATACCTGGTTCGGCCCATTATGGAGGAGACCCAATATGGAGAAGGCCCAACAAGGCAACCCAAAGAAGTAGTCCACTAGAACTCTTGTAAACCCCTAGGCTAGCTAGGGCACCCGAAGTAAAGGGGACAACAGAGAGATAGCATAGCTCCGCCCATGGCGGCACCCTGTAACATACTTATGATCATATACTGGATTGCTAGCAGCACGTAGGGATCCTCCACCGAGGGGACCCGAAGTTGGGTACATCGTGTGCCTAATCTCGCTCCCGGAATCTCCATCGTCGCTCTCTCCCGAAACCCAAGTCTACAATACGTAGGCATTGCCGAGGTGATCCCTCGTCACTTGGTGGCCTTGTGGCCCCTTGGATGAACCACATGACCACCATTGCTTGGGCCACCCTCTTCAAGATCGATGACCCTTCATTCATTGCCACACGAGCCTTCTAGACCTTTTTTTTGTATGAAACATAGCTTAGTTCCTACATGAGACACTTCTTGATCTCCATCCAACAATGGGTCATTATGAAGGGTTTGTTCTCATATTGCTCCTTGAAGTAGCCCAAAGCTTGGGGCACCTGCACATATGGAGAGAATCCATTATATATACTCACATATGCAATGAACATTGACATAGTTAAAATGGCCGAGGTTTTAACGAATCTCCAACATTGATGCCGTTCACGGGCTGTGCTAGCACATTCTTGTATGCATTAAAACATTTATTGCACTCCGCTTGGATGAATGTGTAGGATAACGTTGCATAGAAAACAAAAATTTTCCTACCGCGAACACGCAATCCAAGCCAAGATGCAATCTAGAAGATGGTAGCAACGAGGGGGTATTGAGTCTCACCCTTGAAGAGATTCCAAAGCCTACAAGATGAGGCTCTTGTTGCTGCGGTAGACGTTCACTTGCCGCTTGCAAAAGCGCATAGAAGATCTTGATCACGATCGGTTCCGGCGCCACGAACGGGCAGCACCTCCGTACTCGGTCACACGTTCGGTTGTTGATGAAGACGACGTCCACCTCCTGTTCCAGCGGGCAGCGGAAGTAGTAGCTCCTCTTGAATCCGACAGCACGACGGCGTGGTGTCGGTGGTGGTGGAGAAGTTCGGCGGAGCTTCGCTAAGAGTGCGGGAAGTGGTGGAGGAGAGAGGCCGCTAGGGTTTGGGAAGAGGGGGGCGCCGGCCACTATGGGGTGCGGCCACCTTGGTGGTTCTTGGGTGGCCGGCCCCCTCCCCTTGGCCCCTCATTATATAGGTGGAACCCCAAGTGTTGGTCTCCAAGTCTTCGAATAAGACCCGAACCAAAAACCTTCCATATGGTGGGGAAACCTACCCAAGCTAGGACTCCCACTAGAGGTGGGAGTTCCACCTCCCATAGGGGGGTGGCCGGCCCCCTAAGGGGGAGTCCACTTGGGACTCCTCCCCCACTAGGGTTGGCCGGCCATGGAGGTGGAGTCCCATGTGGACTCCACCTTCCTTGGTGGTTTCTTCCGGACTTTTCTAGAACCTTCTAGAACCTTCCATAGAACCTTCCGCATCATTTTAATTCACATAAAATGACATCCTATATATGAATCTTATTCTCCGGACCATTCCGGAACTCCTCGTGATGTCCGGGATCTCATCCGGGACTCCGAACAAATATTCGAACTCCATTCCTTATTCAAGTTCTACCATTTCAACATCCAACTTTAAGTGTGTGACCCGGCATACCACCGCATGGTGTAGTATGCAAGTCTGATATAACACCAATGAAACACGTTCCACTCGTATTATATCGCTCAGAGTGGTACAACACAAACATATGCGGGTCCAAGGCATGTCTATAGAATTACAACATCGACTCTATTACATAAGATCAGCACAGCCTCCTACTTTACAACGAGGTAAATCTGCAATAAACTTCATAAGAACGACCCGTAGTCTAATTCTATCACGAACTCTATTTGTAGAGTATTTGACTAGCTATAGAGGCTAAGAATAGATTCTAGCTAAGTAGGAGCTAGGTTGAGGAAGCTAGTTCCTTTCTACCGCTAATCTAGGTTTTCTCCTTGTTGGATGACGTATCTGACTCCGCTGACAGGGTCCTGTATCTTGAAGTAGTTGTTGACTCCTCGGTCTTCGAGTTGCACTGTAGATCCTACTTCGATGCCTCCAAATATAAGCAGGGGATTTAAGAGTGGGATGAGTACGAGCGTACTCAACAAGTTCATTATAGGAAAGAGGTGTTTAATGCACTAGCTACGGCATTAGACCAGAAAGTCTAATACCAATGCAAGTTTTTATAACCATTTCTTCAAAAGGTTGCTTTTATTCAGAAGAACTATGTCCGTCAGCCTTCACCGGTTTACTAGAACTTCATGGAGCTCCTTTCCGGCCGCGTTCGCAGTTCCATATCCCGGAACAGGGAGTGACAGGTCACGGTTCTTTACACTCTGCAGAGGTGTGTTGCTTTACCCATAAGAGATCTTAACCTTGGTGCCAACCGGGCGCGCAACCCGTCCACACTTCCTATGGTGTGAGGCCCGGTATAAGGTCTAGCCAATCATGTTCCTCCGCTACCTCGAACACCCACCCTTTGTTGCATGCGCCGACCCTGGGTCCACGTCGGTCCCATTATTCTGTAAATTTCAAGGTGGACCCCGACCACGACAACAGTGCTGGGCTCTACCATACACTCCTACGCCGGTGGCTGCAACCCATCATATACCGCAATACCGTGGGGACTTAGGACTCCCCAGCCTCACCATCTTGCTCCTTCGGGCGACAAGTGTACTACGGACTATGCCGTGGGGACTTAGGACTCCCCAGCCTCACCAGCTTGCCCCCTTGGATTACAAGTGTACTACGGTAAAGCGCATCCGTTGATGAACGAGAGGTGGAAACACTTTTGACTACTCCATCCCACTCCGGATCTTATGGTTAACACGGGTATTACGGCACAAGAATCACTACATTTGTTGTTTAATCCTAGATGGATATAAACCCTGCAATGGAACCTCCACCATATCAACACATTCCATGGTTCCATTGCCCACCACATAGTCATATTCATAGTAATGAAAGTAGTGGTTTTGATTTTTATGCAATAGTGATAACCATAATACTTTGCAAGTAATTTGATAGAAATACTCAAATTACATGAGCAAGTGATGAACTTGCCTTTCTTGGCTGCAAGATTATGCAGACAAGGTCTTCGATGCAATAACTCCAAATTCTGAATAGCATCATCGTCCGGTAAGGACGATGTTTAAAAGATTGGCAAGGATGCAATAATGCATAAGAATGAGATGCAATCGCTCTAAGCGTGACCTAACCCCGATGATTTAGGATCAGTGAGTTGTAGTGATTGGTTTAGGGTGTGTTGCACTTTTAGATTGATTCACATACAAGGTTCTTATTCAGGTGTGATTACTTGGTATCATAAATAGGTGATGTAATAAATCATAATAATAACACAAATAGCACATAACAATATCATTTGGTATAATCCTAACATTTAATGAATATTGGTTGGTTTTAGCCCTATATGGCATGGTTAATGATTAATTATCATATACTTCAAAAGAATAACTTTTGAAGAACATGTTCTTTGATAAAGAACATGTATGATAATTAGGGTTGTGGAGTTCTATGGTTTATTATGGTTTCAACTAATTTCTGGAGTAAGGTTTAGATGGATCACAACCTAGTTGGATTCATTAGCTACTAGGGCTTGTATTGTTGAATTAAGCATAGGCATCTTAAGCAATTAATTCCACATGGGTGCTATCAAGATTGGTTTATCTTGCTAGTGATAGCTGGCTAGGGTTTATAGGTCCTTATAAGCAGGGTTGATGATGGTTCTCGGTTTACTTCAAAAGAATAACTTTTGAAGAACATACTTCTTAAATAATAAGAAGTATATCAATTAGGTTGAGATTGTTTAGGTTTGCTATTTAATTCCCTAAGTAAAGAATGGTTGGTTCTTAGATGGAATGGTTCCTAAGTATTTCACACTAGTAGGGTTTAGTGGAGTGTGGTTAGTTAATGCAAGATAATAAGCATGATTGCTATTTGGGTTCATCACAATGGTGTGATGCTAGGCATGGATAATTAAAGATGAGGGTTTTGGTAATGGAAGCTAGGGTTTAGATTTGGTTGATCCTACTTGATCAACTAGGTTGAGTAGGTATGCATATATTAAATTATTGGTAATAGGACTCCTAGATTTTATGTGAACATAGCAAGTATTAATTTGCTAATTATGGTTCTATGAATACAAGAGGAAGTACATGATCTCATGCTATATCTAGTGTTTAGATTTTTGGAAACCATTTAGGGTTTACACATAAAATGGTGGAACTAGGGTTTCATAATAGAATTAGGGTTTTAGTGTTCACATGGAATTATGAAACCATAAGGTTATTTAAAATGGAACTAGGTTTCATAATTACTATTTAGTTCTTAGGTTAAGAACTTTATTATCAAGTTGAAATTATTAATAACTTTGAAATAATATTGGATTTGACATTTTCTTATTTTTAAATAATTAATAATTAAGATAATTATTAATTAGGGTTTAAATCCTCCTATTAAGGATTTAATAAATTATAAGCAAAGGAAAATTAGTTTTAACATTTTCCTGATTTGCTTATTGGTTTTTATTAATTTTAGAAGTTTTTCTTAATTATTCAATTTTAATTAAATTTGGAATTAAAATTAAAGGCTTAATTAACAAGTATAAAATAATTGAATTTTTATTAAAAATAAAAATTTCCTTTTATATTTTTATTGGATAGATTTTTATTTTCTAAGAATTTTGATATATTATTTACCTTTTTCTGAGTTAAAATGAATTTGATATGATTTTCTAAAGTTTGGACAAATTTCTGGATTTTGAATCGAATCTTAATGACTAAGGGTACCCGGACGGATCACACCCACAGTCTATGACTGGTGGGGTCGTGTCCACCTCATCCGCCACGGGGCTTTGACCAAGTCAAAATTGCCACCGTGGCGAGGAGGCTACTGGCCGGCGGCCAGATGAGGTTATCGCCGGCGATTCGGGACTCGCCCGGATGGGGAGCTAGGTGGGTTCGACGTGGGGCGACACGGTGAGCAATTTGGTAGCGGCGCCGCCCCGTATAGTTCATCGGAGCGTGACCGGCGGCGAGGTACCGCGGCGGCGGTCACGGAACTACGATGTTGAGCATGCTACAGGAGGCTATTGAGCAAGGCGAGCTTGCCAGGAGGTTGAGGGGCTCACCAGGAACACGCCGGGCTTGACGGCGAGGCGAGAAATGGTCAGCATCACCGGAATTCGTCGTTCCCGGCGTTGGGGAAGACGGGCTCAACGGCGACGCTCTGGGGCACCATGGCTCGATTCCTTGCGCACGGTGAGCTTGTCGACCATGGCGGTGACGATGGCGTACTCGGCGGGGCCTGGGGAGGTCCACATCGACGGCGGTAATGGTGGTCGGTTGTGTTAGGGTTTCGGTTTGGGGAAGAAAACGGAGCAGAGAGAGAAGAAATTCGGGCTAGGGTTCGTCCAGGGGCTTTATACGGCTCGGGAACACGCCTCGTCACGCAGCTGAGCGAGGAGATGTCGACAGCGACGAGGAGAAGCTCGCCACGGCGTCGTGCTGTCCACCATGCGCGACGAAGAGATGAGGACGACCCTCTCTCTGTTTTAATTCGACGAAGGGGTATCTTGGGCTGAGTTGGGCTGTGCTGGGCCAGTGCTTGTGGGGCTGCTGCTGGGCTCTGGTGTTGGGCTTGGCAGCTGGGCTGCTGCGGCCAGGTAAGCCCCTTCTCCTCTCTTTTCTTTTCTGTTTTTTTTTTATATTTTCTATTTTGAATACTGTTTTTCAATTCAAATTTGAATCCTGTTTATATCTTGCAGGTTCCTTATGATGTTAATATGTAGTGCAATGATGATTCCACTACTTTTCTATTTGAAACAATTATTTTATATTTGATTAGATTGCATACTTGTGGGTTATTCAAAATATTAAATAAACATGAATTTATGTATTCATTTTAAGTTCAATATTCTTGTGAGATTTATTCTGTTTAAATTATTTGAAATTACCTTCTTGTTTATGGTAGAAATATGAGTAGGGTTGGATTATGTGTTTAACCATATTGGTTATACACTTGCATTTTAGAATATGGCTAACTTTTCAGATAGGTTTCTTTATGGTGATAATTCAATCCACCACTCTCTTAGTTCTAGGAATATTTTATTAATGTTTATAAGGTCTCTTATTAATATATATTGGTATTTATCTGTATTACTTTTATAAGAAAACAACTTGGAGTGGACCATATTTCTTAATTTCTTATTTGATAATGTGGTCACTTTCTTATAATTTTATGTTCTCATCTATTGGCTAAGGTTTTGGAACTTTATGGCTTAGGTTTTAGTTGTGGATCACCCAAATGATGCACCAACTAGGGTTTAGTCTCCCCTATCCATTATAAGGTGATTATTTACTTAATAGTTGATGTTCTCCTTTAGTTACTAAGGACTTGAGAAATGGTTTTATCTTTTTCCACTAGATTTCTGTTATATCCTTAATCTATTGTTTAAGTAACAAAAGTAGATATGGTTCTTTTTATAGTTAACTTTGGTTCTAATGATGAATAGTTTCTCATCATGTAAAGTATAGAGTTTTACTCTAAAGTTTTTCTTGGGTTGTTTAATTTCTGAAGTATGGATATGGTAGGATTCTACTTATGATCACCAAGTGGTTCACAAGTTAAGGTTGGGATATAAGCCTATGGTTGCTTACTAGTTACCTCCCTATTATTTCTTGTGGTGAATGATATCTGTTTATCCTATTAGGGTTTAACTTATCCTCTCATAGTTCAAGGGCATGACCATGGTTTAGGCATGATCATCTGGTTCTTAATATCTTTACCTCAAGTTCTTAGGGTTTATGATCATTACTCAATTTATAATAATCAAGGTTTGGCTTCATATAGTATATCTCTCCTGAGTTAAGTTTCTCACTTCTAAGATCAAGCATTGTCTTGATCATCTAGGGTATAGTACTTCTATTTCACTTTCTAGGATGGCCTACTATGGTTGCCTCTAAAATATATATCCCAGGGTAATGCCTGAGATATTATGTTAGGTTCTACTTAATCAATGATGATATAATCATCTGGTTGTATAGATAGTTCTCTCCCTCACATTCAAGTGTTGCCTCAACTAGCTTGAGTGTAACACCATAACTTGAGCTCTCTTTCATAGGAATATTTATTCTAGGGTTTATGGTATGTTCACAAGATCTCATTAGGTATTTAGTCCAAAACTTCACTTGGCTATCTTGGTTGAAATAATCTCCTCCTCTCCTCTTTAATCCATGGATATAATCTTATTTCATGTGATATTAGGTTGTCTCACCACTCCAAGATGAAATGGTTAATCTACTAATACTTTAGTTCAAAGGTTGTCCTTTATTTTTAACTAGGTAAAACTAGTATTAGTGTCTTTGGTTTCTCTCATTTGGAAAGAACTTTAATACTAACTTAAGGTTAGGCTCCATAGGAATTGATGTGATCATCAATATCTATGTTTAACATAAATGGTTTCTCTCTCTAGGAATGTCTTGAATAATATCCTAGGGTTCCTCTTAAAGATGATGATTTGAATACTTGGATGTATATCCAAGGTTTAGCTCAAGGGTTGTTATTGCTCCTCTAATAATTGTTATATATAGAACTCTCACCTCTCTAGGTTTGATGTACAATAATATGGAATAGAGAAGGATATATATTTCTAGAGTGGATCTCCTTGTTATGTTTCCAAGAATGAAATAATATGAATACCATGAGGTTCATGGTAGGATCTTGGATTTGTTTAAGACATGGAAAAGATAAGTGAAGAATAGTTTCTCCAATTATTGTTACTTGATTTCCAATTAAATGGATGTTCATATGTTATGGCAAGGAATTCCATATTATGATCTTTTTATAAGATCAAGCAATTGATCATTGAGTAAAGTGTTGTTGTGTTGATTATTAGTTCCATTTGATCTAACCCCATAGATCAAATCATCTTTACCCAAAACAAGGTTTTAACAAAGTCACATTGAGGTTTATAGCGCTTGACTTGATGAGCTACTTCAGTTCCACCAAGGTCAAGTGAAACTTCAGTTATGTGACTGTTTTACTTTAAAGCGCGAAAATTCCCCAGATTTTCTATGCATGAATGCAATGCACACATCTGTTTCCTCTGTTTTTGTAACCCCATTACCTGGGATATTACAGTCTCTACCCTTAAACTAAACTTCGTCCTCGAAGTTTGATATCTCTCACGTTTCGGAGTGTGGATCTGACTTGTAGAGACTACAACTTTTCTCAAACTCCTTGGTGATCTCACTGGATATAATTGAATATATCCCTTGTCCAGACTCTTCCTGGAATCCATTAGGGTTTGTCTCTGAACCATGGTTCTTACTTTTATTCTTTGATTTCTTCCAACCCTATAAGCTTGTTTCCTCTCTCATTGAATATTCAGTTATTGGGACTTCTTCTGGTGCTACTTGTCTTAACTAAGGACTAATTTGATAACATACTCCTAATTGGTAAAATAGGTCTTTGTTTTCCCTTACTACCAAAACTGCAATAATGGTACTAAGTAAGGTACTTAACATGGAAATGATCATGATGGCTTATTCCTCGAAGAATGGATTAGACTCATTTAGTTCATCCAGTCATGGTTTATAGTTGATACCTATAACTATTTTGTGTTCTTTAGGTTCCATGAAAGGATTCATTCTATTAGTCTTTGATATTAGTATGTTCAATCTTCTTCATTCTTTGACCATCTTGGGCTTTATTGGTCTACGGTATCTCCTTCGTCCAACTTCATTATACTTAGCTTACTTGAGCTATCGAACTGCTGAGTGAATATTACTCACTTTCTCAAGTTATAGTCCATTTCTTATTTCCTCGAGGTATGAACCTCGGCTTCTGGTCGGACATCCTTCTGAAAGTAGTGTTCAATAATCTTATGAAAATAAGATCGAACTTCCTCTCAGTTCAGAACTTCTTCTTCTATTTTGCTCAAAGTATTGAGTCATTGTACATCCAGCTCAATCTTTACTCTACCCCTTAGAGTTTTCTTATGGTCTTCAGCTCCTTTTCTTCCAACCATTGGATTGATGGTTAGAATATTGGTCTAGGTGTAGCTTATGGTTTATATTCTTCTAAGGTCTCGTGAAGAATCCTGGTGGTGTATCCACTCAATTGTGGACATCCAATGTGAATCCTTCGACTAAATGATTATAGGTCATTATTATTTGGCTGACAAAATTTTATTTGTTCACAACTTCTTGGTACAATTAATCCAATGGTGGACTACTTGATACCAATACTGACTATTTGTTATCTAAAAATGGATTCTATTGTAGGTTCTGATCAACTGGACGAGACATCCTCTACTTTATCTCGCAGTATTGATCCTATACCAATTGTGGTATTCTGATATCAACTATGATCTTCTTATATCTGCTATGGGTTCATAGATCATCCTCCTTTCTTTGAGGGTTTATTGTTGCAAGAAAACCACTAGCTGACACTATGATTATAGTATTCGAAGTGATTTCCCATGCATTCCCTCTTCTATATTAATTATGGATCTGCTTGAGCTTCACCATAATCATTATATTTCTTACCTACATGCTTCTTATGTACTAAAGTACTCCTCTGTTGAGGCAAAGCATGAGTTTTGATTGGTACTATCTTCAGAGTATTGTGGTTACTTCCCACAACTTTGCTTCCTTTCTCTGATGAACCTTCATCTTGTCTTCGGAATCTTCCAGAATTCGTCGCTTCCTCACACGAATACTATTACCCTCTAGATCTATAGCATCAAGTAAGGACTTGATATTGCAACATGCATTTGCATATCAACATCAAACTTCATGTATGGATCTAGTCAAACAATGAAAATCCAATAAAAATCCAAGAAGATTCAGCTTTGTGTATATAATACACACCATCATAAGCCTCAATATGATAGTTGAGTAAGACATCTCTAAACATCAGGCTCTGATGTGTAGTATATAACACCACATAGTTAGGTTTATATCGTGATACTAAGCACGATTATATGGGATTCTACTATTTGTCTCAACATTTACCTTAATTGCACATTTGCAATGAGATAAACTTGAAACAAAGTGGTCTAGAATAGTTGTGGTTGACCTAAAGTTCTTTGGAAGAATCAACTTAGCTTCCATTTTGTTGAGGACTACTTCACATGGTATATCTGGATTCTAACATAGCTACTCTAAATACACAACTATTGGAATATAGCTCAGATACTTCCAAGTATTTCTATCATAAGACTATGGTCATGATGTGCTTGGCACACTTCCCATGGTTTTGGAACACAACTCTTGCACTATTATTGAACAACTGGCTTCTTATTGTTCTCCTCCTAAGTATTTATGATGTTCTAGTCCATCACATAACGATTCTCAGGTGAATCATATATGATTAACAACTCTACCATGTAGGTAGACATATTTTATTCCTATCCCTCTTCCTTTCCTCCCATGATTGACTCATCATGGTCTATACTACTTCATCTAACTTATATTTTCACTTACCATCAAATGTTTCACAAGTTTGGATAGATTTTACTTACCCATTACTTGTCTTGGTCTACATCTTCTAGTATGACATTTTCCTTATATACTTATCTTCATCACTTGATATAACTCCTATTACAGGTCTGAATATTTTTATTTAATCATAACATGTGTTGGTATACATCTTCCAATAGGATATCTTCCTTATGGTTGTATCCTCTCTTTGGACTACCATGTATTGTATACCAACTGTGATCTACTCATCTATTGTGTTAAGGACTTATTGATGTTCTACATACTTGGAATTGGCTATCTAACTTTACTTAGGAAAGATAGGTAAAAAGGTTGACTCAAGTGTGTCAGGATTATTCTCAATTGAATATCCATCTCAAGTCATAAGAAGTATTTGGTTTACCTAGGACAACTTCCTATAGACACTACCAATCCTATAGGTCTCCTTTAAAGGGTTTTAATCCTAGGTCAAAGCATTTGCTCTGATACCAACTGTGTTGACCCGGCATACCACTGCATGGTGTAGTATGCAAGTCTGATATAACACCAATGAAACACAGTTCCACTCGTATTATATCGCTCAGAGTGGTACAACAGAAACATATGCGGGTCCAAGGCATGTCTATAGAATTACAACATCGACTCTATTACATAAGATCAGCACAGCCTCCTACTTTACAACGAGGTAAATCTGCAATAAACTTCATAAGAACGACCCGTAGTCTAATTCTATCACGAACTCTATTTGTAGAGTATTTGACTAGCTATAGAGGCTAAGAATAGATTCTAGCTAAGTAGGAGCTAGGTTGAGGAAGCTAGTTCCTTTCTACCGCTAATCTAGGTTTTCTCCTTGTTGGATGACGTATCTGACTCCGCTGACAGGGTCCTGTATCTTGAAGTAGTTGTTGACTCCTCGGCCTTCGAGTTGCACTGTAGATCCTCCTTCGATGCCTCCAAATCTAAGCAGGGGATTTAAGAGTGGGATGAGTACGAGCGTACTCAACAAGTTCATTATAGGAAAGAGGTGTTTAATGCACTAGCTACGCATTAGACCAGAAAGTCTAATACCAATGCAAGTTTTTATAACCATTTCTTCAAAAGGTTGCTTTTATTCAAGAACTATGTCCGTCACCTTCACCGGTTTACTAGAACTTCATGGAGCTCCTTTCCGAGCGTCGCAGCTCCATATCCCGAATGTGGAGTGACAGTCACGGTTCTTTACACTCTGGAGGTGTGTTGCTTTACCCATAAGAGATCTTAACCTTGGTGCCAACCGGCGCGCAACCCGTCCACACTTCCTATGGTGTGAGGCCCGGTATAAGGTCTAGCTAATCATGTTCCTCCGCTACCTCGAACACCCACCCTTTGTTGCATGCGCCGACCCTGGGTCCACGTCGGTCCCATTATTCCTGTAGATTTCAAGGTGGACCCCGACCACGACAATAGTGCTGGGCTCTACCATACACTCCTACGCCGGTGGCTGCAACCCATCATATACCGCAATACCGTGGGGACTTAGGACTCCCAGCCTCACCATCTTGCTCCTTCGGGCGACAAGTGTACTACGGACTATGCCGTGGGGACTTAGGACTCCCCAGCCTCACCAGCTTGCCCCCTTGGATTACAAGTGTACTACGGTAAGCGCATCCGTTGATGAACGAGAGGTGGAAACACTTTTGACTACTCCGTCCCACTCCGGATCTTATGGTTAACACGGGTATTACGGCACAAGAATCACTGGCGACATTTGTTGTTTAATCCTAGATGGATATAAACCCGTGCAATGGAACCTCCACCATATCAACACATTCCATGGTTCCATTGCCCACCACATAGTCATATTCATAGTAATGAAAGTAGTGGTTTTGATTTTTATGCAATAGTGATAACCATAATACTTTGCAGGTAATTTGATAGAAATACTCAAATGACATGAGCAAGTGATGAACTTGCCTTTCTTGGCTGCAAGATTATGTAGACAAGGTCTTCGATGCGTAATAACTCCAAATTCTGAAATAGCATCATCGTCCGGTAAGGACGATGTTTAAAAGATTGGCAAGGATGCAATAATGCATAAGAATGAGATGCAATCGCTCTAAGCGTGACCTAACCCCGATGATTTAGGATCAGTGAGTTGTAGTGATTGGTTTAGGGTGTGTTGCACTTTTAGATTGATTCACATACAAGGTTCTTATTCAGGTGTGATTACTTGGTATCATAAACAGGTGATGTAATAAATCATAATAATAACACAAATAGCACATAACAATATCATTTGGTATAATCCTAACATTTAATGAATATTGGTTGGTTTTAGCCCTATATGGCATGGTTAATGATTAATTATCATATACTTCAAAATAATAACTTTTGAAGAACATGTTCTTTGATAAAGAACATGTATGATAATTAGGGTTGTGGAGTTCTATGGTTTATTATGGTTTCAACTAATTTCTGGAGTAAGGTTTAGATGGATCACAACCTAGTTGGATTCATTAGCTACTAGGGCTTGTATTGTTGAATTAAGCATAGGCATCTTAAGCAATTAATTCCACATGGGTGCTATCAAGATTGGTTTATCTTGCTAGTGATAGCTGGCTAGGGTTTATAGGTCCTTATAAGCAGGGTTGATGATGGTTCTCGGTTTACTTCAAAAGAATAACTTTTGAAGAACATACTTCTTAAATAATAAGAAGTATATCAATTAGGTTGAGATTGTTTAGGTTTGCTATTTAATTCCCTAAGTAAAGAATGGTTGGTTCTTAGATGGAATGGTTCCTAAGTATTTCACACTAGTAGGGTTTAGTGGAGTGTGGTTAGTTAATGCAAGATAATAAGCATGATTGCTATTTGGGTTCATCACAATGGTGTGATGCTAGGCATGGATAATTAAAGATGAGGGTTTTGGTAATGGAAGCTAGGGTTTAGATTTGGTTGATCCTACTTGATCAACTAGGTTGAGTAGGTATGCATATATTAAATTATTGGTAATAGGACTCCTAGATTTTATGTGAACATAGCAAGTATTAATTTGCTAATTATGGTTCTATGAATACAAGAGGAAGTACATGATCTCATGCTATATCTAGTGTTTAGATTTTTGGAAACCATTTAGGGTTTACACATAAAATGGTGGAACTAGGGTTTCATAATAGAATTAGGGTTTTAGTGTTCACATGGAATTATGAAACCATAAGGTTATTTAAAATGGAACTAGGTTTCATAATTACTATTTAGTTCTTAGGTTAAGAACTTTATTATCAAGTTGAAATTATTAATAACTTTGAAATAATATTGGATTTGACATTTTCTTATTTTTAAATAATTAATAATTAAGATAATTATTAATTAAAGTTTAAATCCTCCTATTAAGGATTTAATAAATTATAAGCAAAGGAAAATTAGTTTTAACATTTTCCTGATTTGCTTATTGGTTTTTATTAATTTTAGAAGTTTTTCTTAATTATTCAATTTTAATTAAATTTGGAATTAAAATTAAAGGCTTAATTAACAAGTATAAAATAATTGAATTTTTATTAAAAATAAAAATTTCCTTTTATATTTTTATTGGATAGATTTTTCTTTTCTAAGAATTTTGATATATTATTTACCTTTTTCTGAGTTAAAATGAATTTGATATGATTTTCTAAAGTTTGGACAAATTTCTGGATTTTGAATCGAATCTTAATGACTAAGGGTACCCGGACGGATGATACGTCTCCGACGTATCGATAATTTCTTATGTTCCATGCCACATTATTGATGTTATCTACATGTTTTATGCACACTTTATATCATATTCGTGCATTTTCTGGAACTAACCTATTAACAAGATGCCGATGCGCTTGCTCTTGCTTTTGGTTTCAGAAATCCTAGTAAGGAAATATTCTCGGAATTGGACGAAATCAAAGCCCAGGGGCCTATTTTTCCACGAAGCTTCCGAAGTCCGAAGGAGAGACGAAGAGGGCCACGAGGGAGCCAAACCATAGGCGGCGTGGCCCCCTTGGCCGCGCGGCCCGTGGTGTGGGGCCCCCGTGCCGCCTCTTGACCTGCCCTTCCGCCTACAAATAGCCTCCGTGACGAAACCCCAGTACGAGAGCCACGATACGGAAAACCTTCCAGAGACGCCGCCGCCGATCCCATCTCGGGGATCCAGGAGATCGCCTCCGCACCCTGCCGGAGAGGGGAATCATCTCCCGGAGGACTCTACGCCGCCATGGTCGCCTCCGGTGTGATGTGTGAGTAGTCTACCCCTGGACTATGGGTCCATAGCAGTAGCTAGATGGTTGTCTTCTCCCCATTGTGCTTCATTGTCGGATCTTGTGAGCTGCCTAACATGATCAAGATCATCTATCTGTAATTCTATATGTTGCGTTTGTTGGGATCCGATGAATAGAGAATACTTGTTATGTTGATTATCAAAGTTATGCTTATGTGTTGTTTATGATCTTGCATGCTCTCCGTTACTAGTAGATGCTCTGGCCAAGTAGATGCTTGTAACTCCAAGAGGGAGTACTTATGCTCGATAGTGGGTTCATGCCTGCATTGACACCTGGGACAGTGACAGAAAGTTCTAAGGTTGTGTTGTGCTGTTGCCACTAGGGATAAAACATTAGTGCTATGTTCAAGGATGTAGTCACTAGTTACATTACGCACCATACTTAATGCAATTGTCTGTTGTTAGCAACTTAATACGGAGGGGGTTCGGATGATAACCTGAAGGTGGACTTTTTAGGCATAGATGCGGTTGGATGGCGGTCTATGTACTTTGTCGTAATGCCCAATTAAATCTCACTATACTCATCATGATATGTATGTGCATGGTCATGCTCTCTTTATTTGTCAATTGCCCAACCGTAATTTGTTCACCCAACATGCTGTTCGTCTTATGGGAGAGACACCTCTAGTGAACTGTGGACCCCGGTCCAATTCTCTTTACTGAAATACAATCTACTGCAATACTTGTTCTACTGTTTTCTGCAAACAATCATCTTCCACACAATACGGTTAATCCTTTGTTACAGCAAGCCGGTGAGATTGACAACCTCACTGTTTCGTTGGGGCAAAGTATTTTGGTGTGTTGGCGTCGGAATCCCTGGTGTTGCGCCGCACTACATCCCGCCGCCATCAACCTTCAACGTGCTTCTTGGCTCCCCCTGGTTCGATAAACCTTGGTTTCTTTCTGAGGGAAAACTTGCCGCCGTGCGCATCATACCTTCCTCTTGGGGTTGCCCAACGAACGTGTGAAATACACGCCATCAAGCACATTTTCTGGCGCCGTTGCCGGGAGATCAAGACACGCTGCAAGGGGAGTCTCCACTTCCCAATCTCTTTACTTTGTTTTGTCTTGCTTAGTTTTATTTACTACTTTGTTTGCTGCACTAAATCAAAATACAAAAAAATTAGTTGCTAGTTTTTACTTGTTATCTTGTTTGCTATATCAAAAACACAAAAAAATTAGTTTACTTGCATTTACTTTACTTTATTCATCATGTTTCCTTTTAATTTTACCACAAAAGACATACCGGTAGGACGTGGGTCTATAGTTGGGAGAAATAATATAGAAGAATTTTTCAATCATGTTAGTACTATTGAAAATTTTGAAGATAGACACTTGGTAGACCTTGCGCCTACTTATGAAATTGCTGCTGCGCATTTAGTTCGCCTGTTGGAAACTAAATTTGTTAATCTTAATCCTATAATCCAACACATGTTTTTCACACTTGGCGATATGGAAGAAGGGGAAAAGAAAGATTTTGTATTAGAAACCCTTCTTAGAGAATTTGGTGGTCTAGCAAGAGAAGCTAGAAAGGTGTTTGCTAAATTTAATATGCTTGGTTCTCCTACTAATTTTGTTAGTCTCCTTGAAAAGATGGATATGGATAGAATAAGATACACCAATAATATTGATGATGGAGGGGAGATCAAAGCACCAATACCATGTAAGCTCCTAGCTATGAATGATGCACTAGAAAATAACTATGCTTGGCTTGTTCCTGAAAATTTGTTTGATGAGAGTAGCACGCCTAAGACTAATGAAAAGGGAGATGCTAAAACTTATGTATCTAATATACTATGCCTGGTTGAGAAAAGCCCACACCCCGCTGTAGAAGTACCACCCTTCGATAATACTTGATACACACTTTCTGCGCCTAGCTGAAAGGCGTTAAAGAAAAGCGCTTATGGGAGACAACCCATGTTTTTACCTACAGTACTTTGTTTTTATTTTGTGTCTTGGAAGTTGTTTACTACTGTAGCAACCTCTCCTTATCTTAGTTTTGAGTTTTGTTGTGCCAAGTTAAGCCGTTGATAGAAAAGTAAGTACTAGATTTGGATTACTGCACAGTTCCAGATTTCTTTGCTGTCACGAATCTGGGTCCACCTCCCTGTAGGTAGCTCAGAAAATTAAGCCAATTTACGTGCATGATCCTCAGATATGTACGCAACTTTCATTCAATTTGAGCATTTTCATTTGAGCAAGTCTGGTGCCATTTTAAAATTCGTCAATACGAACTGTTCTGTTTTGACAGATTCTGCCTTTTATTTCGCATTGCCTCTTTTGCTATGTTGGATGAATTTCTTTGATCCACTAATGTCCAGTAGCATTATGCAAGAAGTGTTAAGAATGATTGTGTCACCTCTGAACATGTCAATTTATATTGTGCACTAACCCTCTAATGAGTTGTTTCGAGTTTGGTGTGGAGGAAGTTTTCAAGGATCAAGAGAGGAGTATGATGCAACATGATCAAGGAGAGTGAAAGCTTTAAGCTTGGGGATGCCCCGGTGGTTCACCCCTGCATATATTAAGAAGACTCAAGCGTTAAGCTTGGGGATGCCCAAGGCATCCCTTCTTCATCGACAACATTATCAGGTTCCTCCCCTGAAACTATATTTTTATTCCATCACATCTTATGTGCTTTTTCTTGGAGCGTCGGTTTGTTTTTGTTTTTTGTTTTGTTTGAATAAAATGGATCCTAGCATTCACTTTATGGGAGAGAGACACGCTCCGCTGTAGCATATGGACAAGTATGTCCTTGGTTTCTACTCATAGTATTCATGGCGAAGTTTCTCCTTCGTTAAATTGTTATATGGTTGGAATTGAAAATGATACATGTAGTAATTGCTATAAATGTCTTGGGTAATGTGATACTTGGCAATTGTTGTGCTCATGATTAAGCTCTTGCATCATATGCTTTCCACCCATTAATGAAGAAATACATAGAGCATGCTAAAATTTGGTTTGCATATTTGGTTTCTCTAAGGTCTAGATAATTTCTAGTATTGAGTTTGAACAACAAGGAAGACGTGTAGAGTCTTATAATGTTTTCAATATGTCTTTTATGTGAGTTTTGCTGCACCGGTTCATCCTTGT
Organism: Lolium multiflorum; assembly: GCA_030979885.1. Lineage (NCBI taxonomy): Eukaryota > Viridiplantae > Streptophyta > Magnoliopsida > Poales > Poaceae > Lolium > Lolium multiflorum. The sequence continues at coordinate 295,082,738 of CM061748.1, read as the reverse complement.
GTTTGTTTCAAATAAGCCTTGCTAGCCTAAACCTTGTATCGAGAGGGAATACTTCTCATGCATCCAAAATACTTGAGCCAACCACTATGCCATTTGTGTCCACCATACCTACCTATACTACATGGTATTTTCCGCCATTCCAAAGTAAATTGCTTGAGTGCTACCTTTAAAATTCCATCATTCACCATTGCAATATATAGCTCATGGGACAAATAGCTTAAAACTATTGTGGTATTGAATATGTAATTATGCACTTTATCTCTTATTAAGTTGCTTGTTGTGCGATAACCATGTTCACTGGGACGCCATCAACTATTCATTGTTGAATTTCATGTGAGTTGCTATGCATGTCCGTCTTGTCTCAAAGTAAGAGAGATCTACCACCATATGGTTAAGCATGCATATGTTAGAGAAGAACATTGGGCCGCTAACTAAAGCCATGCTCCATGGTGGAAGTTTCAGTTTTGGACAACAATCCTCAAATCTCAAATGAGAAAATTATTAATTGTTGTTATATGCTTATGCATAAAAGAGGAGTCCATTATCTGTTATCTATGTTGTCCCGGTATGGATGTCTAAGTTGAAGAATAATCAATAGCGAGAAATCCAATGCGAGCTTCTCCTTAGACCTTTGTACAGGCGGCATAGAGGTACCCCTTTGTGACACTTGGTTAAAACAATGCATTGTGATGATCCGGTAGTCCAAGCTAATTAGGACAAGGTGCGGGCACTATTAATACACTATGCATGAGGCTTGCAACTTATAAGATATAATTTACATGATGCATATGCTTTATTACTACCGTTGACAAAATTGTTTCATGTTTTCAAAATCAAAGCTCTAGCACAAATATAGCAATCGATGCTTTTCCTCTATGGAGGACCATTCTTTTACTTTCAATGTTGAGTCAGTTCACCTATTTCTCTCCACCTCAAGAAGCAAACACTTGTGTGAACTGTGCATTGATTCCTACATACTTGCTTATTGCACTTATTATATTACTCTATGTTGACAATATCCATGAGATATACATGTTACAAGTTGAAAGCAACCGCTGAAACTTAATCTTCCTTTGTGTTGCTTCAATGCTTTTACTATGAATTATTGCTTTATGAGTTAACTCTTATGCAAGACTTATTGATGCTTGTCTTGAAGTGCTATTCATGAAAAGTCTTTGCTTTATGATTCACTTGTTTACTCATGTCATATACATTGTTTTGATCGCTGCATTCACTACATATGCTTTACAAATAGTATGATCAAGATTATGATGGCATGTCACTCCAGAAATTATCTGTGTTATCGCTTTACCTGCTCGGGACGAGCAGAACTAAGCTTGGGGATGCTGATACGTCTCCGACGTATCGATAATTTCTTATGTTCCATGCCACATTATTGATGTTATCTACATGTTTTATGCACACTTTATATCATATTCGTGCATTTTCTCGGAACTAACCTATTAACAAGATGCCGAAGTGCCGCTGTTTTCTTTGTTTTTGGTTTCAGAAATCCTAGTAAGGAAATATTCTCGGAATTGGACGAAATCAAAGCCCAGGGGCCTATTTTTCCACGAAGCTTCCAGTCCGAAGGAGAGACGAAGAGGGGCCACGAGGGAAACCATAGGGCGGCGCGGCCCCCTGGCCGCGCGGCCCGTGGTGTGGGGCCCCGTGCCGCCTCTTGACCTGCCCTTCCGCCTACAAATAGCCTCCGTGACGAAACCCCCAGTACCGAGAGCCACGATACGGAAAACCTTCGCAGACGCCGCCGCCACCGATCCCATCTCGGGGATCCAGAGATCGCTCCGCACTCGCCGAGAGGGGAATCATCTCCCGAGGACTCTACGCCGCCATGGTCGCCTCCGGTGTGATGTGTGAGTAGTCTACCCCTGGACTATGGGTCCATAGCAGTAGCTAGATGGTTGTCTTCTCCCCATTGTGCTTCATTGTCGGATCTTGTGAGCTGCCTAACATGATCAAGATCATCTATCTGTAATTCTATATGTTGCGTTTGTTGGGATCCGATGAATAGAGAATACTTGTTATGTTGATTATCAAAGTTATGCTTATGTGTTGTTTATGATCTTGCATGCTCTCCGTTACTAGTAGATGCTCGGCCAAGTAGATGCTTGTAACTCCAAGAGGGAGTACTTATGCTCGATAGTGGGTTCATGCCTCGCATTGACACTGGGACAGGACAGAAAGTTCTAAGGTTGTGTTGTGCGTTGCCACTAGGGATAAAACATTAGTGCTATGTTCAAGGATGTAGTCACTAGTTACATTACGCACCATACTTAATGCAATTGTCTGTTGTTAGCAACTTAATACTGGAGGGGTTCGGATGATAACCTGAAGGTGGACTTTTTAGGCATAGATGCACTTGGATGGCGGTCTATGTACTTTGTCGTAATGCCCAATTAAATCTCACTATACTCATCATGATATGTATGTGCATGGTCATGCTCTCTTTATTTGTCAATTGCCCAACCGTAATTTGTTCACCCAACATGCTGTTCGTCTTATGGGAGACACTCAGTGAACCGTGGACCCCGGTCCAATTCTTTACCGAAATACAATCTACTGCAATACTTGTTCTACCGCTTTCGCAAACAATCATCTTCCACACAATACGGTTAATCCTTTGTTACAGCAAGCCGGTGAGATTGACAACCTCACTGCTTCTGGGGCAAAGTATTTTGGTTGTGTTGTGCAGGTTCCACATTGCGCCGGAATCCGGTGTTGCGCCGCACTACATCCCGCCGCCATCAACCTTCAACGTGCTTCTTGGCTCCTCCCGGTTCGATAAACCTTGGTTTCTTTCTGAGGGAAAACTTGCTGCTGTGCGCATCATACCTTCCTCTTGGGGTTGCCCAACGAACGTGTGAAATACACGCCATCAACGGATCACACCCACAGTCTATGACTGGTGGGGTCGTGTCCACCTCATCCGCCACGGGGCTTTGACCAAGTCAAAATTGCCACCGTGGAGGAGGCTACCGGCCGGCGGCCGATGAGGTTATCGCCGGCGATTCGGGACTCGCCCGGATGGGGAGCTAGGTGGGTTCGACGTGGGGCGACACGGTGAGCAATTTGGTAGCGGCGCCGCCCCGTATAGGTCATCGGAGCGTGACCGGCGGCGAGGTACCGCGGCGGCGGTCACGGAACTGCGATGTTGAGCATCCTACAGGAGGCTAGCAAGGCGAGCTTGCCAGGAGGTTGAGGGGCTCACCAGGAACACGCCGGGCTTGACGGCGAGGCGAGAAATGGTCGGCATCGCCGGAATTCGTCGTTCCCGGCGTTGGGGAAGACGGGCTCAACGGCGACGCTCTGGGGCACCATGGCTCGATTCCTTGCGCACGGTGAGCTTGTCGACCATGGCGGTGACGATGGCGTACTCGGCGGGGCCTGGGGAGGTCCACATCGACGGCGGTAATGGTGGCCGGTTGTGTTAGGGTTTCGGTTTGGGGAAGAAAACGGAGCAGAGAGAGAAGAAATTCGGGCTAGGGTTCGTCCAGGGGCTTTATACGGCTCGGGAACACGCTCGTCACGCAGCTGAGCGAGGAGATGTCGACAGCGACGAGGAGAAGCTCGCCACGGCGTCGTGCTGTCCACCATGCGCGACGAAGAGATGAGGACGACCCTCTCTCTGTTTTAATTCGACGAAGGGGTATCTTGGGCTGAGTTGGGCCTGGGCCGGGTGCTTGTGGGGCTGCCGCTGGCTCGGTGTTGGGCTTGGCAGCTGGGCTGCTGCGGTAAGCCCCTTCTCCTCTCTTTTCTTTTCTGTTTTTTTTTATATTTTCTATTTTGAATACTGTTTTTCAATTCAAATTTGAATCTTGTTTATATCTTGCAGGTTCCTTATGATGTTAATATGTAGTGCAATGATGATTCCACTACTTTTCTATTTGAAACAATTATTTTATATTTGATTAGATTGCATACTTGTGGGTTATTCAAAATATTAAATAAACATGAATTTATGTATTCATTTTAAGTTCAATATTCTTGTGAGATTTATTCTGTTTAAATTATTTGAAATTACCTTCTTGTTTATGGTAGAAATATGAGTAGGGTTGGATTATGTGTTTAACCATATTGGTTATACACTTGCATTTTAGAATATGGCTAACTTTTCAGATAGGTTTCTTTATGGTGATAATTCAATCCACCACTCTCTTAGTTCTAGGAATATTTTATTAATGTTTATAAGGTCTCTTATTAATATATAATGGTATTTATCTGTATTACTTTTATAAGAAAACAACTTGGAGTGGACCATATTTCTTAATTTCTTATTTGATAATGTGGTCACTTTCTTATAATTTTATGTTCTCATCTATTGGCTAAGGTTTTGGAACTTTATGGCTTAGGTTTTAGTTGTGGATCACCCAAATGATGCACCAACTAGGGTTTAGTCTCCCCTATCCATTATAAGGTGATTATTTACTTAATAGTTGATGTTCTCCTTTAGTTACTAAGGACTTGAGAAATGGTTTTATCTTTTTCCACTAGATTTCTATTATATCCTTAATCTATTGTTTAAGTAACAAAAGTAGATATGGTTCTTTTTATAGTTAACTTTGGTTCTAATGATGAATAGTTTCTCATCATGTAAAGTATAGAGTTTTACTCTAAGGTTTTCTTAGGTTGTTTAATTTCTGAAGTATGGATATGGTAGGATTCTACTTATGATCACCAAGTGGTTCACAAGTTAAGGTTGGGATATAAGCCTATGGTTGCTTACTAGTTACCTCCCTATTATTTCTTGTGGTGAATGATATCTGTTTATCCTATTAGGGTTTAACTTATCCTCTCATAGTTCAAGGGCATGACCATGGTTTAGGCATGATCATCTGGTTCTTAATATCTTTACCTCAAGTTCTTAGGGTTTATGATCATTACTCAATTTATAATAATCAAGGTTTGGCTTCATATAGTATATCTCTCCTGAGTTAAGTTTCTCACTTCTAAGATCAAGCATTGTCTTGATCATCTAGGGTATAGTACTTCTATTTCACTTTCTAGGATGGCCTACTATGGTTGCCTCTAAAATATATATCCCAGGGTAATGCCTGAGATATTATGTTAGGTTCTACTTAATCAATGATGATATAATCATCTGGTTGTATAGATAGTTCTCTCCCTCACATTCAAGTGTTGCCTCAACTAGCTTGAGTGTAACACCATAACTTGAGCTCTCTTTCATAGGAATATTTATTCTAGGGTTTATGGTATGTTCACAAGATCTCATTAGGTATTTAGTCCAAAACTTCACTTGGCTATCTTGGTTGAATTAATCTCCTCCTCTCCTCTTTAATCCATGGATATAATCTTATTCCATGTGATATTAGGTTGTCTCACCACTCCAAGATGAAATGGTTAATCTACTAATACTTTAGTTCAAAGGTTGTCCTTTATTTTTAACTAGGTAAAACTAGTATTAGTATCTTTGGTTTCTCTCATTTGGAAAGAACTTTAATACTAACTTAAGGTTAGGCTCCATAGGAATTGATGTGATCATCAATATCTATGTTTAACATAAATGGTTTCTCTCTCTAGGAATGTCTTGAATAATATCCTAGGGTTCCTCTTAAAGATGATGATTTGAATACTTGGATGTATATCCAAGGTTTAGCTCAAGGGTTGTTATTGCTCCTCTAATAATTGTTATATATAGAACTCTCACCTCTCTAGGTTTGATGTACAATAATATGGAATAGAGAAGGATATATATTTCTAGAGTGGATCTCCTTGTTATGTTTCCAAGAATGAAATAATATGAATACCATGAGGTTCATGGTAGGATCTTGGATTTGTTTAAGACATGGAAAAGATAAGTGAAGAATAGTTTCTCCAATTATTGTTACTTGATTTCCAATTAAATGGATGTTCATATGTTATGGCAAGGAATTCCATATTATGATCTTTTTATAAGATCAAGCAATTGATCATTGAGTAAAGTGTTGTTGTGTTGATTATTAGTTCCATTTGATCTAACCCCTTAGATCAAATCATCTTTACCCAAAACAAGGTTTTAACAAAGTCACATTGAGGTTTATAGCGCTTGACTTGATGAGCTACTTCAATTCCACCAAGGTCAAGTGAAACTTCAGTTACTGTGACTGTTTTACTTTAAAGCGCGAAAATTCCCCAGATTTTCTATGCATGAATGCAATGCACACATCTGTTTCTCTATTTTTGTAACCCCTTTTGGGATTACACGTGTCACCCTACGGTTCGTGAACTATGCGGACATGGTTGAGTACTCACTCCGACCAATAACCGGGATTTGGAGATCCATAATGGCTCCCACATATTCAACGATGACTTTAGTGATCGAATGAACCATTCACATACAATACCAATTCCCTTTGTCACGCGATATTTTACTTGTCCGAGGTTTGATCTTCGGTATCACTCTATACCTTGTTCAACCTCGTCTCCGACAAGTACTCTTTACTCGTACCGTGGTATGTGGTCTCTTATGAACTTATTCATATGCTTGCAAGATATTAGACAACATTCCACCGAGAGGGCCCAGAGTATATCTATCCGTCATCGGGATGGACAAATCCCCCCGTTGATCCATATGCCTCAACTCATACTTTCCTGATACTTAATCCCACCTTTATAGCCACCCATTTACGCAGTGGTGTTTGGTGTAATCAAAGTACCTTTCCGGTATAAGTGATTTACATGATCTCATGGTCATAAGGACTAGGTAACTATGTATCGAAAGCTTATAGCAAATAACTTAATGATGAGATCTTATGCTACGCTTAATTGGGTGTGTCCATTACATCATTCATATAATGATATAACCTTGTTATTAATAACATCCAATGTTCATGATTATGAAACTAATCATCCATTAATCAACAAGCTAGTTAAGAGGCATACTAGGGACTCTTTGTTGTTTACATATCACACATGTATCAATGTTTCGGTTAATACAATTATAGCATGGTATATAAACATTCATCATAAACATAAAGATATATAATAACCACTTTTATTATTGCCTCTTGGGCAACAGTCTCCCACTTGCACTAGAGTCAATAATCTAGATTACATTGTAAGGTACCTAACACCCATGGCACTTTGGTGTTGGTCATGCTTTGCCCTAGGGAGAGCTTTAGTCAACGGATCTGCTACATTCAGATCAGTGTGTACTTTGCAAATCTTTACTTCTCCATCTTCGATGTACTCGCGAATCGAATGAAAACGCAGCTTGATATGCTTCAGCCTCTTGTGTGACCTTGGTTCTTGTGCATTGGCGATGGCACCCATGTTATCACAGTAGATGACTAATGGGTCCAATGCACTAGGAACCACACCGAGCTCTACAATGAACCTCTTCATCCATACCGCTTCTGATGAAGCCTCTGAAGCCGCTATGTACTCCGATTCTGTTGAAGACTTCGCCACCGTGCACTGCTTTGAGCTTGCCCAGCTTACTGCAGCACCATTCAATATAAACACGTACCCAGACTGTGACTTAGAGTCATCAGATCAGTGTTCCAACTTGCATCGGTGTAACTGGTTACAACGAGCTCTTGGTCACCTCCATAACAAAGAAACATATCCTTGGTTCTTTTCAAGTACTTTAGGATATTCTTGACCGCTGTCCAGTGTTCCATTCCTGGATCACTTTGATATCTGCTAGTCAAACTAACAGCATGTGCTATATCCGGTCTAGTACATAGCATGGCATACATGATAGAGCCTACTGCCGAGGCATAGGGGATCTGACTCATCCTTTCTCTTTCTTCTGCCGTAGCCGGTCCTTGAGTCTTACTCAAGACCTTGCCTGGTAACATAGGTAAAAATCCTTTCTTACTTTCATCCATTCTAAACTTCTTTAGAATCTTGTCCAGGTATGTACTTTGTGATAGCCCTATTAGGCGTCTTGATCTATCTCTATAAATCTTGATGCCTAATATATACGATGCTTCACCAAGGTCTTTCATTGAAAAACTATTATTCAAATAACCTTTTACACTGCTTAATAGTTCTATATCATTCCCAATCAACAATATGTCATCTACATATAATATCAGGAATGCTACAGAGCTCCCACTCACTTTCTTGTAAATACAGGCCTCTCCATGACACTGTATAAACCCGAAGTCTTTGATCACTTTATCAAAGCGTCGGTTCCAACTTCTCGATGCTTGCTTCAGTCCATAAATTGAACGCTGAAGTTTGCATACTTTGTCAACATTTTTAGGATCGACAAAACCTTTGGGTTGTACCATATACAACTCTTCCTCAATGTCTCCATTAAGGAACGCCGTTTTGACATCCATCTGCCAAATCTCATAATCAAAAAATGCAGCTATTGCTAACAAAATCCTCACAGATTTTAGCTTCGCTACAGGTGAGAAAGTATCATCGTAGTCAACACCTTGAATTTGTCGGAAACCCTTTGCGACAAGTCGAGCTTTATAGACAGTAATATTACCATCAACATCTGTTTTTCTCTTGAAGATCCATTTATTCTCGACAGCCTTTCGGCTATCAGGTAAGTCTACCAAAGTCCATACTTTGTTATCATACATGGATCCCATTTCGGATTTCATGGCTTCTTGCCATTTGTTGGAATCTGGGCTCATCATCGCTTCTTCATACGTCGCAGGGTCCTCATCATTGTTGTCCACAATCATGACATTTAGACAAGGATCATACCAATCAGGAGTGGCACGTTCCCTTGTCGATCTGCGAGGTTCAGTAGCTATCTCGTTTGAAGTTTCATGATCATTATCATTAGCTTCCTCTGTTGTTGGTGTAGGCGGCATAGGAACAACTTCCGGTACTGCGCTACTCTGATCAACTAGTGAAGATTCATCAATCTCATCGAGTTCTACTTTTCTTCCAGTCACTTCTTTAGTGAGAAATTCTTTCTCAAGAAAGGTTCCGTTCTTAGCAACAAAGATTTTGCCTTCGGATTTGTGATAGAAAGTATACCCTATAGTTTCCTTAGGGTATCCTATGAAGACGCATTTCTCCGCTTTGGGTTCTAGCTTGTCCGGTTGTAACTTCTTTACATAGGCTTCGCAACCCCAAACTTTAAGGAACGACAGCTTAGGTTTCTTATTAAACCATAATTCATACGGTGTCATTTCAACGGATTTTGATGGTGCTCTATTTAAAGTGAATGTGGCTGTCTCTAATGCATAACTCCAAAAAGATAACGGCAAATCAGTAAGAGACATCATAGAACGAACCATATCTAAGAGAGTTCGATTACGACGTTCGGACACACCGTTTCGTTGTGGTGTTCCCGGCGGTGTCAATTGTGAAAGTATTCCGCATTTCTTTAAATGCATGCCAAACTCATAACTCAGATATTCACCTCCGCGATCAGATCGTAGAAATTTGATCTTCTTGTTACGTTGATTTTCTACTTCACTTTGGAATTCCTTAAACTTCTCGAAAGTTTCGGATTTATGTTTCATGAAATAGATATACCCATATCTACTCAGATCATCTGTGAAGGTTAGAACATAACGATAACCACCGCGCGATGCTACGCTCATTGGTCCGCACACATCGGTATGTATGATTTCCAATAAGTCAGTAGCTCGCTCCATCATACCAGAAAATGGAGTCTTAGTCATTTTTCCCATTAGACATGCTTCGCATCTATCAAGTGACTCAAAGTCAAGTGATTCAAGTAATCCATCAGTATGGAGTTTCTTCATGCGTTTCACTCCAATATGACCAAGACGACAGTGCCACATATAAGTAGAATTATCATTCAATTTAATTCGCTTAGCATCAATGTTATGTATATGTGTATCACTACTATCGAGATCTAACAGAAATAAGCCATTCTTTTCAGGTGCTCGACCATAAAAGATATTATTCATAAAAATAGAACAACCATTATTCTCAGACTTGAATGAATAACCGTCTTGCATTAAACAAGATCCAGATATAATGTTCATGCTCAACGCGGGTACAAAATAACAATTATTTAGGCTTAAAACTAATCCCGAAGGTAGATGTAGAGGAAGTGTGCCGACAGCGATCACATCGACTTTGGATCCATTTCCAACGCGCATCGTCACTTCATCTTTCAGTAGTCTTCGTTTATTCTTTAGTTCCTATTTCGAGTTACAAATATGAGCAACCAAACCAGTATCAAATACCCAGGTACTAGTACGAGAACCAGTAAGATAAACATCTATAACATGTATATCAGATATACCTTCTTTCTTCTTCTTGACAAGGCCGCTCTTCAGATCCGCCAAATACTTGGAGCAATTACGCTTTGTCCCTTCTCCTTGCAGTAATAGCACTCAGCATCAGGTTTAGGGCCAGTCTTAGGTTTCACAGGAGGCGTAGCAGCTTTCTTGCCACCCTTCTTGAATTTGCCTTTAGACTTGCCCTGTTTCTTGAAACTGGTGGTCTTGTTGACCATCAACACTTGGTGCTCTTTCTTGATCTCAATCTCAGCAGCTTTAAGCATGGAGAAGAGTTCAGGTAACTCTTTGTTCATGTTCTGCATATTGTAGTTCATCACAAAGTTCTTGTAACTAGGTGGCAGTGATTGAAGGATACGATTAATCCCCAGTCTGTTAGGAATAACTATTTCCAAGTCACTGAGTTTCTTCGCATGCCCGGTCATAACGAGCATGTGCTCACTAACGGAGCTACCTTCTTCCATCATGCAACTGAAGAAGTGTTTCGATGCTTCATAGCATTCCACGGCCGCATGAGTTTCAAAAATAGTCTTCAACTCTTTTATCAACTCATGTGGATCGTGGTGCTCAAAACGTTTTTGAAGATCGACTTCCAGACTGCATAGGATGGCACACTGAACTTGAGAGTACCGAGTTTTCCGAGTCGCGTAAACATTCTTTACTTCATCGGTTTCAGTTTCTGCAGGAGGGTCACCTAGCGGTGCATCAAGCACATATTGCAGATTTCCGCCAGCGAGGAAAATCCTCACATGACGGAACCAGTCGGTGAAGTTGCTACCGTTGCTCTTAAGCTTTTCTTTCTCTAGGAACTGGTTAAAATTGATTGGGGACGCCATATCTACAACATATATTTGCAATAGTTTAGACTAAGTTTATGACAAATTGAGTTCAAATTTTAATTCAACTTAATTAAAAACTAGGTGAACTCCCACTCAAAACAATATCCCTCGCATTGTCTTAGTGATCACACGAACCAAATCCACCGCACCTAAGTCCGATCATCACGAGACAAGGTGTGATTTCAATGGCGAACATTCAAAGTGTTCATCATATCAACCATATGATTCATGCTCTACCTTTCGGTATCACGTGTTCCGAGACCATGTCTGTACATGCTAGGCTCGTCAAGGCCACCTTAGTATCCGCATGTGCAAAACTGTCTTGCACCCGTTGTATGCACTTGTTGATTCTATCACACCCGATCATCACGAGATGCTTCGAAACGACAAGTCTTGGCAACGGTGCTACTAAGGATGAACACTTTATTATCTTGAGATTTTAGTGAGGGATCATCTTATAATGCTACCGTCGCGATCTAAGCAAAATAAGATGCATAAAAGGATTAACATCACATGCAGTTCATATGTGATATGATATGGCCCTTTTGTCTTTGCGCCTTTGATCTTCATCTCCAAAGCACGGACATGATCTCCATCATCTTCGGGCATGATCTCCATCATCGTCGGCGTAGCGTCAAGGTCAATGGCGCCGTCTTCATGATTGTCCTCCATGTAGCAACTATTACAACTACTTTGAAATACTACTCAACATGAATTTTAAAGACAACCATAAGGCTCCTGCCGGTTGCCACAATACAATAATGATCATCTCATACATATTCATCATCACATTATGGCCATATCACATCACCAAACCCTGCAAAAACAAGTTAGACGTCTCTAATTTGGTTTGCATATTTTACGTGGTTTAGGGTTTTCGATATAGATCTAATCTACCTACGAACATGAACCACAACGGTGATACTAGTGTTGTCAATAGAAGAGTAAATTGAATCTTCACTATAGTAGGAGAGACAGACACCCGCAAAGCCACTTATGCAATACAAGTTGCATGTCGAGCGTGGAGCAAATCTCATGAACGCGGTCATGTAAAGTTAGCCCGAGCCGCTTCATCCCACTATGCCACAAAGATGCAAAGTACTCAAACTAAAGATAACATAAGCATCAACGCCCACAAACCATTGTGTTCTACACTCGTGCAACCATCTATGCATAGACACGGCTCGATACCACTGTAGGATAACGTCAGAAACCCACCGGCGGGCAGCGACGGGCAACACCGTAGAGCCGGGAACAACCTAGAGCTGCGGCTGGCTGAGGTCCCTCCGAGCGACGGCCCGCAAAGCCTTCTGGTCACACGTCCGATGCTGATCGCAAGGGCGTGCCACCTGACCTATACCTGGTCAGGAAGGTGATGGAGATGCCTCGCTTAGTTTCCTGCATGGCATACACGTAAACATTAAATACGAGCCTCGATCGGCTCTCAGGTTATCCCGTGAATCGGCTCAAGGAGCCGATCCACCCATGATTCGTACGAGGTGCACGAATATATGGTGGTCCTGCTTGATCAAGATAAAGCTAATGAGATCTATGACGATTTAGGGTTTTCACCGCATAATCGGATCATCCTACTCACGGTTGGGCCTCGCGGCCACGCACGGTGATCGTAAGCCGATCCTAAACAAGGCCTAAAAACCAACACGAGGTTGATCCCCGGAACATCCTGTTTAGGGCTAGCGAACGACACCCTACGTGCCGCTGGATCCTCCACCCCTTTGTAAGGCCTAACTATTGCAGATATTAAACTAATCCTTGTAGAACAAGGAGCAATCGTAACGGATCAGATCTACTAAATAATGATCAAGCGGGGTGCCGCCCCCACACCTAAGATAGGTGTGAGGGCGGCTAGACATGCAAGGGTTGCACTACGATAGCATATTACGCGAAGAACTATGCTAACCCTAACACATCTATGATAACTACGTTGCTCGCCATCAACAAGGCTTCAGTACGAGCAACGCATGAACAACGTGAGCTTGTGCTGCCTAGATTGCAAGATGCGATCTAGGCAGCATGTTGCTTACCGGTAGAAACCCTCGAGACGAAGGAGTTGGCGATGCGCCGAGATTGATTTGTTGGTTGAACGTTGGTTGTTGTTTATTCCATAAACCCTAGATACATATTTATAGTCCAGGGGACTTTCTAACTTAGACGTGCACCTAACCGTGCACGGGTAAAATTCTAACTAACCGACACGTATCCTAATATGTTACAGATACAAAGGCAAACTAGCCCAAACTCAGCATAACAGGCCGATTCACGTAATTCTTCCATGTATATTCTTCAATTTCATCTTGATCGCGGCCCACCTCTGGCTCGGTCAAATTCTGGTGATAACACATGCCCCCCTGGTTTTGGAATTGGTAATTCCAAAATCACTCTGCTTTTCCTTCGTCGGGTCATGTCGTGGCAGAACCGTTGCAGTATCCGTCATCATGATGCCTTGCCTTCTCAACTTCTCCGCGTGACCTGGCAGTTTTTTTTTCTTTTAGGCACCACTTCCTCGGAAACTGCTGTGGCATTGAATTTCCACTATATCCCCTTTTATTTAACCGCTCCGCACAGTTTATTTCCGCATCTTCTTCGCATTAGCACTCCAAAAGCCCTCCTGTGCCACCATGTCTTCTTCCTCCTCTGCCTCATCGGATCTTTCCACCCAGTCCTCTTCCTCCCGCGAGCCGACGCCGGAACCGAACCCGGCGGAGGTCCACGCAGCCAACATCCGCCGCGCCATTGAGGCCGGGGAGGAGTCTAGCCATGACTTCTCCATCTGGTCGGAGGACGACAAGTCCCTGACCGACGGGGAGAGCGACCTCCGCTTCCTCGCCGACGGGGAAACGGAGGAGGAGAGCGACGACGACCGCTTCTTGATACGTCCAATTTGCATCACTATTTTATATCATAATTTGCTGTTATTCATTGATATATTTCATATTGGGACACAATACTTATGTTATTTCATCTATTTTGCATGTTTCATCATTATTGGGAGATCAAGCACCGGAGCCAGGATTCTGCTGGAAAAAGCACCGTCAGAACGCAATATTTCGGAAGATCAACTGGAAGGAAATTATACCAAAAATCCTATTTTTCAAGATGACGAAGGAAGCCAGAAGGAGGAGCCAGGAGGAGCCAGGTGGGCCCACACCCTAGGCGGCGCGGCCAGTGCCCCGGCCGCGCCGCCATGTGGTCCTGGGGGGCCCACAGCCCCTTTGCCTCCTTTTCGCGAAATCCTTCGTCCGAAAACCTAAGCCAGAGAGGGTACTCGCGAAGAGTTACAGCCGCCTCTGCGGGGCGGAGAACACCAGAGAGAAAAGAGCTCTCCGCGGCGAATCCGCCGGGGAAATTCCCTCCGGGAGGGGGAAATCGACGCCATCGTCACCGTCATCGAGCTGGACATCATCGCCATCACCATCATCATCATCTCCACCATCATCACCGCCGTCATCACCGCTGGACACCGTCACCGCCGTAGCAATTTGGGTTTGATCTTGATTGTTTGATAGGGGAAACTCTCCCGGTATCGATCTCTACTTGTTGTTGATGCTATTGAGTGAAACCATTGAACCAAGTTTATGTTCAGATTGTTATTCATCATCATATCACCTCTGATCATGTTCCATATGATGTCTCGTGAGTAGTTCGTTTAGTTCTTGAGGACATGGGTGAAGTCTAAATGTTAGTAGTGAACTATGGTTGAGTAATATTCAATGGTGTGATATTTAAGTTGTGGTGTTATTCTTCTAGTGGTGTCATGTGAACGTCGACTACATGACACTTCACCATTTATGGGCCTAGGGGAATGCATCTTGTACTCGTTTGCCAATTGCGGGGTTGCGGAGTGACAGAAACCTAAACCCCCGTTGGTATATCGATGCAGGAGGGATCGCAGGATCTCAGAGTTTAAGGCTGTGGTTAGATTTATTCTTAATTACTTTCTTGTAGTTGCGGATGCTTGCAAGGGGTATAATCACAAGTATGTATTAGTCCTAGGAAGGGCGGTACATTAGCATAGGTTCACCCACACAACACTTATCATAACAATGAAGATTATTTAGCCGTATGTAGCGAAAGCACTAGACTAAAATCCCGTGTGTCCTCGAGAACGTTTGGTCATTATAAGTAAACAAACCGGCTTGTCCTTTGTGCTAAAAAGGATTGGGCCACTCGCTGCAATTGTTACTCTCGCACTTTACATACTCGTACTTTATTCCACTGTTACATCAAAACCCCCTGAATACTTGTCTGTGAGCATTTACAGTGAATCCTTCATCGAAACTGCTTGTCAACACCTTCTGCTCCTCGTTGGGATCGACATTCTTACTTATCGAAGATACTACGATACACCCCCTATACTTGTGGGTCATCAAGACTATTTTCTGGCGCCGTTGCCGGGGAGTGAAGCGCTATTGGTAAGGGAAACCTTTACTGTTTGTGCTGATTTTATTTCTGCCTGCTGCTATAAGTCATTATGGAGAGATCTTCTCTTCAATTTTTATTTGGGAAATCTACTACTACTGCAACGGTAGTGGATGAGGCGCCAGGTGAGGAAGTAATACCATATAAAATACCTATGAAAATTATTGAACGTGTTATGGATAACCGCTATGAAGGGGATGGAACTGTCCATCCCGGTGATCATTTACTGTTTTTGCATGAATTATGCGGGTTATTCAAATGTGCAGGTATTGCTATGGATGAAGTGAGGAAGAAACTATTCTCTTTATCGCTGTCTGGTAAAGCGGCGCATTGGTATAAATTACTGGATAATGGGGATTCTCTTGAATGGAATGATATTGTGCCCCGGTTTTATTCTAAGTTCTATCCTCCAAGTGAAATTCATAAGGATCGGAATCGCATATATAATTTTTGGCCTCATGATGGAGAGAGTATTGCCCAAGCTTGGGGGAGATTGAAGTCTTTAATGCTCAAATGCCCCATTCATGAGCTTCCTGGTAATGTTATTATTGATAATTTCTATGCAAGACTTTCTTTTCAAGACAAGACCTTGCTGGATACTTCTTGTTCTGGATCATTTACACGCAACAAAGAAGAGTTTAAAAGGGACCTTCTTGATCGGATCCAAGAAAATACTGAAGGTTGGGAGAACGACAAGGATAGAGAATCAGGTATAATTTATGATTATAAATGCATTGAAGCTTTTATGGATACTGATAAATTTCGTAATATGAGTGCTACATATGGTCTTGATTCTCAAGTTGCAAATCTTTATAAAGCTTTTGCCTCTCATTATGAATTGCCAAAGAAGAATTTTGATAAGTATCATGAACCGTATAAAGATAAAATTGATTCATCTATTAATAAATGCGTTGTAGTTGAAACTGCTGATCATGTTATTCCTGAAGCTTATATTGAAAAAACTCCTTTCCCTGCTAAAATGAAGGAGTACTGTTATAAATAGTGCGGTTCATAAAAGTGAAAAGAAACCTATAGAACCCGAAGAACAAATAAAAGTTGAACCTGCGTTGCAATAGTTAAAGATCTTGTGACTGAAAATGTGGAGGATGGTCATATTATTTTCTGTGAAGATGCTTCTAATATTGTTTCACATCCTAATAAACCCAAACAAGCTAGTGTTCCTATGCTATCTGTTAGAATTGGTGATCATTGCTATTATGGATTATGTGATATTGGTGCAAGTGTTAGTGCTATTCCGTATGAGCTTTACATGGAGATTATGCACGAAATTGATTCTTGTGAACTTGAAGATATTGATGTGGTTATTCAGCTGGCTAATAGAGAAACTATTTCTCCAATTGGTATTGTTCGAGATGTGGAAGTTTTATGCGGTAAGATTAAATATCCTGCTGACTTTTTGGTACTTGGTTCTGCTGCTAGTGATTATTGTCCTATTATTTTTGGTAGACCTTTTCTAAATACTTGTGGAGCTATTATAGATTGCAAGAAAGAGAAAATTTTGACTAAATTTGCTGGTGAATCTTATGAGTTTAACTTCTCTAAATTTACTAAAACTCCTTATAAAGCTGATTTGCCTAGTAATGATTTTAAAATGGAGCAATGTGCATCTATTGTTCTTGTTCCTAATAATCCTTTGCAGCAACATTTGGAGGATAGCGAGAGTGAAATTTTTAGGAAAGAAAGAGATGAGCTTGAGGAAATTTTTCTTCGCCAACCTATTCTCAAGCATGATTTACCGGTGGAAGATTTGGGTACAACACCGCCACCAAAGGAAGATCCTGTTTTTGATTTAAAGCCTTTGCCTGATAATCTTAAATATGCTCATATTGATGATAAGAAAATATATCCTGTTATTATTAGTTCTAAGCTTTCAGAGATTGAAGAAGAAAGGTTATTGGAAATATTGAAGAAGCACCGAGGCGCTATTGGCTACACTCTTGATGATTTGAAAGGGATTTCTCCTTCTATTTGCCAACATGCTATTAATATGGAAGATGATGCAAAGCCTGTTGTTGAACATCAACGTCGTCTAATTCCAAAGATGAAGGAAGTGGTAAGGAATGAGGTATTACGACTCCTTGAAGCTGGTATTATATATCCTATTGCTGATAGTAGATGGGTTAGTCCTGTGCATTGTTCCAAGAAAGGAGGTATGACTGTTGTGCCTAATGATAATAATGAGCTCATTCCTCAAAGAGTAGTTGTAGGGTATAGAATGTGCATTGATTTTCGAAAAGTTAATAAAGTTACTAAGAAAGATCATTACCCTTTACCATTTATTGATCAAATGCTAGAAAGATTGTCTAAAAATACTCATTTTTGCTTTCTTGATGGTTATTCTGGGTTTTCACAAATTGCTGTTAAAGCTAAAGATCAAGAGAAAACCACCTTTACTTGTCCCTATGGAACTTATGCTTATAGGCGCATGCCTTTTGGTTTATGTAATGCTCCTGCTACTTTTCAAAGATGCATGCCTGCTATTTTTCATGGTTTTTGTGAAAGTATTGTAGAGGTATTCATGGATGATTTTTCCGTCTATGGGAATTCTTTTGATAGTTGCTTGCGAAACCTTGATAAAGTTTTGCAGAGATGTGAAGAAACTAACCTTGTTCTTAATTGGGAGAAATGCCACTTTATGGTTAATGAAGGAATTGTATTGGGACATAAAATTTCTGAGAGAGGTATTGAAGTTGATAGAGCTAAAGTTGAAGCAATTGAGAAGATGCCCTATCCGAGGGACGTTAAAGGTATTCGTAGTGTTCTTGGTCATGTTGGGTTTTATAGGAGATTTATTAAAGATTTCTCCAAGATTTCAAAGCCTCTTACTAATCTTCTTCAAAAAGATGTACCATTTGTTTTTGATGATGATTGTAAGGAAGCTTTTGAAACTCTTAAGAAAGCCTTAACAACTGCTCCTATAGTTGAACCTCCTGATTGGAACTTACCCTTTGAAATTATGTGTGATGCTAGTGATTTTGCTGTAGGCGCTGTTCTTGGACAGCGAGTAGATAAAAAACTGAATGTTATTCATTATGCTAGTAAAACTCTTGATGCTTCTCAAAGAAATTACGCTACAACTGAAAAAGAATTATTAGCTGTAGTCTTTGCTTGTGATAAATTTAGATCTTATATTGTTGATTCAAAAGTTACTATTCATACTGATCATGCTGCAATTAGATACCTAATGACAAAGAAAGATGCTAAGCCGAGGCTTATTAGATGGGTACTTCTTTTGCAAGAATTTGATTTACATATTGTAGATAGGAAAGGTGCTGATAATCCTGTTGCTGATAATTTGTCTAGATTGGAAAATATTGCTTATGATCCTGTTCCTGTTAATGATAGTTTTCCAAATGAACAATTGGCTGTAATAAAGGTGAGCTCGCGAGACACTCCTTGGTATGCTGATTATGCTAACTTTATTGTTTCCAAGTACTTGCCTCCAACCTTTTCAGCTCAGCAAAGGAGGAAATTCTTTTATGATTTGAGGCATTATTTCTGGGATGACCCACACTTATATAAAGAAGGAGTGGATGGTATTATGCGAAGATGTGTTCCCGAATATGAACAACAGGAGATATTGAGTAAATGTCATGGTAGTGCTTATGGAGGACATCACGCCGGAGAAAGAACCGCGCAAAAGGTTCTACAATCAGGTTTTTATTGGCCAACTCTCTTCAAGGATGCGAGAAAGTTTATTTTATCTTGTGATGAATGCCAAAGGGTTGGTAATATCTCCAGACGCAATGAAATGCCTATGAATTATACTCTTGTTATTGAACCGTTTGATTGTTGGGGATTTGACTTCATGGGACCTTTTCCGTCTTCAGAAGGTAACACTCATATACTTGTTGCTGTTGATTATGTTACTAAATGGGTGGAAGCTATACCTACAAAAAGTGCTGATGGTGAGACCTCTTTAAGAATGCTCTTAGATATTATTTTCCCTAGATTTGGAGTACCTAGATATATTATGACTGATGGAGGTTCTCATTTTATTCATGGAGGTTTTAGAAAAACTCTTGCTAAGTATGGTATTAATCATAGAATTGCTTCTGCTTATCATCCTCAAACTAGTGGTCAAGTAGAATTATCAAATAGAGAGATTAAATCTATTTTGGGAAAGACTGTTAATAAAACTAGAAAGAATTGGGCTAGTAAATTGAAGGATGCACTTTGGGCTTATAGAACTGCTTACAAAAATCCCATGGGAATGTCACCTTATAAAATGGTTTATGGGAAAGCTTGTCATTTACCTTTAGAACTAGAGCACAAAGCTTATTGGGCTGTTAGAGAATTAAATAAAGATCCTAAACTTGCCGGTGATAAGAGGTTGCTGCAATTGAGTTCTCTAGATGAATGGAGAAGTGAAGCTTATGAAAATGCTAAACTCTTTAAAGAGAAAGTTAAAAAATGGCATGATAGGAGGATTATCAAAAGAGAATTTAATATTGGGGATAAAGTCCTATTGTATCGGTCTCGTCTCAGATTCTTTGCAGGGAAATTACTCTCGAAATGGGAAGGACCATATGTTGTCGAGGAGGTGTATCGTTCAGGAGCAATCAAAATTAGCTCTCTCCAAGGCAATGCTACGCAAGTGGTGAATGGACAAAGACTCAAGCATTATATCTCGGGTGATTCTTATAATGTTGATGTTGATATTATTCAAGTGGAAACACCGGAGGCTTACATCAAAGGGCAAATTGACAGTCCGCCAGAACTCGACTTTGAATAGGTAACAATACTGGTAATGAAAAGTACGCAATTTACTTTCCGAACAATATTTTTACTGTTTTTGGAAAATATGAGAAATTACGAGTTCGAAACGGAGTGGAAAGAACGCACGAGGGCGTGGCACCATAGGCCGGCGCGGCCTGACCTGGGCCCGCGCCGCCCTATGGTTTGGCCGCCCCGTCGCCCCTTTCCGACTCTGGTTCGATCTGGTACTTTCCGTTTGTCGTGAAAATTTTTGCTATATAATCCCCCGGACCCCTGGAGGTCCGTATATCGTGTTCTCGACGTGTTTTGTTTCGAGCTGTTTCTGCCAGGATCTGTTTTCGGTTTAGAAGCACCATGGTCTCCAAGAACAAGGGCAAGGAGTTTCCGGATGAAGATGATCGAGATCTTGGGTGGAAAGAGGAAGACAAGGACGTCAAGGAAGAAGATGAAGAAGAGGTGGAGGAAGACTCGCGCGCACACCCGCGTGCTACTATCGCAAGCATCAAGGTGGTGGACAACCCTTTTAGTGCAAACAAGAGCGCAAGAATTCGCACTGGAGGAGCGGTTCCACGTCATTACCTAGCTCCGAAAACATCTCCATCAGGCACTCATCACCCCTTCCACAATCTAATTTTCAATAATCAAATTGAAGGGACTCCCAAGGCAGCATTGCCTAGCCAGTGGGATATAGATCGCTCTAACACTGCAGGAGAGAAGGAGCCTGAGGCTGAAGAGTGGGGAAATAACTCCAAGAGCTGGGACTCGCCATCAGACAGACTCTTTAACCGCGTCGAGCACAATTCAGAGATGATTCGCAATCTCATATACAGGATTGACGAGCTTCAGGAGCTTATTGAGAAGCTTGTCAGGAATTCATCACCACCATCGCCGAAGGAGTAATTCATCATCGGTATTGGCATCCCCTTGGTTTGTTCCAAGCTTGGGGAGTGCCGCGGTATCACATTATCACTACCTTTTACTTTTACTGTCAAGTAGTGTCATATCATGAGTAGGGAAGTTATCATATAAGATGGGTTGCGTTTGGAAGTATCTCTCCTTTAGTTGGTTGTCTATGTATCCCTTGGTGTGAGTTATCGTTATGGAATATTAATGAGAAGTCTTATCATTTACATATTGCACATCTTATTTTAGTTTGCAATCTCTACTATATGATTCACCTTGTTGTTAGTATTGGTATCACTTTGGGAGCATTGAATAAATCTATTTGGTTTTGGCAAACTTAGCATTGGTCAATAGCAACAACACCTTGAGGTTTAAGTAGAAAAGAGAAATACATGTAGATGTTTCATTGTCTTTCTTGTTAGCTCATAGCTTATTATTCTGAAGTTAAAATTGTTTGTACTTACAAGGAAGATGCATGATTGTTTCTATCATATGTATATTTGTTTGTTTCCCTCAACTCTTATGCTTGCTAATTAACCTTGCTAGCCAAAGACCTGTACTGAGAGGGAATACTTCTCGTGCATCCAAACCTTAAACCAAACCTATGTCATTTGTGTCCACCATACCTACCTACTACATGGTATTTTCTGCCATTCCAAGTAAATACTTCATGTGCTACCTTTAAACAATTCAAAACTTAGTATATCTTATTTGTGTCAATGTTTCATAGCTCATGAGGAAGTATGTGGTGTTTTATCTTTCAATCTTGTTGGGCAACTTCCACCAATGGACTAGTGGCTTCATCCGCTTATCCAATAATTTTGCAAAAAGAGCTGGCAATGGGATTCCCAGTCCCAAATTAATCAAACTAAATAGACACTCCTCCATGGTATGTGATTGATGGACGGCACCCGAAGGATTCGGTTAGCCATGGCTTGTGTAAGCAAAGGTTGGGGGAGTGTCATCATCATAATAAAACTAAAATAAAAAGGCACTCCTTCATGGTATGAGATTGTTGGCAGGCACCCGAGGATTCGGTTAGCCATGGTTTGTGAAAGAAAGGTTGGAAGGAGTGCCACACAAAATGAAAATAATATGGGAGCCGCTCTTAGGAGGTTGTCTGGCAAGGGGGTTAGAGTACCCGCTACCATCGTTGACAACAACAAACACCTCTCAAAATGTTACTTTTATTCTCTTTATATGATTGCAAAACTGAAAAAAGCTCTAGCACATGATTTAATCGCTTCCCTCTGCGAAGGGCCTGTCTTTTACTTTATGTTGAGTCAAAACCTATTTCCCTCCATCTCAAGCAAGCATTTGAGTAGTTGTGATCAAACCATTATATTGTGATTTGCTTCATCATGTCTTTTATTCTTCCTTGTTTAGTACAAGTTTTATCTGAATGAATATAGCTTTGCAAGTTATCAATGATCATGAGAAGACCATTATGATTGAGTATGCAAGTTGTGCCTTATAAACTTTAACATGAGAGCGCTGCTCAATGAGATAAATATAATCTGTTAATTGTTCTCTGACCAAGAACGAAGTTTGCCATCACCAATTATGATTTCTTATGCACCTTTACTTGTGATTACCTTATACTTGTTTCAAGTTGAGTTATAAGAGGTTGTTTACTATAATGTCCTGTGTGAATGAATATGATGCTTCTTGTCCGTATTTTATTTATCGACTCTTCACTCCATAAACATGTGGTCATGTCTATCGAGTTCGCTTGGGGACAAGCGAAGTCTAAGCTTGGGGGGAGTTGATACGTCCAATTTGCATCACTATTTTATATCATAATTTGCTGTTATTCATTGATATATTTCATATTGGGACACAATACTTATGTTATTTCATCTATTTTGCATGTTTCATCATTATTGGAGGATCAAGCACCGGAGCCAGGATTCTGCTGGAAAAAGCACCGTCAGAACGCAATATTTCGGAAGATCAACTCTGGAAGGAAATTATACCAAAAATCCTATTTTTCAAGATGACGAAGGAAGCCAGAAGGAGGAGCCAGGAGGAGCCAGGTGGGCCCACACCCTAGGCGGCGGCCAGGCCCCGGCCGCGCCGCCATGTGGTCTGGGGGGCCCACAGCCCCTTTGACCTCCTTTTCTTCGCGAAATCCTTCATCCCGAAAACCTAAGCCAGGGAGGGTACCTCGCGAGGAGTTACAGCCGCCTCTGCGGGGCGGAGAACACCAGAGAGAAAAGAGCTCTCCGGCGGGCAGGAATCGGGAAATTCCCTCCGGAGGGGGAAATCGACGCCATCGTCACCATCATCGAGCTGGACATCATCGCCATCACCATCATCATCATCTCCACCATCATCACCGCCGTCATCACCGCTGGACACCGCCACCGCCGTAGCAATTTGGGTTTGATCTTGATTGTTTGATAGGGGAAACTCTCCCGGTATCGATCTCTACTTGTTGTTGATGCTATTGAGTGAAACCATTGAACCAAGTTTATGTTCAGATTGTTATTCATCATCATATCACCTCTGATCATGTTCCATATGATGTCTCGTGAGTAGTTCGTTTAGTTCTTGAGGACATGGGTGAAGTCTAAATGTTAGTAGTGAACTATGGTTGAGTAATATTCAATGGTGTGATATTTAAGTTGTGGTGTTATTCTTCTAGTGGTGTCATGTGAACGTCGACTACATGACACTTCACCATTTATGGGCCTAGGGGAATGCATCTTGTACTCGTTTGCCAATTGCGGGGTTGCCGGAGTGACAGAAACCTAAACCCCCGTTGGTATATCGATGCAGGAGGGATCGCAGGATCTCGAGTTTAAGGCTGTGGTTAGATTTATTCTTAATTACTTTCTTGTAGTTGCGGATGCTTGCAAGGGGTATAATCACAAGTATGTATTAGTCCTAGGAAGGGCGGTACATTAGCATAGGTTCACCCACACAACACTTATCATAACAATGAAGATTATTTAGCCGTATGTAGCGAAAGCACTAGACTAAAATCCCGTGTGTCCTCGAGAACGTTTGGTCATTATAAGTAAACAAACCGGCTTGTCCTTTGTGCTAAAAAGGATTGGGCCACTCGCTGCAATTGTTACTCTCGCACTTTACATACTCGTACTTTATTCCACTGTTACATCAAAACCCCCCGAATACTTGTCTGTGAGCATTTACAGTGAATCCTTCATCGAAACTGCTTGTCAACACCTTCTGCTCCTCGTTGGGATCGACATTCTTACTTATCGAAGATACTATGATACACCCCCTATACTTGTGGGTCATCACTTGTCCTGCGACTTCACCTCTCCCGAGGAGGTGGAGGAGGAAGAGAGGAGGAGGAGGAGGACGACACCTCCTCCGACGAGCCGCCGGCCAAGCGGTTCTGCCCCTGGCCGGGGAACCTCAGCGACTTCGACAGCGACGACGACGACGCTGACGAAGAGGATGAGGACAATGAGGGCCCGGTCGGCGGCCATTGGAGCGACGACGAGCCCGCCGGGAGCAGCGCCGACAGCGGCGACGACGGCGACGACGAGGGCAGCGACGGCCCGTAGATAGGACCTCTAGTATAGGACCAGTAGTAGTAGATGGGGCAATGTATCCCCTAGTACTTCCTTTTGAGAGCAATCAGCTCTTTATGTAAGAAATCTATCAATGAAGAACTTTCCCCAATTTGATCTTGCCGATTTCCTTTGAGTTTAATTTAGCCGATTTCTTCTTATACTGATCTTGCCGATTTGTCCCCTTTGCCAATGCGTAATGAGCCGATAGCAACGCATCGGTCCTTTAAAAATCACCCTTCCATCCTTCAACTGATGATTTTGAAATCTGGTGGATAATGTAGAATCTTCAGGGAAGCCTTTGAATTCTTCCAACCAAACCTAATGGTCTTCTTTAATACTCATCATTTGTGAAGAAGGTGGCGACGAAAGACCAGCCGATGGTACCCCAATCGGCTCTTAAACAGAGTATCCACCAGGCCTGCTGCCCCCCCCTTCTGTCAACACGGCTGAACTAGCACCAAAGATTGGAAATCCTCGACAAGAAGGTTCAGGAACCCGGATCGGCTCGAAGCAGCTGAAGAAATTTCCATTGTTTTACTCCCGCGAAGAAGCAGAAGGCACCACAGTTGGCCTGGATTTGGTGGAGATTCGGTAAACCTCGCATAATTCCACTAGAGTCGATGGCTGCGCATCGGCTGCTTCTCAATTCTAAAGTCGATGCCCTTGCATCGGCTGTCAAATTTTTTTTACTGGCCGATTTTCTCCTATCGGCCCCAATATTTCACTGCACACATGTCCTCCTGCACCTGTTCCCATGTTCATCGTGTTTAGGTGCCCCCCGAGCCGAATCTGTCAGGGAATGGCAGATATCGGCTCTGTAATTCGCACGTCGGCTCCTGATAGGATCAAGGACGAACACAAGCAGAACATGTGGTGAGGATAATTTTGGCCGATCGCTGGAATCGGCCTCCATATCTATTGAAGTGTTGACTGAAGGTTCTGTAATGCTCCTTCATAATTTTTGGGGCCGATCACAAGGATCAGCCTCGCCCCGTTTGCTCATTGCTTTGCCTCAGCTACATGGTCAGGCCAGTGGATAAAACCAGCTTAACCCTTCCCTTCGTCACGTCGATGCGCTCGCAGTCGTCCAAATTGATACCTGAGAGGGGTTCTTGGCCTGCTGCTTCCCATGCGTTCATGCCAGCCGTTGAAATTTCGGCTGAATCATCGGCCTGGACGACTTCTACCTCATCTCCATCCCACTGTATTATGCATTGGTGCATCGTGGAGGGAATGCAGCAGTTGGCGTGGATCCAATCTCTTCCTAGCAGAACAGCATAAGTGCTCGTGCTATCAACGATGAAGAACGTTGTAGGGATAGTTTTCCTTCCTACGGTCAGATCCACGTTCAGAACACCTTGTGCGTCAGACGCTTGGCCGTTGAAATCGCTCAATGTCACGTTGGTCTTGATTAGATCTGAGCTAGAGCGTCCCAGCCGACGTAGCATAGAGTACGGCATGATGTTGACTGCCGCTCCGGTGTCCACCAGCATCTTATTTACAGGCCTCCCATCGATGTAACCTCGCAAGTACAGGGCCTTCAGATGTCTGTAGCTTCTTTCTCGTGGCTTCTCAAAGATAACCGGCCGTGGGCCGCAGTCAAGTTGTGCCACAGGTGCCTCGTCTAATCCTGGAGCACTGAACTCCGAAGGGAGGATGAACACCATGTTTGTGCCAGCCGATGTTTCATCATCGGCTTTCCTTTGCTTGGGGTGCCACTCCATTTTCCGTGGACGACCTCTTCGTCCAGGGTTCGCTGAACTTTCGCAGCCAGATCAGGTCGTGCCTTCCTTAGCGTATGCAAGTATAACCTTTCGGCTTCCTCCAGGCCGCGCAATCGCTGAACCCTGCGCTTTTGTGAACGGCTGAGTCCATCAGGGCACCACCTTGGCCGGTGGTACCTGTCTTCTTCTTCTTCTCCCTCGTCTTCTGAATCCTCGAGATCTGCCCAACGAGGTGACTCAGCGCGTTTGCTTTGTGGCGGGAGAGGCCCTAGGCGCTTGAACACAGACACGTTGGCTGCCTCCTTCTTCTTCCGGTTGCATTCTGGCAATTGCCGATTGTGGGCAATCGGCTCATTCCTGAATCCCAGCAGTGTTCAAGAAGGGGCAGTCCCTGCTCTGTCGTTGTCGTCTTGCTCCCTTGATTTTTCTATGGCACGGCGCTCGTGCTCCTCATCGCGATCATGCCGACGATATCTTCTGGTTTCTAGCCGACGATCTCCTTCATAATCATAGCTGGACCGTCGGCGTTGGTCATACCGACTTACATACTTGTTGAGGAGGTGATCGAGAGAGGTCGCTGATATCTTATGTTCTTCACTTCTCCCTCCGTGACGTAGCGCTTGCCATCATGATGGAGCCGATCGCGTGGAGCGGCCTCTGTGTCCTTGCTACGAGAGCAGCTGCCCTCGTCTACATCTTTGCCAGAGTGGTGCCCAGGTCCTACCATGTTGATGCTGAACGAGGATCCTGGCTGGCAACCTTCAGGGTAAGTGCAGTCTACCATGTTAACGGCGGGAAAGGGCTGGGTGTCGACCTTCATGGCGTACTGGTTGAAAATTAGACGCCCTTTTTCTATCGCCGCTTGGATGTGCTGACGCCACACCCTGCAGTCGTTGGTGGCGTGGGAGAGCGAGTTATGCCATTTGCAGTATGGCTTTCCGTTCAGCTCTTGCACCGTGGGGAATTTGAGACCTTCAGGAATCGTCAACTGCTTCTCCTTGAGCAGGAGGTCAAGATTTGCTCTCTTGGTCACGTCAAAATCAAATCCCCCGGGCGGGCCTGGTGGCTTTACCCATTTGCAGGACACGGGGTTCCCCCGAGTCCATTCAGCCACCGCTACCTCTTGATCTCCCGCAGAAACTTCGTCTTCTCGCATCGACCAGGACTACTGCACGCTTGAATTTGTCCTGGTACAGTCCGGGTGGCGCTGTTCATATGCCGACAGTTTCTGAACCATGTGCGCCAGTGAGGGATAGTCTGCTTGGGAGGCCATGTCCTTGAGCTGTGTTGCGAGGCCTGCTACTGCCAACTCGACTGCTTCCTTTTCAGTTATACGAACCGAATAACATCGGTTCCTAAGATTCCTGAAGCGCTGGATGTATTCTGTCACCGTTTCTCCACGCTTCTGACGTAATTGTGCTAGATCGGCAATGCCGGACTCGGAAGCCTCTGAATGGTACTGCATATGGAACTGCTCTTCCAACTGCTTCCAAGTCCGGATGGAGTCTGGTGGCAAAGAGGTGTACCATCCGAAAGCCGATCCCGTGAGGGACTGTGAGAAGAGCCTCACGCGTAGTTGATCCGACACCGAAGCCGGTCCTAGTTGTGCCAAATATCGGCCTATGTGCTCGATGGAGCTGGAACCATCTGATCCACTGAATTTGGAGAAATCAGGGAGCCGATATTTAGCTGGCAGCGGGATCATCTCATAGTCGTGGGGTGGCTTGGAATAGCCGATTGCCCTCCTTTTCGGCACCATGCCGAACCGATCTCTCAGTATGGTACTGATCTGATCCACTGTGCTGGCTGCAGGAGTTGAACTCTGAAGATTCGCCGGGGTGGCGTACTTAGCCAGCCATGTTTGCTTTTCCAGCTCTGAGCCAACTGCAGGAGCTGAGCTCGGGAGGTTCGTCGGGGTGGCGTACTTAGTTAGCCACGTCTGCTTCTCAAGCTCGCCGACGTTCCTCCTGTCTTCGCCGGAGTCCCCGATGTTGTGGCCTGGTTTGTGAGTGCCCAGTTGCCACAATCTGGCACATACGTGCACGTGTACCCGTGAGGGATCTCCTTAGGCGCCTCGGGCAAGAACTGGTAGTCACTAGGGTCACCACCGATCTTGTAGACGACGAATGCCGGTGTAGCCGGCACTTCTGGTGCTGCCAACGCATATGGCAACGGTGGACGGGACTGGAGTGGCAACTCTCCTTGATGCGTCCCGAGAGCTGGTCCTGACGGCGAGTACTGGTGCCTCATGATCTCCTGGATCACGCGAAGAGCGACACGCTCCAACGTGTTGACCAGGTTCTCAGTGGCGTGTAGCGAGTGAGCCACCAAGTAGTTGATCTCCTGCCGCAGGGACCTGGTGCGTTCTTCCGACGGGGCAGAGAGGTCTATCCCATCTAGTGCACCATTAGGCGAGAACCCCTTCCACCTGATGCCATGTGAACGGGTTCTGTGGAAAGAGCCGATGAGGTCGGCTTCGAGGATGACTTTGATCTCGTCATACTTCTTCTTGAGCTCGTCGTCAGATCCTCGTACGTGACTGGCGTGGCCGTCCGCCATCTCGATGTAGATGGCGATGTGGTTGATGTAGAAGCTGGTCCCACCGGGCGTGCCATGTGTTGACTCCGAAACCCACCGGCGGGCAGCGACGGGCAACACCGTAGAGCCGGAACAACCTAGAGCTGCGGCTGGCTGAGGTCCCTCCGAGCGACGGCCTGCAAAGCCTTCTGGTCACACGTCCGATGCTGATCGCAAGGGCGTGCCACCTGACCTATACCCGGTCAGGAAGGTGTGGAGATGCCTCGCTTAGTTTCCTGCATGGCATACATGTAAACATTAAATACGAGCCTCGATCGGCTCTTATCCCGTGAATCGGCTCAAGGAGCCGATCCACCCATGATTCGTACGAGGTGCACGAATATATGGTGGTCCTGCTTGATCAAGATAAAGCTAATGAGATCTATGACGATTTAGGGTTTTCACCGCATAATTGGATCATCCTACTCACGATTGGGCCTCGCGGCCACGCACGGTGATCGTAAGCCGATCCTAAACAAGGCCTAAAAACCAACACGAGGTTGATCCCCGGAACATCCTGTTTAGGGCTAGCGAACGACACCCTACGTGCCGCTGGATCCTCCACCCCTTTGTAAGGCCTAACTATTGCAGATATTAAACTAATCCTTGTAGAACAAGGAGCAATCGTAACGGATCAGATCTACTAAATAATGATCAAGCGGGTGCCGCCCCCACACCTAAGATAGGTGTGAGGGCGGCTAGACATGCAAGGGTTGCACTACGATAGCATATTACGCGAAGAACTATGCTAACCCTAACACATCTATGATAACTACGTTGCTCGCCATCAACAAGGCTTCAGCACGAGCAACGCATGAACAACGTGGAGCTTGTGCTGCCTAGATCGCAAGATGCGATCTAGGCAGCATGTTGCTTACCGGTAGAAACCCTCGAGACGAAGGAGTTGGCGATGCGCCGAGATTGATTTGTTGGTTGAACGTTGGTTGTTGTTTATTCCATAAACCCTAGATACATATTTCCAGGGGACTTTCTAACTTAGACGTGCACCTAACCGTGCACGGGTAAAATTCTAACTAACCGACACGTATCCTAATATGTTACAGATACAAAGGCAAACTAGCCCAAACTCAGCATAACAGGCCGATTCACGTAATTCTTCCATGTATATTCTTCAATTTCATCTTGATCGCGGCCCACCTCTGGCTCGGTCAAATTCTGGTGATAACAAGGACAACGTTGCATAGAAAACAAAAAAATTCCTACCGCGAACACGCAATCCAAGCCAAGATGCAATCTAGAAGATGGTAGCAACGAGGGGGTATCGAGTCTCACCCTTGAAGAGATTCCAAAGCCTACAAGATGAGGCTCTTGTTGCTGCGGTAGACGTTCACTTGCCGCTTGCAAAAGCGCGTAGAAGATCTTGATCACGATCGGTTCCGGCGCCACGAACGGGCAGCACCTCCGTACTCGGTCACACGTTCGGTTGTTGATGAAGACGACGCCACCTCCCGTTCCAGCGGGCAGCAAGTAGTAGCTCTTCTTGAATCCGACAGACGACGGCGTGGTGTCGGTGGTGGTGGAGAAGTCCGGAGCTTCGCTAAGCGTGCGGGACGTGGTGGAGGAGAGAGGCCGCTAGGGTTTGGGAAGAGGGGGCGCGGCCACTATGGGGTGCGGCCACCTTGGTGGTTCTTGGGTGGCCGGCCCCCTCCCCTTGGCCCCTCATTATATAGGTGGAACCCCAAGTGTTGGTCTCCAAGTCTTCGAATAAGACCCGAACCAAAAACCTTCCATATGGGGGGGAAACCTACCAAGCTAGGACTCCCACTAGAGGTGGGAGTTCCACCTCCCATATGGGGGGTGGCCGGCCCCCTAAGGGGAGTCCACTTGGGACTCCTCCCCCACTAGGGTTGGCCGGCCATGGAGGTGGAGTCCCATGTGGACTCCACCTTCCTTGGTGGTTTCTTCCGGACTTTTCTAGAACCTTCTAGAACCTTCCATAGAACCTTCCGCATCATTTTAATTCACATAAAATGACATCCTATATATGAATCTTATTTCCGGACCATTCCGGAACTCCTCGTGATGTCCGGGATCTCATCCGGGACTCCGAACAAATATTCGAACTCCATTCCTTATTCAAGTTCTACCATT
The DNA here is from genome assembly GCA_030979885.1 of Lolium multiflorum. Taxonomy (NCBI): domain Eukaryota; kingdom Viridiplantae; phylum Streptophyta; class Magnoliopsida; order Poales; family Poaceae; genus Lolium; species Lolium multiflorum. Next base: position 295,051,647 of record CM061748.1, on the reverse strand, counting down.
TCAACATCCAACTTTAAGTGTGTCACCCTACGGTTCGTGAACTATGCGGACATGGTTGAGTACTCACTCCGACCAATAACCAATAGCGGGACCTGGAGATCCATAATGGCTCCCACATATTCAACGATGACTTTAGTGATCGAATGAACCATTCACATACAATACCAATTCCCTTTGTCACGCGATATTTTACTTGTCCGAGGTTTGATCTTCGGTATCACTCTATACCTTGTTCAACCTCGTCTCCTGACAAGTACTCTTTACTCGTACCGTGGTATGTGGTCTCTTATGAACTTATTCATATGCTTGCAAGACATTAGACGACATTCCACCGAGAGGGCCCAGAGTCTATCTATCCGTCATCGGGATGGACAAATCCCACTGTTGATCCATATGCCTCAACTCATACTTTTCGGATACTTAATCCCACCTTTATAACCACCCATTTACGCAGTGGTGTTTGGTGTAATCAAAGTACCTTTCGGTATAAGTGATTTACATGATCTCATGGTCATAAGGACTAGGTAACTATGTATCGAAAGCTTATAGCAAATAACTTAATGACGAGATCTTATGCTACGCTTAATTGAGTGTGTCCATTACATCATTCATATAATGATATAACCTTGTTATTAATAACATCCAATGTTCATGATTATGAAACTAATTATCCATTAATCAACAAGCTAGTTAAGAGGCATACTAGGGACTCTTTGTTGTTTACATATCACACATGTATCAATGTTTCAGTTAATACAATTATAGCATGGTATATAAACATTTATCATAAACATAAAGATATATAATAACCACTTTTATTATTGCCTCTTGGGCATATCTCCAACAGAATGGCCATCTCTTTTGAAGAGAGACACTTGTAGGAAAAGGCCTATCAGATGCGTGGAAAAAAGGACTTAGCGGCATGTGACATGGGCATACCCTTCGGGTACCCATTATTAGTATACCTGGCTCGGCCCAATATGGAGGAGACCCAATATGGAGAAGACCCAACAAGGCAACCCGAAGAAGTAGTCGATTAGGACTCTTGTAAAACCCTAGGTTGGTTGCATATATAAAGCTAGCCAGGGCATCCGAAATAAGGAGGACAACAGATAGAGAGGAAATAGACAACATAGATCCGCCTATGGCGGCACCCTGTAAAGATACTTGTGTTCATATAGTGGATTGCTAGCAGCACGTAGGGATCCACCACCGAGGGACCCGAAGCTGGGTACGTCGTGTGTCTAATCTCGCTCCCGGAATCTCCATCGTCGCCCTCTTCCAAAACCCAAGTCTACAATACGTAGGCATTGGCGAGGTGATCCCTCGTCATTGGCGCCGTCTGTGGGAATCGCGACGACTGGATTTTCTCATTCGGGCGGGATCATTCGTCATCAACAAAATTCAGATTGCATCCAAATAGAAGACAATGGAATTCATCGTCAGCAATTTCATCCGTCGGTTGGCCGGAACTTTTCTCATTAATGGAGCAAAATTATACGCATACGGCGAGGCTGTTTCGCGTCCTGAGATATAGATCAAATCTCGCGTGGAAGCACAGAAGCGCCCCCAGATTCTCCAAAAGAAGCAAGACCAGAAACTCGATAGCACGAATCACATGAAGCCAAAAATGAACGAAGAAGATAGAAGAAGAAGGGTCGATCAAGTTATTAGCTGAAGTAGCAGCGCGCCCCGGCCAAAACTGTCTGTAGTACCGAGACAAGGGTGTATGAGCTGACACGATCAAGGAAAAGGAAAGCAAAAACAGTCCAAGTTCCCAGGAGATGTTTCATGTGAGCAAGCCAAAAGGAAAGAGCAAGAAAGCGAAACAGGATCACGTATTCACAAAGTCAGGAAACATTAAATAAGGAAATCATTGATCAAGACTTCGGATGCTCACGCTGCCAATCACAATATTGAGTTATCGGGCTGCGTGGACATCGTAGGTAAAAATACTTCATCGACTTCATAATAACTGCGGATTACGATACAATTCCGAACTCGATATTGTGGAGCTGCCAGCGCGCGCCCGCCAATACGCGCTCGTCGTCGTGAAGTCTTCATCCGATAAAAAAAAATCAGATTGAACCAAAGCTTCAAGTTGACCGCTATATGGAAGATTTGCCTCCTGCTGCTTGCCATGGACGGGAATCGCTACTGTTGAGGACTAAACCAATGGAACCGATCGCAAGATCCTGCTGTCGAATAACTTCCTTGTTCGGCTGTTCTAAAATCGCAGGAACCCTTGCAAAGTTGAGATCGTGCGGAGTGGTGGCAGAGGCGGCAGCGACACCAGCGCACCACGATAGAGCACAAGCCTAAAGAAACAATCAATGTCGTGGCCGCCGGCGACGAGACGAAGCTGCGACCTACAAGGCCATGAGCTAAAGTAAAAACCTGTGGCACTAGCAGCTCTAATCCAGCGCTTCATCGTGATGTTTCTGGACAAGGAAAAAAGAAGAGGAGATCAATCATTGCAGCCGACGGAATTATAAAGGGAATACATGTTTGCCGATATCAACACTGGCCGAAACTTTACCTAATCGGACCAGCCAGCGCGGCTATCGCGGTCGCAAATTCGCAGCCGATACGAAGATCGGTTCATCAGCGACGAAATATCAGGTGCTATATTTTCAATTAATTACTACTTGCACAATTTGTTTGGCCAGATATTTTTGCCCGTACTATTATTTGCACGTAGGTTTTTGCGCCGCAATATACCTGCAGATTGAAACAAAGCTTCGACTGCTCTGCTGATCGATCGCCCGCCATGGCGCACTTGTCTTACTCCGGGGTTTCGCTGCCATGGACCCGACATCGGACCCGATATATTCGCGTGCTCGCCCTCTTCATCAACTACTTCCGGTCAGACGCCGCAACTTCATCGACATCGTCCGCCACATGACCTGCTTTCACGTTGGCTTCGCCACACCTGATAATAAAGCTAAGTGTTCCTTTTTCAAAAGTTAACTATTATTTAGTTTTCGCCACACCCGAATATTCGGGGGCTGCAACATTGCATCATTACAGCAAATTTACCCGACATTTGGGGCTGCACCATTACTTCATTATCACAAATATATTTGGTTACTTGGTGAATTTCTTTTCTTCGGCTTAGTGGAAATATCTTCTCCGGTTCAATGGAATTATCTTCTTCGGCTCAGTGAAATTATTTTCTTCGGCTCAGTGGAATTATTTTCTTCGACTTAGTGGCTTTATCTTCTTCGGTTCAGTGGATTTATTTTCTTCGGATTACTGGATCGGTTTTCTTTGGGCTATTATTGGTTCACTTATACAATATTACCCGATGCGTTTCCGGGTCAATGGATTCATCTTCTATGGTTATTACTAGAACTATTTTCTTCGGATCAATGGATTCATCTTCTATGATATCAGCGGATTCATCTTCTATGATTATTACTGGATTTTTCGGGCCAATGGATTCATCCTCTATGATATCGGTGGATTCATCTTTAATATATGATCTATATTTAATGGCGTAATCTTCAATATAGATTCATCTCAAATACTTCATCTTAGATTCATCTTCATGGACTCATATTATATTATTGACAATGGCTTCATCCTAAATGGCTTCACCTTATATGACGCCGCGACTCCGTCAACTTCTTTCGACATCATGGCTAACACTCAGGGGCTCGACCATGACTTCGCCTCGGGTCACAACTACGACACAGCATCTAAGAAACAATCATGATATCACCTCAGTAACGCTCGGGGGCTCGGCTATTTCTTCATCAACAATTTTGCGGCATCCACTTTTGCTATTTGGTGGTTTCTACTTTGGCTAGATTTCTTATCTACACTCGAAGACTTCATCATGCATCGACTTCGTCGTGTCCAAAAAGCTAAGTGTTCTTTTATTTTGTACAAAGTTGATTATCGTTTACTTTCGTCGCACCCGACACTCGGGGGCTGCGCGGCATATATTCACTTTACATATCATCAAATCCGAGCATCTGACACCGCATGCGAAAAAGAGAGTCAAGGAAAAGATAGAAAAAGTTTGTTTGTTTGTCCAGGAGAAAGCAAATTTCAAAGTATATAAGAGAGAACCCGACGAAATCTTGAGAGAACCCGACGAAATTTTCTTCAAGAGACAACCCGACAAAATCTTCTTCGGGGAGGAACCCGACGAAATCAAAAGAGCACCCGCCGAAATTTTATTCAGGGAGGTCCCGAAGAATTATCCTCAAAGGAGGACCCGAAGAATTGTCCTCAAAGGAGGACCCAAAGAATTGTCCTCAAAGAGGACCCGAAGAAATTTTCCTGAAGGAGGAACTCGACGAAATTATCATCAAGGAGGAACCCAAAAAAAAAGGAGAGAAAAGAGAAGAGGATAGACAAATCTTCGGGTCCATTGACTCGTCATTTGTTCCGAGCAAGAGTATCGGCGATGTGCCTGCCGACAATATAGAAGAACCCAATATATTCGGCTGTCTCATCACGCCCGAGAAAAATATAGAAGAACCCGCAAAATGGGTCATTGCATCAGCCGAACAAGGCACTCAACAATATATTCTCAGAGCGCTAAAAGTCGCGAATAATCTCTGAATACCGCAAAACTCTGCGAAGGTAAGACCCCAGATCCGTTCTGAGCGGCGTGGCACCGTCTCTGACGTTGGTTTGCTACTTTTTTCCGTATCAACAGATACGAAGAAAAATCCTAACGGACGCGTTAGGTACCCGATAAAACATGACTGGGACTCGATAGAATGGTAAGACCTTAAGCGGCACCTGTCGAGTTAACACCAGTATCCCGGATCATGTCCAGGGACGTGATCTTGAAGTAGGTTTTTGCGGATTGCCACTAGAGCAGTTAACTAGTACCTGATCCGTCAGATGAACTAGCCCCAATTACCATTATCCATGTACAATATAGATATGGATGTCAAATAAAAATAGCAACGGCCTGGAGTCGATAAAAAGAGGGGCTGCACCCAGAAATATAGTAAAGTTCTTTATCGAGTAGTACAACTTGAGTCTATGCCCAGGTGCAAGCACCTGCCCATAGGCTCGGGGGCTACTCTTATCGAGAGCATTGTTCACCCTCCCGATAAGATACAAGAAAGAGGAAAAATTGTGGTGTCGATTAAAAGCAAGTTGAGCCTACACCCAAGTGCAAACACTTGGCTGTAGCCTCGGGGGCTACTCCCATCGGGAGCGCTGGTCGCGCACCCGATAGAAAGATAACTTCGACAACATCTACGACAATTAAGGTTTGTAGACTCAACTCGATTCTACGACTCGAGTGGAGCCTACTCCCATCGGGAGCACATGGATTTCATCAAGTCTTCCAGAAATATAGTTAAGTTCTTCATCGAGTAGTACAACTTGAGTCTATGCCCAAGTGCAAGCACTTGCCCATAGACTCGGGGGCTACTCCCATCGGGAGCGCTGCCGCGCACCCGATAGAAAAATAATTTCAAGAATCGTCGACATCATCTACGCTACACATGATCTACGACATGGACCTCGCCTTGTATTTCTTCGACTTCGGAGATGGTTATGCTTGGAGTTTCTACGCAAGTCTTCGACTTCCCTATAAACTCGGGGGCTACTGACATGGGCATACCCTTCGGGTACCCATTATTAGTATACCTGGCTCGGCCCAATATGGAGGAGACCCAATATGGAGAAGGCCCAATAAGGCAACCCGAAGAAGTAGTCGACTAGGACTCTTGTAAAACCCTAGGCTGGTTGCATATATAAAGCTAGCCAGGGCACCCGAAATAAGGAGGACAACTGATAGAGAGGAAATAGACAACATAGATCCGCCTATGGCGGCACCCTGTAAAGATACTTGTGTTCATATAGTGGATTGCTAGCAGCACGTAGGGATCCACCACCGAGGGGATCCGAAGCTGGGTACGTCGTGTGTCTAATCTCGCTCCCGGAATCTCCATCGTCGCTCTCTCCCAAAACCCAAGTCTACAATACGTAGGCATTGGCAAGGTGATCCCTCGTCAGCATGTAAGTGGCACGCTGCCGGTATCTCGTCGTTGGTAAATGATATCGGCATTGCAGACACCACACCGCTAGTAAAAAGAAACAGATCAGGCACGTACTTTCAATCATCCGTCATAGTATAATTAAGTACGGAGCCTTTAAAGCTTGGTGGAAGCGATTGCAACACTGTATGGAGATCAGACGGAATCTTGCATCCCAGATCTTCAAGACGATGAACGTAGCATGTCATCTTAATGGCATGCCGCCATACTCCTCCATCTTACAAGTGAAGAACTTTTTCAAAGATCCCATGTCTCGCAGCACGGGCTTGAGTACGAAACATATATAGTTTTCAGATCTTCAACCATTTCATAGGTCGCGCAAACTAGTAAGAATGGCACACTTAGTAATAATTTAGTTATCATTGTGTGATTCATACACGTTATAGTCATCCGCATATGCAGTAAAAGAAGTGACGTCACCTAGCGGTGCATTGAGCACATAAGATTTTTTGCGCATAGTGAGGACAATTCTCACATTGCAGTGCCAATCATTGAAGTTTATCCAAGAATTTCAATTTTTCTTTCTCAAGAAACGCATTGATATTGAAAGAAGCTATAGCTTTGGCCATCTACAACATAACATTTGTAAAGAAAATTTATACCATGTTTATGATAATTATTTAAGATTTAATAAAATTACTAATAAACTCCTACTAATTTTAACATCCCTTATAGTTAATTACTGGCACACATTGCAAGTCAACTACACCCCAAATCTGATCATCACGTGAGACGATGTAGCATCAGTGGTAAAGAAGTTAACATTTTGATCATATTATTTATATGACTCATAATCAACCTTTCGGTTTGCCGTGTTCAGAGGTCATGTATGTACATGCTAAACTTGCCAAGTAAAACCCTAGCATTTTTGCATGCACAAAACTGGCTTACACTCGTTGTATGCGAATGCAGAGTTTACAATATCCAATCATCACGAGTTTCTTCAAAAGGACGAACTTTTTCAACGGCGCATACTAAGGAATAGTACATTATTATCTTGATATTATTCTAAAGGATCATCTTATAATGCTAATGTCGTACTATGGAAACTAATATGCATAAATAGGATAAATATCACATGCAATTAAATATGTGATATGGTATAGCCTTTTCCCTCCACATCTGATCTCCATCTCCAATGCACCAGAGTGATCTCCATCATCATGGCACCATCTTCATGGATGGGTCATACAATAATCAAGACAACCATCTGGATCCTGCTGGTTGTTGAAATCATCGACATGCAAGTCGTGATAATATTACAAAACATGTTCATCTCATACATCAAATATATCAAGTCATACTTAGGCCATACCACATGGCATCTCCCGCAAAAATAAGTTAGACGCATCTACTTTGTTATTGCAAGTTTTACGTGGCTTGTATGTATAGAAGAAGAACCGTTGTTACTTACGGATCACAAACCATAAATATTGATAATACAAGTTGCTTATTAACCTTATACAAGCCATCCTTTGCAAAGACCATATCAACTACAATGCGACAAACACCCGCCCAGTTGCTTATGAATACAAGTTGAATGTCGAGCACAAAACCGGCTCGTCCTGGGCCGCTTGATCACAAAATACCGCGATATAGATTAGTACACGTGCGGAGGTTGCAACAAGAAGAGCAAACGCTAACAAGGCTTATTGTGTTCTACTCGCACAAAACATCTATACATAGATCTAGCTTTGATTGGATTTGTACCATAGAAAAACAAAAAATCCATACGGATACGAACAAAACGAGACCCAATCTACAAGAGCCAAGATCTAATCTACAATATGCAAGTAGAGAGGGGGGAGTTGAGATGTACGTACACTTGTAGATCACTAGGAAGCATAAAAACACGATCAATGTAGTTTTCTTTGTCGGGTTCCAATCCGATCTAAGCCGAGATATGCACACGTGCAAATTGATGAAGTCTCCTCCTTCTTTGTCCAACAAGGGAGGTGAAGAGTTAGATGAGATTGGATCCACAACACAACATCGGTGGTGGTGGAATTTATACATGGCGTTGCCTAAGCCGGAGCAGTAGTGGAGAGGGATGATGGGGAGAGGGGTTGGCTAGGGATTTTTCCTTGGACCCTTGTGCTGTTGGAGATATGCCCAAGAGGCAATAATAAAAGTGGTTATTATATATCTTTATGTTTATGATGAATGTTTATATACCATGCTATAATTGTATTAACCGAAACATTGATACATGTGTGATATGTAAACAACAAAGAGTCCCTAGTATGTGATGACCCACAAGTATAGGGGTGTATCGTAGTATCTTCGATAAGTAAGAATGTCGATCCCAACGAGGAGCAGAAGGTGTTGACAAGCAGTTTCGATGAAGGATTCACTGTAAATGCTCACAGACAAGTATTCAGGGGGTTTTGATGTAACAGTTGAATAAAGTACGAGTATGTAAAGTGCGAGAGTAACAATTGCAGCGAGTGGCCCAATCCTTTTTAGCACAAAGGACAAGCCGGTTTGTTTACTTATAATGACCAAACGTTCTCGAGGACACACGGGATTTTAGTCTAGTGCTTTCGCTACATACGGCTAAATAATCTTCATTGTTATGATAAGTGTTGTGTGGGTGAACCTATGCTAATGTACCGCCCTTCCTAGGACTAATACATACTTGTGATTATACCCCTTGCAAGCATCCGCAACTACAAGAAAGTAATTAAGAATTAAATCTAACCACAGCCTTAAACTCTGAGATCCTGCGATCCCTCCTGCATCGATATACCAACGGGGGTTTAGGTTTCTGTCACTCCGGCAACCCCGCAATTGGCAAACGAGTACAAGATGCATTCCCCTAGGCCCATAAATGGTGAAGTGTCATGTAGTCGACGTTCACATGACACCACTAGAAGAATAACACCACAACTTAAATATCACACCATTGAATATTACTCAACCATAGTTCACTACTAACATTTAGACTTCACCCATGTCCTCAAGAACTAAACGAACTACTCACGAGACATCATATGGAACATGATCAGAGGTGATATGATGATGAATAACAATCTGAACATAAACTTGGTTCAATGGTTTCACTCAATAGCATCAACAACAAGTAGAGATCGATACCGGGAGAGTTTCCCCTATCAAACAATCAAGATCAAACCCAAATTGCTACGGCGGTGACGGTGTCCAGCGGTGATGACGGCGGTGATGATGGTGGAGATGATGATGATGGTGATGGCGATGATGTCCAGCTCGATGATGGTGACGATGGCGTCGATTTCCCCTCCCGGAGGGAATTTCCCAGCCGGATTCCTGGCCGGAGAGCTCTTTCTCTCTGGTGTTCTCCGCCCGCGAGGCGGCTGTAACTCCTCGCGAGGTACCCTCCCTGGCTTAGGTTTTCGGGACGAAGGATTTCGCGAAGAAAAGGAGGTCAAAGGGGCTGTGGGCCCCCCAGACCACATGGCGGCGCGGCCAGGGCCTGGGCCGCGCCGCCCTAGGGTGTGGGCCCACCCTGGCTCCTCCTGGCTCCTCCTTCTGGCTTCCTTCGTCATCTTGAAAAATAGGATTTTTGGTATAATTTCCTTCCGAGTTGATCTTCCGAAATATTGCGTTCTGACGGTGCTTTTTCCAGCAGAATCCTGGCTCCGGTGCTTGATCTCCCAATAATGATGAAACATGCAAAATAGATGAAATAACATAAGTATTGTGTCCCAATATGAAATATATCAATGAATAACAGCAAATTATGATATAAAATAGTGATGCAAATTGGACGTATCAACTCCCCCAAGCTTAGACTTCGCTTGTCCCCAAGCGAAACTGAACTCGATAGACATGACCACATGTTTATGGAGTGAAGAGTCGATAAATAAAATACGGACAAGAAGCATCATATTCATTCACACAGGACATTATAGTAAACAACCTCTTATAACTCATATTGAAACAAGTATAAGGTAATCACAAGTAAAGGTGCATAAGAAATCATAATTGGTGATGGCAAACTTCGTTCTTGGTCAGAGAACAATTAACAGATTATATTTATCTCATTGAGCAGCGCTCTCATGTTAAAGTTTATAAGGCACAACTTGCATACTCAATCATAATGGTCTTCTCATGATCATTGATAACTTGCAAAGCTATATTCATTCAGATAAAACTTGTACTAAACAAGGAAGAATAAAAGACATGATGAAGCAAATCACAATATAATGGTTTGATCACAACTACTCAAATGCTTGCTTGAGATGGAGGGAAATAGGTTTACTGACTCAACATAAAGTAAAAGACAGGCCCTTCGCAGAGGGAAGCAGGGATTAAATCATGTGCTAGAGCTTTTTCAGTTTTGCAATCATATAAAGAGAATAAAAGTAACATTTTGAGAGGTGTTTGTTGTTGTCAACGACTGGTAGCGGGTACTCTAACCCCCTTGCCAGACAACCTCCTAAGAGCGGCTCCCATATTATTTTCATTTTGTGTGGCACTCCTTCCAACCTTTCTTTCACAAACCATGGCTAACGAATCCTCGGGTGCCTGCCAACAATCTCATACCATGAAGGAGTGCCCTTTTATTTTAGTTTATTATGATGATGACACTCCCCCAACCTTTGCTTACACAAGCCATGGCTAACCGAATCCTTCGGGTGCCGTCCATCAATCACATACCATGGAGGAGTGTCTATTTAGTTTAATTAATTTGGGACTGGGAATCCCATTGCCAGCTCTTTTTGCAAAATTATTGGATAAGCGGATGAAGCCACTAGTCCATTGGTGGAAATTGCCCAACAAGATTGAAAGATAAAACACCACATACTTCCTCATGAGCTATGAAACATTAACACAAATAAGAGATACTAAGTTTTGAATTGTTTAAAGGTAGCACATGAAATATTTACTTGGAATGGCAGAAAATACCATGTAGTAGGTAGGTATGGTGGACACAAATGACATAGGTTTGAGTTAAGGTTTGGATGCACGAGAAGTAATCCCTCTCAGTACAGGTCTTTGGCTAGCAAGGTTAATTAGCAAGCATAAGAGTCGAGGGAAACAAACAAATATACATATGATAGAAACAATCATGCATCTTCCTTGTAAGCACAAACAATTTTAACTTCAGAATAATAAGCTATGAGCTAACAAGAAAGACAATGAAACAACTACATGTATTTCTCTTTTCTATTTAAACCTCAAAGTGTTGTTGCTATTGACCAATGCTAAGTTTGCCAAAACCAAATAGATTTATTCAATGCTCCCAAAGTGATACCAATACTAACAACAAGGTGAATCATATAGTAGAGATTGCAAACTAAAATAAGATGTGCAATATGTAAATGATAAGACTTCTCATTAATATTCCATAACGATAACTCACACCAAGGGATACATAGATAACCAACTAAAGGAGAGATACTTCCAAACGCAACCCATCTTATATGATAACTTCCCTACTCATGATATGACACTACTTGACAATAAAAGTAAAAGGTAGTGATAATGTGATACCGCGGCACTCCCCCAAGCTTGGAACAAACCAAGGGGATGCCAATACCGATGATGAATTACTCCTGCGGAGATGGTGGTGATGAATTCCCGTCATCAAACTTCCAAGGAAGAGGCTCTCCATCAAGAAACGACATCTTGGTCTCGGGGATCCTGAAACTAGCAGCACGGCTTATGTATTTAAACCTGTTTTCATACTCACAGTTCTGATTCTGAAAATCATAGAGTTGTGCTTGGAGCTTGTTGGTGGTGTCGTGAAGTGAGAGGATGTCGCTCCAAAGCTTTGCAGTTTCCTTCTCATGTTCAGCAATGAGTTCGGACACAATCCTGTGGAAGATATCCACCTCACGCTCAGCCATCTTCTTGTACTTGAAAACCTCTTGTTCTAGCTTCTCCATCCTGTCTTCCAGGCTTCCTTCTTGATGTCTACTTCCCCCTCCTTTCCTGTAGACAGTGTTGGGCCTCCAAGAGCAGAGGTTTGTAGAACAGCATCAAGTTTTCCCTTAAGTGGATACCCAAGGTTTATCGAACTCAGGGAGGAAGAGGTCAAAGATATCCCTCTCATGCAACCCTGCAACCACAAAGCAAGAAGTCTCTTGTGTCCCCAACACACCTAATAGGTGCACTAGTTCGGCGAAGAGATAGTGAAATACAGGTGGTATGAATATATATGAGCAGTAGCAACGGTGCCAGAAAATAGCTTGCTGGCGTGTAGTTGATGGTGGTAGTATTGCAGCAGTAGTAACACAGTAAAACAGTAAACAAGCAGTAGTAACTCAGCAGTATTTAGGAACAAGGCCTAGGGATTACACTTTCACTAGTGGACACTCTCAACATTGATCACATAACAGAATAGATAAATGCATACTCTACACTCTTGTTGGATGATGAACGCATTGCGTAGGATTACACGAACCCTCAATGCCGGAGTTAACAAGCTCCACAATTTGTTCATATTTAAGTAACCTTATAGTGTAAGATAGATCAAAAGACTAAACCAAGTACTAACATAGCATGCACACTGTCACCTTCATGCATATGTAGGAGGAATAGATCACATCAATATTATCATAGCAATAGTTAACTTCGCAATCTACAAGAGATCATGATCATAGCATAAACCAAGTACTAACACGGTGCACACACTGTCACCTTTACACACGTGCAGGAGGAATAGAACTACTTTAATAACTTTGCTAGAGTAGCACATAGATAAATTGTGATACAAACTCATATGAATCTCAATCATGTAAAGCAGCTCATGAGATTATTGTATTGAGGTACATGGGAAAGAGATGAACCACATAGCTACGCGGAGCCCTCAGCCTCGGGGGTGGATTACTCCCTCCTCATCATGGAAAGCGATGGCGGTGAAGATGGCGGTGAAGACGGCGGTGGAGATGGCTCCGGGGGCAATTCCCCGGCTGCCGGAACAGAGAGTTCTGTCCCCCGAATTGGAGTTTCACGACGGTGGCGGCGCCCCGGAGTCTTTTGGAGTTTCGTCAATTGGTCCGTTTTTAGGTCGAAAGGGCTTTTATAGGCGAAGAGGCGCGCGGGGGGGCACTGGGGGCGCCACACCCTAGGCCGGCGCGGCCTAGGCCTGGCCCGCGCCGCCATGTGGTGTGGTGGCCCCCTGGCCCCTCTCCGACTCTTCTTCGGTGTTCTGGACGCTTCCGGGAAAAATAGGAGGTTTGGCGTTGATTTCGTCCAATTCCGAGAATATTGCCCGAACAGCCTTTCTGGAACCAAAAGCAAAAACTGGCACTGTGGCATCTTGTTAATAGGTTAGTTCGGAAAATGCATGAAAATGATATAAAGTGTGAACAAAACATGTTGGTATTGTCATAAAACAAGCATGGAACATCGGAAATTATAGATACGTTGGGACGTATCAGCATCCCCAAGCTTAGTTCCTACTCGTCCTCGAGTAGGTAAACGATAAAAGATAATTTTTGAGGTGACATGCTACCAACATAATCTTAATCATACCATTGTAAAGCATATGAGATGAATGCAGCGATTCGAAACAATGTAAATGCAATGAGTAAACAAGTGAATCATATAGCAAAGACTTTTCATGAATAGTACTTTCGAGACAAGCATCAATAAGTCTTGCATAAGAGTTACTCATAAAGCAATAAATTCATAGTAGAGACATTGAAGCAACACAATGGAAGATTAAGTTTCAGCGGTTGCTTTCAACTTGTAACATGTATATCTCATGGATAGTTGTCAATGCAAAGCAATATAACAAATGCAATAAGCAAGTATATAAGAATCAATGCACAGTTCACACAAATGTTTGCTTCTTGAGGTGGAGAAAGATAGGTGAACTGACTCAACAATAAAAGTAAAAGAATGGTCCTTCAAAGAGGAAAGCATCGATTGCTATATTTGTGCTAGAGCTTTTATTTTGAAAACATGAAACAATTTTGTCAACGGTAGTAATAAAGCATATGTATCATGTAAATTATATCTTACAAGTTGCAAGCCTCATGCATAATATACTAATAGTGCCCGCACCTTGTCCTAATTAGCTTGGACTACCGGATCATCACAATGCACATGTTTTAACCAAGTGTCACAAAGGGGTACCTCTATGCCGCCTGTACAAAGGTCTAAGGAGAAAGCTCGCATTGGATTTCTCGCTATTGATTATTCTCAACTTAGACATCCATACCGGGACAACATAGACAACAGATAATGGACTCCTCTTTTATGCATAAGCATGTAACAACAATTAATAATTTTCTCATATGAGATTGAGGATATATGTCCAAAACTGAAACTTCCACCATGGATCATGGCTTTAGTTAGCGGCCCAATGTTCTTCTCTAACAATATGCATGCTTAACCATAGGGTGGTAGATCTCTCTTACTTCAGACAAGACGGACATGCATAGCAACTCACATGAAATTCAACAATGAATAGTTGATGGCGTCCCCAGTGAACATGGTTATCGCACAACAAGCAACTTAATAAGAGATAAAGTGCATAATTACATATTCAATACCACAATAGTTTTTAAGCTATTTGTCCCATGAGCTATATATTGCAAAGGTGAATGATGGAATTTTAAAGGTAGCACTCAAGCGATTTACTTTGGAATGGCGGAAAATACCATGTAGTAGGTAGGTATGGTGGACACAAATGGCATAGTGTTGTTTGGCTCAAGGATTTGGATGCATGAGAAGTATTCCCTCTCGATACAAGGTTTAGGCTAGCAAGGTTGTTTGAAGCAAACACAAGCACGAACTAGTACAGCAAAACTCACATAAAAGACATATTACAAGCATTATAAAACTATACATCGTCTTCCTTGTTGTTCAAACATCTTACTAGAAAATATCTAGACTCTAGAGAAACCACTCATGCAAACCCAAATTTTAACAAGCTCTATGTATTTCCTCACTAATGGGTGCAAGGTATATGATGCAAGAGCTTAAACAAGAGCACAACAATTGCCAAGTATCACATTATTCAAGACATCACACCAATTTCTACATGTAGCATTTTCCAATTCCAACCATATAATAATTTAACGAAGCAGTTTCAACCTTCGCCATGAATATTATGAGCTAAGAACACATGTGTTCATACGAACCAGCGGAGCGTGTCTCTCTCCCACACAAGCATTTATTCAAACACAAACAAAAACAAAAGCATACAGACGCTCCAAGTAAAGCACATAAGATGTGACCGAATAAAAATATAGTTTCAAGAGAAGGAACCTGATAATTTGTCGATGAAGAAGGGGATGCCTTGGGCATCCCCAAGCTTAGACGCTTGAGTCTTCTTGAAATATGCAGGGATGAACCACCGGGGCATCCCCAAGCTTAGAGCTTTCACTCTTCTTGATCATAGTATATCATCCTCCTTTCTTGACCCTTGAAAACTTCCTCCACACCAAACTCGAAACAACTCATTAGAGGGTTAGTGCACAATAAAAATTAACATATTCAGAGGTGACACAATCATTTTTAACACTTCTGGACATTGCATAATGCTACTGGACATTAGTGGATCAAAGAAATTCATCCAACATAGCAAAAGAGGCAATGCGAAATAAAAGGCAGAATCTGTCAAAACAGAACAGTTCGTATTGACGAATTTTAAAATGGCACCAGACTTGCTCAAATGAAAATGCTCAAATTGAATGAAAGTTGCGTACATATCTGAGGATCATGCACGTAAATTGGCTTAATTTTCTGAGCTACCTACAGGGAGGTGGACCCAGATTCGTGACAGCAAAGAAATCTGGAACTGCGCAGTAATCCAAATCTAGTACTTACTTTTCTATCAACGGCTTTACTTGGCACAACAAAACACAAAACTAAGATAAGAAGAGGTTGCTACAGTAGTAAACAACTTCCAAGACACAAATATAAAACAAAGTACTGTAGCAAAATAACACATGGGTTATCTCCCAAGAAGTTCTTTCTTTATAGCCATTAAGATGGGCTCAGCAATTTTAATGATGCACTCGCAAGAAATAGTATTTGAAGCAAAAGAGAGCATCAAAAGGCAAATTCAAAACACATTTAAGTCTAACATGCTTCCTATGCATAGGAATCTTGTAAATAAACAAGTTCATGAAGAGCAAAGTAACAAGCATAGGAAGATAAAACAAGTGTAGCTTCAAAAATTTCAGCACATAGAGAGGTGTTTTAGTAACATGAAAATTTTTGCAACCATATTTTCCTCTCTCATAATAACTTTCAGTAGTGTCATGAGCAAACTCAACAATATAACTATCACATAAAGCATTCTTATCATGAGTCTCATGCATAAAATTATTACTACTCCCAACATAAGCATAGTTAATTTTATTAGTTGTAGTGGGAGCAAATTCAACAAAGTAGCTATCATTATTATTCTCATCAAGTGTAGGAGGCATAGTATAATCACAACAAAATTTACTCTCCATAGTAGGTGGCACCAAAAGACCACTATCATTATAATCATCATATATGGGAGGCAAAGTATCATCAAAGTAAATTTCCTCCTCATTGCCCGGGGGAATAAAAAGATCATGCTCATCAAAACCAGCTTCCCCAAGCTTAGAATTTTCCATATCATTAGCAACAATAGTGTTCAATGTGTTCATGCTAATATGTTCCATGGGTTTTTTAATTTTCGGATCAAACCATCCATGTCTTAAATCAGGAAATAGAGTAAAAAGCTCATTGTTGTCCATTATGCCTTACTAGTGTAAACAAGAAACAAAAAGTTGCAATTGCAGGATCTAAAGGAAATAGCTTTGAGTACTTACAACGGCGAAAATAGCTTAGTAGCCGAGATCCGGAGTGTGAGTACCTTTTACCTTTCCTCCCCGGCAACGGCGCCAGAAAATACTTGATGCTGTCCAGGACTGGCGCGTGGTTGGCGAGGGAGGAAATTCTGTTGTGTAGCTTTGGTCCCAACGGCGCCGGAAAAGTGCTTGATGTCTACTTCCCCCTCCTTTCCTGTAGACAGTGTTGGGCCTCCAAGAGCAGAGGTTTGTAGAACAGCAGCAAGTTTTCCCTTAAGTGGATACCCAAGGTTTATCGAACTCAGGAGGAAGAGGTCAAAGATATCCCTCTCATGCAACCCTGCAACCACAAAGCAAGAAGTCTCTTGTGTCCCCAACACACCTAATAGGTGCACTAGTTCGGCGAAGAGATAGTGAAATACAGTGGTATGAATATATATGAGCAGTAGCAACGGTGCCAGAAAATAGCTTGCTGGCGTGTAGTTGATGGTGGTAGTATTGCAGCAGTAGTAACACAGTAAAACAGTAAACAAGCAGTAGTAACTCAGCAGTATTTAGGAACAAGGCCTAGGGATTACACTTTCACTAGTGGACACTCTCAACATTGATCACATAACAGAACAGATAAATGCATACTCTACACTCTTGTTGGATGATGAACGCATTGCGTAGGATTACACGAACCCTCAATGCCGGAGTTAACAAGCTCCACAATTTGTTCATATTTAAGTAACCTTATAGTGTAAGATAGATCAAAAGACTAAACCAAGTACTAACATAGCATGCACACTGTCACCTTCATGCATATGTAGGAGGAATAGATCACATCAATATTATCATAGCAATAGTTAACTTCGCAATCTACAAGAGATCATGATCATAGCATAAACCAAGTACTAACACGGTGCACACACTGTCACCTTTACACACATGCAGGAGGAATAGAACTACTTTAATAACTTTGCTAGAGTAGCACATAGATAAATTGTGATACAAACTCATATGAATCTCAATCATGTAAAGCAGCTCATGAGATTATTGTATTGAGGTACATGGGAGAGAGATGAACCACATAGCTACAGCGGAGCCCTCAGCCTCGGGGGTGGATTACTCCCTCCTCATCATGGAAGCAGCGATGGCGGTGAAGATGGCGGTGAAGACGGCGGTGGAGATGGCTCCGGGGGCAATTCCCCGTCCGGCAGGGTGCCGGAACAGAGTTCTGTCCCCCGAATTGGAGTTTCACGACGGTGGCGGCGCCCCTGGAGTCTTTCTGGAGTTTCGTCAATTGGTACTGCGTTTTTAGGTCGAAAGGGCTTTTATAGGCGAAGAGGCGGCGCAGGGGGCACCTGGGCGCCACACCCTAGGCGCGGCCTAGGCCTGGCCCGCGCCGCCATGTGGTGTGGTGGCCCCCTGGCCCCTCTCCGACTCTTCTTCGGTGTTCTGGACGCTTCCGGGAAAAATAGGAGGTTTGGCGTTGATTTCGTCCAATTCCGAGAATATTGCCCGAACAGCCTTTCTGGAACCAAAAACAGCAGCAGGAACTGGCACTGTGGCATCTTGTTAATAGGTTAGTTCCGGAAAATGCATGAAAATGATATAAAGTGTGAACAAAACATGTTGGTATTGTCATAAAACAAGCATGGAACATCGGAAATTATAGATACGTTGGAGACGTATCACTTCTCCTTTAGGACCCTGGACATCCTTGACCTGCAGTTCTCCTTCAACGAGCAGCAACTCCTTGGGGTGCATCCTCAGCTCCTCCATGTACAAGTTGCCAACATCCTTGCTGGAGCTGTCCTTCGGAGTTTCCGACGAAGACATGATGGCTCTAGATCCGAAGCAAATCCTGGCAGAAACAACTCGAAACAAAACACGTCGAAAACACGATATACGGACCTCCAGGGGTCCGGGGGATTATATAGCAAAAAATTTCTCGACAAAAGGAAAGCACCAGATCGAACCAGAGTCGGAAAGGGGCGACGGGCGGCAAACCATAGGTCGGCGCGGGCCCAGGCTTGGCCGCGCCGGCCTATGGTGGCGCCCCCTCGTGCGTCCTTTCCACTCCGTTTCGAACTCGTAATTTCTCATATTTTCCAAAAACAGCAAAAATATAGTTCGGAAAGTAAATTGCGTACTTTTCATTACCAGTACTGTTACCTATTCAAAGTCGAGTTCTGGCGGACTGTCAATTTGCCCTTTGATGAAAGCTTCCGGTGTTTCCACTTGAATAATATCAACATCAACATTATAGGAATCACCCGAGATATAATGCTTGAGTCTTTGTCCATTCACCACTTGCGTAGCATTGCCTTGGAGAGAGCTAATTTTGATTGCTCCTGAACGATACACCTCCTCGACAACATATGGTCCTTCCCATTTCGAGAGTAATTTCCCTGCAAAGAATCTGAGACGAGACCGATACAATAGGACTTTATCCCCAATATTAAATTCTCTTTTGATAATCCTCCTATCATGCCATTTTTTAACTTTCTCTTTAAAGAGTTTAGCATTTTCATAAGCTTCACTTCTCCATTCATCTAGAGAACTCAATTGCAACAACCTCTTATCACCGGCAAGTTTAGGATCTTTATTTAATTCTCTAACAGCCCAATAAGCTTTGTGCTCTAGTTCTAAAGGTAAATGACAAGCTTTCCCATAAACCATTTTATAAGGTGACATTCCCATGGGATTTTTATAAGCAGTTCTATAAGCCCAAAGTGCATCCTTCAATTTACTAGCCCAATTCTTTCTAGTTTTATTAACAGTCTTTCCCAAAATAGATTTAATCTCTCTATTTGATAATTCTACTTGACCACTAGTTTGAGGATGATAAGCGGAAGCAATTCTATGATTAATACCATACTTAGCAAGAGTTTTTCTAAAACCTCCATGAATAAAATGAGAACCTCCATCAGT
Source organism: Lolium multiflorum (assembly GCA_030979885.1). NCBI lineage: Eukaryota > Viridiplantae > Streptophyta > Magnoliopsida > Poales > Poaceae > Lolium > Lolium multiflorum. The sequence goes on along the minus strand of CM061748.1, from coordinate 295,031,972 downwards.
CATAATATATCTAGGTACTCCAAATCTAGGAAAAATAATATCTAAGAGCATTCTTAAAGAGGTCTCACCATCAGCACTTTTTGTAGGTATAGCTTCCACCCATTTAGTAACATAATCAACAGCAACAAGTATATGAGTGTTACCTTCCGAAGACGGAAAAGGTCCCATGAAGTCAAATCCCCAACAATCAAACGGTTCAATAACAAGAGTATAATTCATTGGCATTTCATTACGTCTGGAGATATTACCAACCCTTTGGCATTCATCACAAGATAAAATAAACTTTCTCGCATCCTTGAAGAGAGTTGGCCAATAAAAACCTGATTGTAGAACCTTTTGCGCGGTTCTTTCTCCGGCGTGATGTCCTCCATAAGCACTACCATGACATTTACTCAATATCTCCTGTTGTTCATATTCGGGGACACATCTTCGCATAATACCATCCACTCCTTCTTTATATAAGTGTGGGTCATCCCAGAAATAATGCCTCAAATCATAAAAGAATTTCCTCCTTTGCTGAGCTGAAAAGGTTGGAGGCAAGTACTTGGAAACAATAAAGTTAGCATAATCAGCATACCAAGGGCTATCTCGCGAGTTCACCTTTATTACAGCCAATTGTTCATTTGGAAAACTATCATTAACAGGAACAGGATCATAAGCAATATTTTCCAATCTAGACAAATTATCAGCAACAGGATTATCAGCACCTTTCCTATCTACAATATGTAAATCAAATTCTTGCAAAAGAAGTACCCATCTAATAAGCCTCGGCTTAGCATCTTTCTTTGTCATTAGGTATCTAATTGCAGCATGATCAGTATGAATAGTAACTTTTGAATCAACAATATAAGATCTAAATTTATCACAAGCAAAGACTACAGCTAATAATTCTTTTTCAGTTGTAGCATAATTTCTTTGAGCAGCATCAAGAGTTTTACTAGCATAATGAATAACATTCAGTTTTTTATCTACTCGCTGTCCAAGAACAGCGCCTACAGCAAAATCACTAGCATCACACATAATTTCAAAGGGTAAGTTCCAATCAGGAGGTTCAACTATAGGAGCAGTTGTTAAGGCTTTCTTAAGAGTTTCAAAAGCTTCCTTACAATCATCATCAAAAACAAATGGTACATCTTTTTGAAGAAGATTAGTAAGAGGCTTTGAAATCTTGGAGAAATCTTTAATAAATCTCCTATAAAACCCAGCATGACCAAGAATACTACGAATACCTTTAACATCCCTAGGATAGGGCATCTTCTCAATTGCTTCAACTTTAGCTCTATCAACTTCAATACCTCTCTCGGAAATTTTATGTCCCAATACAATTCCTTCATTAACCATAAAGTGGCATTTCTCCCAATTAAGAACAAGGTTAGTTTCTTCACATCTCTGCAAAACTTTATCAAGGTTTCGCAAGCAACTATCAAAAGAATTCCCATAGACGGAAAAATCATCCATGAATACTTCTACAATACTTTCACAAAAACCATGAAAAATAGCAGACATGCATCTTTGAAAAGTAGCAGGAGCATTACATAAACCAAAAGGCATGCGTCTATAAGCATAAGTTCCATAAGGACAAGTAAAAGTGGTTTTCTCTTGATCTTTAGCTTTAACAGCAATTTGTGAAAACCCAGAATAACCATCAAGAAAGCAAAAATGAGTATTTTTAGACAATCTTTCTAGCATTTGATCAATAAATGGTAAAGGGTAATGATCTTTCTTAGTAACTTTATTAACTTTTCGAAAATCAATGCACATTCTATACCCTACAACTACTCTTTGAGGAATGAGCTCATCATTATCATTAGGCACAACAGTCATACCTCCTTTCTTGGGAACGCAATGCACAGGACTAACCCATCTACTATCAGCAATAGGATATATAATACCAGCTTCAAGAAGTCGTAATACCTCATTTCTTACCACTTCCTTCATCTTCGGAATTAGACGACGCTGATGTTCAACAACAGGCTTTGCATCATCTTCCATATTAATAGCATGTTGGCAAATAGAAGGAGAAATCCCTTTCAAATCATCAAGAGTGTAGCCAATAGCGCCTCGGTGCTTCTTCAATATTTCCAATAACCTTTCTTCCTCAATCTCTGAAAGCTTAGAACTAATAATAACAGGATATATTTTCTTATCATCAATATGAGCATATTTAAGATTATCAGGTAAAGGCTTTAAATCAAAAACAGGATCTTCCTTTGGTGGCGGTGTTGTACCCAAATCTTCCACCGGTAAATCATGCTTGAGAATAGGTTGGCGAAGAAAAATTTCCTCAAGCTCATCTCTTTCTTTCCTAAAAATTTCACTCTCGCTATCCTCCAAATGTTGCTGCAAAGGATTATTAGGAACAAGAACAATAGATGCACATTGCTCCATTTTAAAATCATTACTAGGCAAATCAGCTTTATAAGGAGTTTTAGTAAATTTAGAGAAGTTAAACTCATAAGATTCACCAGCAAATTTAGTCAAAATTTTCTCTTTCTTGCAATCTATAATAGCTCCACAAGTATTTAGAAAAGGTCTACCAAAGATAATAGGACAATAATCACTAGCAGCAGAACCAAGTACCAAAAAGTCAGCAGGATATTTAATCTTACCACATAAAACTTCCACATCTCGAACAATACCAATTGGAGAAATAGTTTCTCTATTAGCCAGCTGAATAACCACATCAATATCTTCAAGTTCACAAGAATCAATTTCGTGCATAATCTCCGTGTAAAGCTCATAAGGAATAGCACTAACACTTGCACCAATATCACATAATCCATAATAGCAATGATCACCAATTCTAACAGATAGCATAGGAACACTAGCTTGTTTGGGTTTATTAGGATGTGAAACAATATTAGAAGCATCTTCACAGAAAATAATATGACCATCCTCCACATTTTCAGTCACAAGATCTTTAACTATTGCAACAGCAGGTTCAACTTTTATTTGTTCTTCAGGTTCTACAGGTTTCTTTTCACTTTTATGAACCGCACTATTTATAACAGAGTACTCTTTCATTTTAGCAGGGAAAGGAGTTTTTTCAATATAAGCTTCAGGAATAACATGATCAGCAGTTTCAACTACAACGCATTTATTAATAGATGAATCAATTTTATCTTTATACGGTTCATGATACTTATCAAAATTCTTCTTTGGCAATTCATAATGAGAGGCAAAAGCTTTATAAAGATTTGCAGCAACTTGAGAATCAAGACCATATGTAGCACTCATATTACGAAATTTATCAGTATCCATAAAAGCTTCAATGCATTTATAATCATAAATTATACCTGATTCTCTATCCTTGTCGTTCTCCCATCCTTCAGTATTTTCTTGGATCCGATCAAGAAGGTCCCTTTTAAACTCTTCTTTGTTGCGTGTAAATGATCCAGAACAAGAAGTATCCAACAAGGTCTTGTCTTGAAAAGAAAGTCTTGCATAGAAATTATCAATAATAACATTACCAGGAAGCTCATGAATGGGGCATTTGAGCATTAAAGACTTCAATCTCCCCCAAGCTTGGGCAATACTCTCTCCATCATGAGGCCAAAAATTATATATGCGATTCCGATCCTTATGAATTTCACTTGGAGGATAGAACTTAGAATAAAACCGGGGCACAATATCATTCCATTCAAGAGAATCCCCATTATCCAGTAATTTATACCAATGCGCCGCTTTACCAGACAGCGATAAAGAGAATAGTTTCTTCCTCACTTCATCCATAGCAATACCTGCACATTTGAATAACCCGCATAATTCATGCAAAAACAGTAAATGATCACCGGGATGGACGGTTCCATCCCCTTCATAGCGGTTATCCATAACACGTTCAATAATTTTCATAGGTATTTTATATGGTATTACTTCCTCACCTGGCGCCTCATCCACTACCGTTGCAGTAGTAGTAGATTTCCCAAATAGAAATTGAAGAGAAGATCTCTCCATAATGACTTATAGCAGCAGGCAGAAATAAAATCAGCACAACAGTAAAGGTTTCCTTACCAATTCCACTTACCAATAGCGCTTCACTCCCCGGCAACGGCGCCAGAAAATAGTCTTGATGACCCACAAGTATAGGGGGTGTATCGTAGTATCTTCGATAAGTAAGAATGTCGATCCCAACGAGGAGCAGAAGGTGTTGACAAGCAGTTTCGATGAAGGATTCACTGTAAATGCTCACAGACAAGTATTCAGGGGGTTTTGATGTAACAGTTGAATAAAGTACGAGTATGTAAAGTGCGAGAGTAACAATTGCAGCGAGTGGCCCAATCCTTTTTAGCACAAAGGACAAGCCGGTTTGTTTACTTATAATGACCAAACGTTCTCGAGGACACACGGGATTTTAGTCTAGTGCTTTCGCTACATACGGCTAAATAATCTTCATTGTTATGATAAGTGTTGTGTGGGTGAACCTATGCTAATGTACCGCCCTTCCTAGGACTAATACATACTTGTGATTATACCCCTTGCAAGCATCCGCAACTACAAGAAAGTAATTAAGAATTAAATCTAACCACAGCCTTAAACTCTGAGATCCTGCGATCCCTCCTGCATCGATATACCAACGGGGGTTTAGGTTTCTGTCACTCCGGCAACCCCGCAATTGGCAAACGAGTACAAGATGCATTCCCCTAGGCCCATAAATGGTGAAGTGTCATGTAGTCGACGTTCACATGACACCACTAGAAGAATAACACCACAACTTAAATATCACACCATTGAATATTACTCAACCATAGTTCACTACTAACATTTAGACTTCACCCATGTCCTCAAGAACTAAACGAACTACTCACGAGACATCATATGGAACATGATCAGAGGTGATATGATGATGAATAACAATCTGAACATAAACTTGGTTCAATGGTTTCACTCAATAGCATCAACAACAAGTAGAGATCGATACCGGGAGAGTTTCCCCTATCAAACAATCAAGATCAAACCCAAATTGCTACGGCGGTGACGGTGTCCAGCGGTGATGACGGCGGTGATGATGGTGGAGATGATGATGATGGTGATGGCGATGATGTCCAGCTCGATGACGGTGACGATGGCGTCGATTTCCCCCTCCCGGAGGGAATTTCCCCAGCGGATTCCTGCCCGCCGGAGAGCTCTTTTCTCTCTGGTGTTCTCCGCCCCCGAGAGGCTGTAACTCCTCGCGAGGTACCCTCCCGGCTTAGGTTTTCGGGACGAAGGATTTCGCGAAGAAAAGGAGGTCAAAGGGGCGTGGCCCCCCAGACCACATGGCGGCGCGGCCAGGGCCTGGGCCGCGCCGCCCTAGGGTGTGGGCCCACCCTGGCTCCTCCTGGCTCCTCCTTCTGGCTTCCTTCGTCATCTTGAAAAATAGGATTTTTGGTATAATTTCCTTCCAGAGTTGATCTTCCGAAATATTGCGTTCTGACGGTGCTTTTTCCAGCAGAATCCTGGCTCCGGTGCTTGATCTCCCAATAATGATGAAACATGCAAAATAGATGAAATAACATAAGTATTGTGTCCCAATATGAAATATATCAATGAATAACAGCAAATTATGATATAAAATAGTGATGCAAATTGGACGTATCATATGCCTCTTAACTAGCTTGTTGATTAATGGATGATTAGTTTCATAATCATGAACATTGGATGTTATTAATAACAAGGTTATATCATTATATGAATGATGTAATGGACACACCCAATTAAGCGTAGCATAAGATCTCGTCATTAAGTTATTTGCTATAAGCTTTCGATACATAGTTACCTAGTCCTTATGACCATGAGATCATGTAAATCACTTATACCAGAAAGGTACTTTGATTACACCAAACACCACTGCGTAAATGGGTGGTTATAAAGGTGGGATTAAGTATCCGGAAAGTATGAGTTGAGGCATATGGATCAACAGTGGGATTTGTCCATCCCGATGACGGATAGATATACTCTGGGCCCTCTCGGTGGAATGTCGTCTAATGTCTTGCAAGCATATGAATAAGTTCATAAGAGACCACATACCACGGTACGAGTAAAGAGTACTTGTCAGGAGACGAGCACTAGTAGGAAAACCCTTATAGGCGAAGCTTAGTTCTGTGGCGCACCGTTTTGAATGCGCCACAGAAACTTATTTTGTGGCGCACCAGGAAGTGTGCGCCACAAAAATAGCTTATTTTTGTGGCGCAAGGCTGAACCGTGCGCCACAGAAATTATGTGGGGCCCACATTCTGCCACCACGAATTATTAGGGTAGGTATTTCTGTGGCGCACAATGCTTTCTGCGCCATAGAAATAACTATTTCTGTGGCGCTGGCTGGTGCGCCACGAAATAACTATTTCGTGGCGCACTGGATGCGCGCCAAAGTAGTTATTTCTGTGGCGCACTTGTGCTGGTGCGCCACAGAAATAGGGTAAGTTATATCATCCCCGTACCCCTCTCCCTCCCCACGCCCATACGTTCACCTCCGCGCGCTCTCCCCTCTCCGCCGCCGCCATGGTCGTCGCCGCCGCGCCGCCGCCGCCTCCTTCCTCCGCGAGGGCCGCATGCCGCCACGCTCCACCCATCCCCGCCACCTGCAGCACAAGCCGCTGCGGCGTGGAGGAGGAGGGGCCGCCGCATGGAGGAGGAGGGGCCGCCGCGTCAAGGAGGAGGAGCCGCCGCGTCTTCCTCCTCCTCCACCCCTGCCGTCGTCGTCAACCTCCTCCTCCACCCCTATCGTCGGTGAGCTCCACCTCTCCCCTCCCCTCCCTCCTCCTCCACCCCTGCCGTCGTCGTCAACCTCCTCCTCCACCCCTAGCGTCGGTGAGCTCCACCTCTCCCCTCCCCTCCCTCTTCCTCTACCCCTGCTCTGGATGTGTTGATGTTGTGCTCTGGATGTTGTGCTCGATCTGGATGCTCTTGTGCTGCTGTTGTTCTCTGGATGTTGATGCTGCTCTGGACAAAATTACAGAGAGGATGATGTTGTGCTCGATCTGGATGCTGTTGTGCTGCTGTTGTGGTCATCATGAATAAAAACAGTCAAACATTCTTTTTGTTTTACTGTGCTGTTAGCTATATATTTTTTCTATGCTCTGCCTGTGATGCTTGTGTTTTGGAGCAAGCAGCTGGCATGGCATGTGAGAGAGAGCATGAGAGAGTTCTTGGGGGCAGAGATGATGGCAACATCAGCACTGGTCCTGCATTGGTCCTGCTTTGAATTAGTAAGATCAAGTAGTGGCTTGAGTTCCTGTTGGTAACCAATACCAACAGAGAGCTACTTCATTTTAAGTAGAATTTCTTTTAAGGACTCTAGCTAGATTAGAGGGGAAAAAGATTGCTGATTTGTTGCCTATGATAATGGATCATCAAATGTTTCCCTTTGTCCCTGGTTGCCTCCTTAATTGATGCCTTATGATCCAAATGATCCAAGTCCCTTGCATGATCCCATTTGTCCCTAATGTTGCTTAAGATGAATAAATTCCCTCTAATCACCATTTGGAGATCAAGACTAGTTCTTGATATCCATTAGCTAGACTCCAATATTAAAAATGTCTCCCAAATATGGAGACAAACATTTTAACATTACCCCAATGTTATTTCTCTCAAATTGACAGTTTCTGATGGTATGCTTGCTCCTCACTGTACTTTATCAATTCCCTACTGATCCTAAGTACCCATGAATATCTGGTGGTGTTCTTCTGCTGTTTAGTTACTGTCAACACATGTGTTTGCATGTGTGTGTGAGCTGCTTGTAGTGTCACTTGACTATTCAAGTTTCAATGTTGGTTACTTTTCCTCTAGTGCAAGAAATGGTTGAGCAGATGTTTATCCACTGTTGGCCTTTATTCTTGGGTAGCTCAAAGTGTCATGCACTTACTGGATCATCAAATGTTTCCCTTTGTCCCTGGTTGCCTCCTTAATTGATGCCTTATGATCCAAATTACTATATTATTGGATTGAGTGATATGGCTACTGCTTGTTTGCTCTCCAAATTACCAAGTGATGAATATATAATCCCTTTGGAGCATCTGCCCCATGCTATATATGTGTATTTGACCATGCTTATGATGGATTTCTTTTAAGGACTCTAGCTAGATTAGAGGGGAAAAAGTTGCTGCTTTGTTGCCTATGATAATGGATCATCAAATGTTTCCCTTTGTCCCTGGTTGCCTCCTTAATTGATGCCTTATGATCCAAATGACCCAAGTCCCTTGCATGATCCCATTTGTCCCTAATGTTGCTTAAGATGAATAAATTCCCTCTAATCACCATTTGGAGATCAAGACTAGTTCTTGATTTCCATTAGCTAGACTCCAATATTAAAAATGTCTCCCAAATATGGAGACAAACATTTTAACATTACCCCAAGTGATTTACTTGTCGATGATTAGATGGTTGGTCGATCACTCGTACACTCGGGGGTGGAGCAAGTGAGGCTTGGTGTGATGGCACAAATATCAATATCTTGTGCATCCTACCTGGCCTCACTTACTCCATCCCTGGATGTTAATATTTGTTTCGACCAACAAAGTATGAGGCATTCCATTTAGTTGATACCACTTGGCTCTTTCTTCCATTTTAGTGCCGATGATTAGAATGTTCGGTCAACTGTACACTCCGGGGTGTCGCTAGTGAGCCTGGTGTGATGGCACAAATATCAATCTCTTGTGCATCCTACCTGGCCTCACTAACGCCATCCCGGGATGTTCATATTTGTTTCGACCAACAAAGTATGAGGCATTCCATTTAGTTCATACTAGCTACTTCTTAATTGCATTGGCCTTTCTTCCATTCTAGTGCCGATGATTAAATTGTTTGGTCACTTGTACACTCTGGGGTGGGGCCAGTGAGCCTGGTGCGATGGCACAAATATCAATCTCTTGTGCATCCTACCTGGCCTCGCTGACCCCATCCCTGAATGTTAATATTTCTTTCGACCAACAAAGTATGAGGCATATGATATCTAGTTGAGATACCACTTGGCTCTTTCTTCCATTTTAGTGCCGATGATTAGAATGTTTGGTCACCTATACGCCGCAATATACTTTGTAGACGAGCCCCCCTTTCCCCGGCCGCCGTTCCGTGAACGAGTCCTTGACGAGACAACAACGCCGACATGCCTCTCCGGCGCAGCACCACTTTTCTTCTCTCGCCGTCCAGTACGTGAACGAGTCCTTAATGCCAAGACGGTGCCAGCCTCCCTAGCATCATGCCGACCCCTGTTGTCGCGCTTCAGGCCGTGTCGATCACGCGCCCTGCACTCTTCGCCTTTTTGCCCGGTGAACGAATAGACTAATCGTTGGAATAAGGAAGCCGATGACGGCCGATCGCAATTTAATCTTGCGACCGGCTGTCATCGGTTTCCTTATTCCAACGATCAGCCTATTGGTTCACCGGGCAAGAAGGCGAACAGTGCAGGGCGCGGGACACACGGCTTGAAGCGCGGCAACACGGCCCGGCATAATGCTGGGCAGGCCGGCACGGTCTTTGCATCAAGGACTCGTTCACTGGACAGCGAGGGACTGGCGTGGTTCTGCGCCGGAGATGCAGATCGGCGTTGTTGTGTCGTCAAGCACCCGTTGACGGAACGCCGACCGGGGAAAGGGGGCCCTTCTGCAAAGTATACGGCGGTGTATACTGCAACTATGGTTTCTGACCATAGTATTTGTGTTGACCAACAATGTATGAGGCACATATTCTATTTTGTCATTCCATTTGCTTTGAGATTTTCAAAATGCCGATGATTAAAATGTTTGGTCACCGTACACTCGGGGGTGGCGTAAGTGAGCCTGGTAAGATAGCACAAATATCAATCTCTTGTGCATCCTACCTGGCCTCGCTTACACCATCCCTAAATGTTAATATTTGTGTTGACCAACAATGTATGAGGCACTTATTCCATTTTGTCATTCCATTTGCTTTGAGATTTTCAAAATGCCGATGATTAAAATGTTTGGTCACCGTACACTTGGGGGTGGCGTAAGTGAGCCTGGTAAGATAGCACAAATATCAATCTCTTGTGCATCGGACTTGGTCTCACTGACGCCATCTCTAAATGTTAATATTTGTGTTGACCAACAATGTATGAGGCACTTATTCCATTTTGTCATTCCATTTGCTTTGAGATTTTCAAAATGCCGATGATTAAAATGTTTGGTCACCGTACACTCGGGGGTGGCGTAAGTGAGCCTGGTAAGATAGCACAAATATCAATCTCTTGTGCATCGGACTTGGTCTCACTTACACCGTCCCTGAATGTTAATATTTGTGTTGACCAACAATGTATGAGGCATTTATTCCATTTCTCTTGTGCATCGGACTTGTTGGTCTCACTTTCTTCCATTTTCATCATAGTAGGAACTGGATGAAGGACCCCGATGCAAGCGAGCCTGGTGGGTAGAGATGACGGAGCAAAGGAGGAACCGGATGAAGACTACTTTGTATCTCGAAATTGTGAATTTTGTATGAATTAAGAGTTGTATGCAAAACATTTGACACTTGCCACTATATATGTATCTCGATCGGGCTCTAAGTAATGTGATGATGATGTCTATGTTATATCTGTGCAATGTACATGATATTTATATTATATCTGAATGTTGCTGTATATAACCTGTATATCTGTATTGCTGTCTATAAACTGCATGTGTATAGCAGGCAGCACAAAATCGTGTATAATACAAGCAAATTCTGTGGCGCACTAAAAACCAATTCTGTGGCGCACGCTTTTCTGTGGCGCACCTAAGAACAAGTGCGCCACAGAAACCTTAATTCTGTGGCGCATGGGCAGGTGCAGAAACCTTATTTTTGTGGCGACGTTTCTGTGGCGCAGCTCCCATGCGCCACAGAATCCATTTTTGGTGCGCCACTGATGAGGCTTTTCCTACTAGTGGAGGTTGAACAAGGTATAGAGTGATACCGAAGATCAAACCTTGGACAAGTAAAATATCGCGTGACAAAGGGAATTGGTATTGTATGTGAATGGTTCATTCGATCACTAAAGTCATCGTTGAATATGTGGGAGCCATTATGGATCTCCAGATCCCGCTATTGGTTATTGGTCGGAGTGAGTACTCAACCATGTCCGCATAGTTCACGAACCGTAGGGTGACACACTTAAAGTTGGATGTTGAAATGGTAGAACTTGAATAGGAATGGAGTTCGAATATTTGTTCGGAGTCCCGGATGAGATCCCGGACATCACGAGGAGTTCCGGAATGGTCCGGAGAATAAGATTCATATATAGGATATCATTTTATGTGAATTAAAATGATGCGGAAGGTTCTATGGAAGGTTCTAGAAGGTTCTAGAAAAGTCCGGAAGAAACCACCAAGGAAGGTGGAGTCCACATGGGACTCCACCTCCATGGCCGGCCAACCCTAGTGGGGGTGGAGTCCCAAGTGGACTCCCCCTTAGGGGGCCGGCCACCCCCCCATATGGGAGGTGGAACTCCCACCTCTAGTGGGAGTCCTAGCTTGGGTAGGTTTCCCCACCATATGGAAGGTTTTGGTTCGGGTCTTATTCGAAGACTTGGAGACCAACACTTGGGGTTCCACCTATATAATGAGGGGCCAAGGGGAGGGGGCCGGCCACCCAAGAACCACAAGGTGGCCGCACCCCTATAGTGGCCGGCGCCCCCTCTCCCCAAACCCTAGCGGCCTCTCTCCTCCACCACGTCCCGCACGCTTAGCGAAGCTCCGCCGGACTTCTCCACCACCACCGACACCACGCCGTCGTGCTGTCGGATTCAAGAGGAGCTACTACTTCCGCTGCCCGCTGGAACGGGGAGGTGGACGTTGTCTTCATCAACAACCGAACGTGTGACCGAGTACGGAGGTGTGCCCGTTCGTGGCGCCGGAAGCGATCGTGATCAAGATCTTCTACGCGCTTTTGCAAGCGGCAAGTGAACGTCTACCGCAGCAACAAGAGCCTCATCTTGTAGGCTTTGGAATCTCTTCAAGGGTGAGACTCGATACCCCCTCGTTGCTACCGTCTTCTAGATTGCATCTTGGCTTGGATTGCGTGTTCGCGGTAGGAAAATTTTTGTTTTCTATGCAACGTTGTCCTACAGTGGTATCAGAGCCGTGTCTATGCATAGATGGTTGCACGAGTAGAACACAATGGTTTGTGGGCGTTGATGCTTATGTTATCTTTAGTTTGAGTACTTTGCATCTTTGTGGCATAGTGGGATGAAGCGGCTCGGGCTAACTTTACATGACCGCGTTCATGAGATTTGCTCCACGCTCGACATGCAACTTGTATTGCATAAGTGGCTTTGCGGGTGTCTGTCTCTCCTACTATAGTGAAGATTCAATTTACTCTTCTATCGACAACACTAGTATCACCGTTGTGGTTCATGTTCGTAGGTAGATTAGATCTATATCGAAAACCCTAAACCACGTAAAATATGCAAACCAAATTAGAGACGTCTAACTTGTTTTTGCAGGGTTTGGTGATGTGATATGGCCATAATGTGATGATGAATATGTATGAGATGATCATTATTGTATTGTGGCAACCGGCAGGAGCCTTATGGTTGTCTTTAAAATTCATGTTGAGTAGTATTTCAAAGTAGTTGTAATAGTTGCTTCATGGAGGACAATCATGAAGACGGCGCCATTGACCTTGACGCTACGCCGACGATGATGGAGATCATGCCCGAAGATGATGGAGATCATGTCCGTGCTTTGGAGATGAAGATCAAAGGCGCAAAGACAAAAGGGCCATATCATATCACATATGAACTGCATGTGATGTTAATCCTTTTATGCATCTTATTTTGCTTAGATCGCGACGGTAGCATTATAAGATGATCCCTCACTAAAATCTCAAGATAATAAAGTGTTCATCCTTAGTAGCACCATTGCCAAGACTTGTCGTTTCGAAGCATCTCGTGATGATCGGGTGTGATAGAATCAACAAGTGCATACAACGGGTGCAAGACAGTTTTGCACATGCGGATACTAAGGTGGCCTTGACGAGCCTAGCATGTACAGACATGGTCTCGGAACACGAGATACCGAAAGGTAGAGCATGAATCATATGGTTGATATGATGAACACTTTGAATGTTCGCCATTGAAATCACACCTTGTCTCGTGATGATCGGACTTAGGTGCGGTGGATTTGGTTCGTGTGATCACTAAGACAATGCGAGGGATATTGTTTTGAGTGGGAGTTCACCTAGTTTTTAATTATGTTGAATTAAAATTTGAACTCAATTTGTCATAAACTTAGTCTAAACTATTGCAAATATATGTTGTAGATATGGCGTCCCCAATCAATTTTAACCAGTTCCTAGAGAAAGAAAAGCTTAAGAGCAACGGTAGCAACTTCACCGACTGGTTCCGTCATGTGAGGATTTTCCTCGCTGGCGGAAATCTGCAATATGTGCTTGATGCACCGCTAGGTGACCCTCCTGCAGAAACTGAAACCGATGAAGTAAAGAATGTTTACGCGACTCGGAAAACTCGGTACTCTCAAGTTCAGTGTGCCATCCTATGCAGTCTGGAAGTCGATCTTCAAAAACGTTTTGAGCACCACGATCCACATGAGTTGATAAAAGAGTTGAAGACTATTTTTGAAACTCATGCGGCCGTGGAATGCTATGAAGCATCGAAACACTTCTTCAGTTGCATGATGGAAGAAGGTAGCTCCGTTAGTGAGCACATGCTCGTTATGACCGGGCATGCGAAGAAACTCAGTGACTTGGAAATAGTTATTCCTAACAGACTGGGGATTAATCGTATCCTTCAATCACTGCCACCTAGTTACAAGAACTTTGTGATGAACTACAATATGCAGAACATGAACAAAGAGTTACCTGAACTCTTCTCCATGCTTAAAGCTGCTGAGATTGAGATCAAGAAAGAGCACCAAGTGTTGATGGTCAACAAGACCACCAGTTTCAAGAAACAGGGCAAGTCTAAAGGCAAATTCAAGAAGGGTGGCAAGAAAGCTGCCACGCCTCCTGTGAAACCTAAGACTGGCCCTAAACCTGATGTTGAGTGCTATTACTGCAAGGAGAAGGGACACTGGAAGCGTAATTGCTCCAAGTATTTGGCGGATCTGAAGAGCGGCCTTGTCAAGAAGAAGAAAGAAGGTATATCTGATATACATGTTATAGATGTTTATCTTACTGGTTCTCGTACTAGTACCTGGGTATTTGATACTGGTTCGGTTGCTCATATTTGTAACTCGAAACAGGAACTAAAGAATAAACGAAGACTACTGAAAGATGAAGTGACGATGCGCGTTGGAAATGGATCCAAAGTCGATGTGATCGCTGTCGGCACACTTCCTCTACATCTACCTTCGGGATTAGTTTTAAGCCTAAATAATTGTTATTTTGTACCCGCGTTGAGCATGAACATTATATCTGGATCTTGTTTAATGCAAGACGGTTATTCATTCAAGTCTGAGAATAAAGGTTGTTCTATTTTTATGAATAATATCTTTTATGGTCGAGCACCTGAAAAGAATGGCTTATTTCTGTTAGATCTCGATAGTAGTGATACACATATACATAACATTGATGCTAAGCGAATTAAATTGAATGATAATTCTACTTATATGTGGCACTGTCGTCTTGGTCATATTGGAGTGAAACGCATGAAGAAACTCCATACGATGGATTACTTGAATCACTTGACTTTGAGTCACTTGATAGATGCGAAGCATGTCTAATGGGAAAAATGACTAAGACTCCATTTTCTGGTATGATGGAGCGAGCTACTGACTTATTGGAAATCATACATACCGATGTGTGCGGACCAATGAGTGTAGCATCGCGCGGTGGTTATCGTTATGTTCTAACCTTCACAGATGATCTGAGTAGATATGGGTATATCTATTTCATGAAACATAAATCCGAAACTTTCGAGAAGTTTAAGGAATTCCAAAGTGAAGTAGAAAATCAACGTAACAAGAAGATCAAATTTCTACGATCTGATCGCGGAGGTGAATATCTGAGTTATGAGTTTGGCATGCATTTAAAGAAATGCGGAATACTTTCACAATTGACACCGCCGGGAACACCACAACGAAACGGTGTGTCCGAACGTCGTAATCGAACTCTCTTAGATATGGTTCGTTCTATGATGTCTCTTACTGATTTGCCGTTATCATTTTGGAGTTATGCATTAGAGACAGCCGCATTCACTTTAAATAGAGCACCATCAAAATCCGTTGAAACGACACCGTATGAATTATGGTTTAACAAGAAACCTAAGCTGTCGTTCCTTAAAGTTTGGGGTTGCGAAGCCTATGTAAAGAAGTTACAACCGGACAAGCTAGAACCCAAAGCGGAGAAATGCGTCTTCATAGGATACCCTAAGGAAACTATAGGGTACACTTTCTATCACAGATCCGAAGGCAAAATCTTTGTTGCTAGAAAAACCTTTCTTGAGAAAGAATTTCTCACTAAAGAAGTGACTGGAAGAAAAGTAGAACTCAATGAGATTGATGAATCTTCACTAGTTGATCAGAGTAGCGCAGTACCGGAAGTTGTTCCTGTGCCGCCTACACCAACAACAGAGGAAGCTAATGATAATGATCATGAAACTTCAAACGAGATAGCTACTGAACCTCGCAGATCGACAAGGGAACGTGCCACTCCTGATTGGTATGATCCTTGTCTAAATGTCATGATTGTGGACAACAATGATGAGGACCCTGCGATGTATGAAGAAGCGATGATGAGCCCAGATTCCAACAAATGGCAAGAAGCCATGAAATCCGAAATGGGATCCATGTATGATAACAAAGTATGGACTTTGGTAGACTTACCTGATAGCCGAAAGGCTGTCGAGAATAAATGGATCTTCAAGAGAAAAACAGATGCTGATGGTAATATTACTGTCTATAAAGCTCGACTTGTCGCAAAGGGTTTCCGACAAATTCAAGGTGTTGACTACGATGAGACTTTCTCACCTGTAGCGAAGCTAAAATCTGTGAGGATTTTGTTAGCAATAGCTGCATTTTTCGATTATGAGATTTGGCAGATGGATGTCAAAACGGCGTTCCTTAATGGAGACATTGAGGAAGAGTTGTATATGGTACAACCCAAAGGTTTTGTCGATCCTAAAAATGCTGACAAAGTATGCAAACTTCAGCGTTCTTATGGACTGAAGCAAGCATCGAGAAGTTGGAACCGACGGTTTGATAAAGTGATCAAAGACTTCGGGTTTATACAGTGTCATGGAGAGGCCTGTATTTACAAGAAAGTGTGGGAGCTCTGTAGCATTCCTGATATTATATGTAGATGACATATTGTTGATTGGGAATGATATAGAACTATTAAGCAGTGTAAAAGGTTATTTGAATAATAGTTTTTCAATGAAAGACCTTGGTGAAGCATCATATATATTAGGCATCAAGATTTATAGAGATAGATCAAGACGCCTAATAGGGCTATCACAAAGTACATACCTGGACAAGATTCTAAAGAAGTTTAGAATGGACGAAAGTAAGAAAGGATTTTTACCTATGTTACCAGGCAAGGTCTTGAGTAAGACTCAAGGACCGGCTACGGCAGAAGAAAGAGAAAGGATGAGTCGGATCCCCTGGCGTGTAACTCACACGTTCGTTGGGAACCCCAAGAGGAAGGTATGATGCGCACGGCAAGTTTTCCCTCAGAAAGAAACCAAGGTTTATCGAACCAGGAGGAGCCAAGAAGCACGTTGAAGGTTGATGGCGGCGGGATGTAGTGCGGCGCAACACCAGGGATTCCGGCGCCAACGTGGAACGCACAACACAACCAAAGTACTTTGCCCCAACGAAACGGTGAGGTTGTCAATCTCACCGGCTTGCTGTAACAAAGGATTAACCGTATTGTGTGGAAGATGATTGTTTGCGAGAAAACAGTAGAACAAGTATTGCAGTAGATTGTATTTCAGTAAAGAGAATTGGACCGGGGTCCCAGTTCACTAGAGGTGTCTCTCCCATAAGACAAACAGCATGTTGGGTGAACAAATTACAGTTGGGCAATTGACAAATAAAGAGAGCATGACCATGCACATACATATCATGATGAGTATTGTGAGATTTAATTGGGCATTACGACAAAGTACATAGACCGCCATCCATGCATCTATGCCTAAAAAGTCCACCTTCAGGTTATCATCCGAACCCCCTCCAGTATTAAGTTGCAAAGCAACAGACAATTGCATTAAGTATGGTGCGTAATGTAATCAACAACTACATCCTTAGACATAGCATCAATGTTTTATCCCTAGTGGCAACAGCACAACACAACCTTAGAACTTTCTGTCACTGTCCCAGGTGTCAATGCAGGCATGAACCCACTATCGAGCATAAGTACTCCCTCTTGGAGTTACAAGCATCTACTTGGCCAGAGCATCTACTAGTAACGGAAAGCATGCAAGATCATAAATAACACGTAGATATAACTTTGATAATCAACATAACAAGTATTCTCTATTCATCGGATCCCAACAAACGCAACATATAGAATTACAGATAGATGATCTTGATAATGTTAGGTAGCTCACAAGATCCGACAATGATAGCACAATGGGGAGAAGACAACCATCTAGCTACTGCTATGGACCCATAGTCCAGGGGTAGACTACTCACACATCACACCGGAGGCGACCATGGCGGCGTAGAGTCCTCCGGAGATGATTCCCCTCTCCGGCAGGGTGCGGAGGCGATCTCCTGGATCCCCCGAGATGGGATCGGCGTTGGCGGCGTCTCGGAAGGTTTTCCGTATCGTGGCTCTCGGTGGGGGTTTCGTCACGGAGGCTATTTGTAGGCGGAAGGGCAGGTCAAGAGGCGGCACGGGGCCCCACACCACAGGGCCGCGCGGCCAAGGGGGGGGCGCTGCCCTAGGGTGTGGCCCCCTCGTGGCCCCTCTTCGTCTCTCCTTCGGACTTCTGGAAGCTTCGTGGAAAAATAGGCCCCTGGGCTTTGATTTCGTCCAATTCGAGAATATTTCCTTACTAGGATTTCTGAAACCAAAAACAGAAAACAGCAACGGCACTTCGGCATCTTGTTAATAGGTTAGTTCCAGAAAATGCACGAATATGACATAAAGTGTGCATAAAACATGTAGATAACATCAATAATGTGGCATGGAACATAAGAAATTATCGATACGTCGGAGACGTATCAGCATCCCCAAGCTTAGTTCTGCTCGTCCCGAGCAGGTAAAACGATAACACAGATAATTTCTGGAGTGACATGCCATCATAATCTTGATCATACTATTTGTAAAGCATATGTAGTGAATGCAGCGATCAAAACAATGTATATGACATGAGTAAACAAGTGAATCATAAAGCAAAGACTTTTCATGAATAGCACTTCAAGACAAGCATCAATAAGTCTTGCATAAGAGTTAACTCATAAAGCAATAATTCAAAGTAAAGGTATTGAAGCAACACAAAAGAAGATTAAGTTTCAGCGGTTGCTTTCAACTTGTAACATGTATATCTCATGGATATTGTCAACATAGAGTAATATAATAAGTGCAATAAGCAAGTATGTAGGAATCAATGCACAGTTCACACAAGTGTTTGCTTCTTGAGGTGGAGAGAAATAGGTGACTGACTCAACATTAAAAGTAAAAGAATGGTCCTCATAGAGGAAAAGCATCGATTGCTATATTTGTGCTAGAGCTTTGATTTTGAAAACATGAAACAATTTTGTCAACGGTAGTAATAAAGCATATGCATCATGTAAATTATATCTTATAAGTTGCAAGCCTCATGCATAGTGTACTAATAGTGCCCGCACCTTGTCCTAATTAGCTTGGACTACCGGATCATCACAATGCATTGTTTTTACCAAGTGTCACAAAGGGGTACCTCTATGCCGCCTGTACAAAGGTCTAAGGAGAAAGCTCGCATTGGATTTCTCGCTATTGATTATTCTTCAACTTAGACATCCATACCGGGACAACATAGACAACAGATAATGGACTCCTCTTTTATGCATAAGCATGTAACAACAATTAATAATTTTCTCATTTGAGATTGAGGATATATGTCCAAAACTGAAACTTCCACCATGGATCATGGCTTTAGTTAGCGGCCCAATGTTCTTCTCTAACATATGCATGCTTAACCATAAGGTGGTAGATCTCTCTTACTTCAGACAAGACGGACATGCATAGCAACTCACATGAAATTCAACAATGAATAGTTGATGGCGTCCCCAGTGAACATGGTTATCGCACAACAAGCAACTTAATAAGAGATAAAGTGCATAATTACATATTCAATACCACAATAGTTTTTAAGCTATTTGTCCCATGAGCTATATATTGCAAAGGTGAATGATGGAATTTTAAAGGTAGCACTCAAGCAATTTACTTTGGAATGGCGGAAAATACCATGTAGTAGGTAGGTATGGTGGACACAAATGGCATAGTGGTTGGCTCAAGTATTTTGGATGCATGAGAAGTATTCCCTCTCGATACAAGGTTTAGGCTAGCAAGGCTTATTTGAAACAAACACAAGGATGAACCGGTGCAGCAAAACTCACATAAAAGACATATTGAAAACATTATAAGACTCTACACCGTCTTCCTTGTTGTTCAAACTCAATACTAGAAATTATCTAGACCTTAGAGAAACCAAATATGCAAACCAAATTTTAGCATGCTCTATGTATTTCTTCATTAATGGGTGCAAAGCATATGATGCAAGAGCTTAATCATGAGCACAACAATTGCCAAGTATCACATTACCCAAGACATTTATAGCAATTACTACATGTATCATTTTCCAATTCCAACCATATAACAATTTAACGAAGGAGAAACTTCGCCATGAATACTATGAGTAGAAACCAAGGACATACTTGTCCATATGCTACAGCGGAGCGTGTCTCTCTCCCATAAAGTGAATGCTAGGATCCATTTTATTCAAACAAAACAAAAACAAAAACAAACCGACGCTCCAAGAAAAAGCACATAAGATGTGATGGAATAAAAATATAGTTTCAGGAGGAACCTGATAATGTTGTCGATGAAGAAGGGGATGCCTTGGGCATCCCCAAGCTTAGACGCTTGAGTCTTCTTAATATATGCAGGGGTGAACCACCGGGGCATCCCCAAGCTTAGAGCTTTCACTCTCCTTGATCATGTTGCATCATACTCCTCTCTTGATCCTTGAAAACTTCCTCCACACCAAACTCGAAACAACTCATTAGAGGGTTAGTGCACAATATAAATTGACATATTCAGAGGTGACACAATCATTCTTAACACTTCTGGACATTGCATAATGCTACTGGACATTAGTGGATCAAAGAAATTCATCCAACATAGCAAAAGAGGCAATGCGAAATAAAAGGCAGAATCTGTCAAAACAGAACAGTTCGTATTGACGAATTTTAAAATGGCACCAGACTTGCTCAGATAAAAATGCTCAAATTTAATGAAAGTTGCATACATATCTGAGGATCATGCACGTAAATTGGCTTAATTTTCTGAGCTACCTACAGGGAGGTGGACCCAGATTCGTGACAGCAAAGAAATCTGGAACTGTGCAGTAATCCAAATCTAGTACTTACTTTTCTATCAACGGCTTAACTTGGCACAACAAAACACAAAACTAAGATAAGGAGAGGTTGCTACAGTAGTAAACAACTTCCAAGACACAAAATAAAAACAAAGTACTGTAGGTAAAAACATGGGTTGTCTCCCATAAGCGCTTTTCTTTAACGCCTTTCAGCTAGGCGCAGAAAGTGTGTATCAAGTATTATCAAGAGACGGCGTGTCAACCTTACCTTGGGCTTTACCCTTACCTTTCTTAT
Source organism: Lolium multiflorum (assembly GCA_030979885.1). Lineage (NCBI taxonomy): Eukaryota > Viridiplantae > Streptophyta > Magnoliopsida > Poales > Poaceae > Lolium > Lolium multiflorum. The sequence goes on along the minus strand of CM061748.1, from coordinate 295,011,228 downwards.
TGTTTTCCTTTCCCTTTGGTTTAGGAAATATATGATTTCCCCCCGGTATAGAGGTGAATTTCAGAGTGCCTTCTCCAACATCAATGACTGCTCCCAATAGTTTCAGCAGGGATCTTCCGAGTGTGATTTTTCCTGTTTCAATAACAAGATAATCAATGGATATTGTTCTTCCAAGAATGGTTGTATGCACACCTGCAGCTATTCCTTTAGGAATTATAGTAGAGTTATCAATGAGAGTTATTTCTTCTCCTCCTTCCTCAACTCCCCAAAGTTTCAAAGATTTATAAATACTTTCAGGCATAAGGCAAAATTCATACATAATATCACAGTAGGCATGGAGAGTTCGATCACCGATAACAATTTTAATAGCAGGATCCCACAATGAGAGTTTAGAGTTCACTAAAACTTGTTCAAGACGATTACGAACGTGGCAATAGTTATCATCCAAGCGAGATGTACTTATCTCGAGATTGTTTAATCTACTATATATGCTAGTGAGGGCTGAATCAAAGTTATTAGCTGAATCATGTGATGCAACCAACTTCTTTATGGCATTAAAAGCTTGATCCCCATTGCAATGAAGGAAATCTCCTCCCACTAAAGTATCCAAAGCATATCTATAACGAACCATAAGACCAAAATAAAAATTACTAAGGAGCAAACTTAGAGTCATTTGAGGTTCAGTTTTACGATAAGAAGTAAAGATTCTAGACCAAGCATCCTTAAAACTCTCCTCATCCCCTTGTTTAAAAGTGAAGACTAATTCTTCAGGCGAAGAAGTAACAGGTTCAGAGCTAGACATGGTAACAAAAGTAACTAATTTTTTTGTATTTTTAATATAGAGTGCAAGACAATAAATAAAGCAAACTAGATAAAGTAAATGCAAGTAAACTAATTTTTTTGTGTTTTAGATATAGCAAACAAGATAGCAAATAAAGTAAAACTAGCAACTAATTTTTTTGTATTTTGATTTAGTGCAGCAAACAAAGTAGTAAATAAAACTAAGCAAGACAAAAACAAAGTAAAGAGATTGAGAAGTGGAGACTCCCCTTGCAGCGTGTCTTGATCTCCCCGGCAACGGCGCCAGAAAAAGTGCTTGATGGCGTGTAACTCACACGTTCGTTGGGAACCCCAAGAGGAAGGTATGATGCGCACAGCAGCAAGTTTTCCCTCAGAAAGAAACCAAGGTTTATCGAACCAGGAGGAGCCAAGAAGCACGTTGAAGGTTGATGGCGGCGGGATGTAGTGCGGCGCAACACCAGGGATTCCGGCGCCAACGTGGAACCTGCACAACACAACCAAAGTACTTTGCCCCAAGCAGTGAGGTTGTCAATCTCACCGGCTTGCTGTAACAAAGGATTAACCGTATTGTGTGGAAGATGATTGTTTGCGAAAACAGTAGAACAAGTATTGCGGTAGATTGTATTTCAGTAAAGAGAATTGGACCGGGTTCACTAGAGGTGTCTCTCCCATAAGACAAACAGCATGTTGGGTGAACAAATTACAGTTGGGCAATTGACAAATAAAGAGAGCATGACCATGCACATACATATCATGATGAGTATTGTGAGATTTAATTGGGCATTACGACAAAGTACATAGACCGCCATCCAACTGCATCTATGCCTAAAAAGTCCACCTTCAGGTTATCATCCGAACCCCCTCCATTAAGTTGCAAAGCAACAGACAATTGCATTAAGTATGGTGCGTAATGTAATCAACAACTACATCCTTAGACATAGCATCAATGTTTTATCCCTAGTGGCAACAGCACAACACAACCTTAGAACTTTCTGTCACTGTCCCAGGTGTCAATGCAGGCATGAACCCACTATCGAGCATAAGTACTCCCTCTTGGAGTTACAAGCATCTACTTGGCCAGAGCATCTACTAGTAACGGAAAGCATGCAAGATCATAAATAACACGTAGATATAACTTTGATAATCAACATAACAAGTATTCTCTATTCATCGGATCCCAACAAACGCAACATATAGAATTACAGATAGATGATCTTGATCATGTTAGGCAGCTCACAAGATCCGACAATGATAGCACAATGGGGAGAAGACAACCATCTAGCTACTGCTATGGACCCATAGTCCAGGGGACTACTCACACATCACACCGGAGGCGACCATGGCGGCGTAGAGTCCTCCGGGAGATGATTCCCCTCTCCGGCAGGGTGCCGGAGGCGTCTCTGGATCCCCGAGATGGGATCGGCGTTGGCGGTGTCTCCGGAAGGTTTTCCATATCGTGGCTCTCGGTGGGGTTTCGTCACGGAGGCTATTTGTAGGCGGAAGGGCAGGTCAAGAGGCGGCACGGGGCCCCACACCACGGGCCGCGCGGCCAGGGGCGCCGCCCTAGGGTGTGGCCCCTCGTGGCCCCTCTTCGTCTCTCCTTCGGAAGCTTCGTGGAAAAATAGGCCCCTGGGCTTTGATTTCGTCCAATTCCGAGAATATTTCCTTACTAGGATTTCTGAAACCAAAAACAGGAACTGGCACTTCGGCATCTTGTTAATAGGTTAGTTCCAGAAAATGCACGAATATGACATAAAGTGTGCATAAAACATGTAGATAACATCAATAATGTGGCATGGAACATAAGAAATTATCGATACGTCGGAGACGTATCAATCCCCTATGCCTCGGTAGTAGGCTCTATCATGTATGTCATGCTATGTACTAGACCGGATATAGCACATGCTGTCAGTTTGACTAGCAGATATCAAAGTGATCCAGGAATGGAACACTGGACAGCGGTCAAGAATATCTGAAGTACTTGAAAAGAACCAAGGATATATTTCTTTGTTATGGAGGTGACCAAGAGCTCGTTGTAACCGTTACACCGATGCAAGTTGGAACACCGATCCTGATGACTCTAAGTCACAGTCTGGTACGTGTTTATATTGAATGGTGCTGCAGAAGCTGGGCAAGCTCAAGCAGTGCACGGTGGCGAAGTCTTCAACAGAATCGGAGTACATAGTGGCTTCAGAGGCTTCATCAGAAGCGGTATGGATGAAGAGGTTCATTGTAGAGCTCGGTGTGGTTCCTAGTGCATTGGACCCATTAGTCATCTACTGTGATAACATGGGTGCCATCGCCAATGCACAAGAACCAAGGTCACACAAGAGGCTGAAGCATATCAAGCTGCGTTTTCATTCGATTCGCGAGTACATCGAAGATGGAGAAGTAAAGATTTGCAAAGTACACACTGATCTGAATGTAGCAGATCCGTTGACTAAAGCTCTCCCTAGGGCAAAGCATGACCAACACCAAAGTGCCATGGGTGTTAGGTACCTTACAATGTAATCTAGATTATTGACTCTAGTGCAAGTGGGAGACTGTTGGAGATATGCCCAAGAGGCAATAATAAAAGTGGTTATTATATATCTTTATGTTTATGATGAATGTTTATATACCATGCTATAATTGTATTAACCGAAACATTGATACATGTGTGATATGTAAACAACAAAGAGTCCCTAGTATGCCTCTTAACTAGCTTGTTGATTAATGGATGATTAGTTTCATAATCATGAACATTGGATGTTATTAATAACAAGGTTATATCATTATATGAATGATGTAATGGACACACCCAATTAAGCGTAGCATAAGATCTCGTCATTAAGTTATTTGCTATAAGCTTTCGATACATAGTTACCTAGTCCTTATGACCATGAGATCATGTAAATCACTTATACCGGAAAGGTACTTTGATTACACCAAACACCACTGCGTAAATGGGTGGTTATAAAGGTGGGATTAAGTATCCGAAAAGTATGAGTTGAGGCATATGGATCAACAGTGGGATTTGTCCATCCCGATGACGGATAGATAGATATACTCTGGGCCCTCTCGGTGGAATGTCGTCTAATGTCTTGCAAGCATATGAATAAGTTCATAAGAGACCACATACCACGGTACGAGTAAAGAGTACTTGTCGGAGACGAGGTTGAACAAGGTATAGAGTGATACGAAGATCAAACCTCGGACAAGTAAAATATCGCGTGACAAAGGGAATTGGTATTGTATGTGAATGGTTCATTCGATCACTAAAGTCATCGTTGAATATGTGGGAGCCATTATGGATCTCAGATCCTGCTATTGGTTATTGGTCGGAGTGAGTACTCAACCATGTGAATAGTTGACAGTGGTGTTAAAGATGTTGAAATGGTAGAACTTGAATAAGGAATGGAGTTCGAATATTTGTTCGGAGTCCCGGATGAGATCCCGGACATCACGAGGAGTTCCGAATGGTCCGGAGAATAAGATTCATATATAGGATGTCATTTTATGTGAATTAAAATGATGCGGAAGGTTCTATGGAAGGTTCTAGAAGGTTCTAGAAAAGTCCGGAAGAAACCACCAAGGAAGGTGGAGTCCACATGGGACTCCACCTCCATGGCCGGCCAACCCTAGTGGGGGAGGAGTCCCAAGTGGACTCCCCAGGGGGCCGACCCCCCATATGGGAGGTGGAACTCCCACCTCTAGTGGGAGTCCTAGCTTGGGTAGGTTTCCCACCATATGGAAGGTTTTTGGTTCGGGTCTTATTCGAAGACTTGGAGACCAACACTTGGGGTTCCACCTATATAATGAGGGGCCAAGGGGAGGGGGCCGGCCACCCAAGAACCACCAAGGTGGCCGCACCCCATAGTGGCCGGCGCCCCCTCTTCCCAAACCCTAGCGGCCTCTCTCCACCACTTCCCGCAGCAGCGCTCCGCCGGACTTCTCCACCACCACCGACACCACGCCGTCGTGCTGTCGGATTCAAGAGCTACTTCTCCGCTGCCCGCGGGAATGGGGAGGTGGACGTCGTCTTCATCAACAACCGAACGTGTGACCGAGTACGGAGGTGCTGCCGTTCGTGGCGCCGGAAGCGATCGTGATCAAGATCTTCTACGCGCTTTTGCAAGCGGCAAGTGAACGTCTACCGCAGCAACAAGAGCCTCATCTTGTAGGTTTTGGAATCTCTTCAAGGGTGAGACTCGATACCCCCTCGTTGCTACCGTCTTCTAGATTGCATCTTGGCTTGGATTGCGTGTTCGCGGTAGGAAATTTTTTGTTTTCTATGCAACGTTGTCCTACATGTGCGCCCTTCTCACATATATATATATAGTAGGGAGGGAGTGCGAACAAAGGGGAGGGGGAAAGAGTCCACCCCTCCCACGATTGCTTCCCTTAATTAGGGTATCCCTTAGGCTGGCCGACTTGGGCCCTTTAGGGCTTGTGTGCCAATGCCATGTAGGAAACTCCCTCTTGGTCCCTTGCAGGCCTCCCGAGAGTGTGGGCCTTGGCCCTTCGAGAACCTTCTAGACCCTTCCCATACAAGCCAGACTTTTTCCGAAATCCTAAAAATGACTTCCCATATATGAATCTTCTTCTCTGGACTATTATGGGCCTTCTCGTGATGTCCACATCCGAGACTCTGAACAATCTTTGGTTTCTCCATTGTTCAAATTTCATTACTACGCTAGCGACATCAAACGTTAAGTGTGTGACCCTACGGGTTCGAGAATGCGCAGACAATATCAAGACACATCCACGATCAATAATGATTAGCGGGACCGAGAAGTCCATATTGATTCGTACACATTCAACAAAGATTGTTTATCAGTTGAACCACAAAGGATTCTATAAATCCCATATTCTATTCCCTTTGCCTCGTGATATTTTACTTGCCCGAGATTCAATGGATGGTATCATCATATCTAGTTCAACCTCGTTCGCACCAAGTACTTTTTACTCATACCGTAACACATCATTCATGTGTGACTAACTCATTAGTCACATGCTTGCAAGCGATATAGAATATGTGTTACCCGGGCTGACTCGGAGTATATCTATCCGTTACTCGAATGGAAACTGCCACTATTGACACATACCACCCAACAAGTACTTTCTCAAGCATCCAAGAGTACCTTTATAATTACCCAATTACAAAGTGGTGGTTGATACTCTTAATGCATTCTCCGGTATAGGGGAGTAGCATAATCTCATGGTTTGAGGATATGGTACATTTGACATTGGAAAGCTACGGCAGTTTAAACACTGATACGATCCAGTTGCTTTGGTTATTTAGGTTTTGTCCATCATGTCATTCTCCTGATGACATGATCTTATTATTAATTGATAATACATGTCTGTGCTAGGAAACCTTGGTCATCATTAACCAATGGACCCGTCTAGAAACTTACTAGGGACTTGGTATTGTCTACAAACCACGTAAGTATTAATGTTTCTGCTAAATACAATTCTACTGCGAAGCACAAACACTAACACTTATCATGAACAATAATATATGCTAATAATTTATTATTATTGCCTCTAGGTCATATATCCAACAATTTGTTTACGTTTATAGCATATTATCATAGTATATATCTATATTTTTCTACAATTTTTTTATTTAAAAACTAAAAGAATCGCTGGAGCTCGAAAGCCTCAAATCCCTAACTATTGGCACAGCTTCCAGCGTCCAACCAATGCTCTGTCACATGTCCGACTGTCACTACTCGATAGTCGGTGAGACTGAACACATCGGGGCCATCTGTGAGATTAGCATTCGACGCAACCTATCGAACGTAGCAGGCCAAATTCGATTAGAACACGGCAGAAAGGATGTGTTATCGATTTCTTTTTCTTTTCGAATGTGTTGTCGATTCTTTGATGCGGGCCGTGAAGGGAAGAAAAAGGTGATCCTTCAGGAAACAGGCGACATGAACACGGCAGTTGGCTTGTACATACTATCATTGGAGTATTATGCAAGCACCTGATCGAGATGATATAAATAAGATGACAGTGATTTCTTCTTCCCCTTTCTCTCTCGTCACTACAGTAGTTTTGAGGGTCGACTCTCCGCTCCCGGGCCAAACCGATGCTCTCCCCGGCGGTGCTGCCGTCCGGCGGAAGCTAAGGCGAGGTGCCGGCGTCCAAATTGTAGATTTTAGATGTAGTTTGTCCTCTATGGCGTATGGGAGTAGGTCATCGGAGCTCGTCGGCTGGCTCCGATGCGTTCTGGGCGTCGTCGTCCTAGCTGCCGCGCTCTGGCAAGTGCGGCCGGTGGGGGCTTGGATCCCAGAGATCTCCGTCAATAAAGTCGGCTTCTGGAGTTATTCGGCTCGGGCGGCCCCGCACGCCGCCGATCCGTCGACCTCGGCCATCTCCACCATGCTTCCATGGAGGAAGTTGGAAGAGGAGGCCGCGTGTTCGAGCTCCACCACAAATAAGTGCGTTCTTCCATCAGATCAAGTCGAACCGGCGACTTCCCTGGTTCTTCCTAGTCACCATGGTGGTGGTGGAGAATTGGAGATTCGTTTGAATTCTGATCTCTTCGGATCTGGTGGATGGGGAGATGTGGTGACTGCATATGCTGCTGGGAGTGCATCCTCGACAGCCTCTCGCCAGTCTCGTGCTGGCCCGCCGTCGACTCTCATGGCCGGAAGGCGGCCACTCCCAACTTGCACGCCATTGTCCAATCTGTGGTGCAAGGTAACATTCAACTTCCAGGCTATGCCGATTCGGAGGCCCTTCAATTCCGGTGCGAAAAGCTCCTGCTGCAGCGATCCAAGTGGTCATGTCCCCGGTGTCGCTGTGGTAGTTCGTGGCCGGAATTTCTGCGAGCAAGGTGGAGAAGGAGCTGGACCTGGACATGATTGCTTTCTCTGTTTTAGTTCTGAGGTCCTCTATGCGATTTGCCAGGACTTGGTTGTAATTTATTTTTTCTTAGAGGTCCTGTATGTAAGTTGTATCTCCACCGCTCTATATTAATGCAATCATCTAGGTCCTTCCGGACCTATCCTCGTTCAAAAAAAAAAAAAGATGACAGCTGCCCAACCTTTATTCTATCTTGCGAGCGTGACAAGAGCTATCTGTCCTCCAGCTGCAATTTCTGTTGCAGTGTGAGTGCGGGATAGCCGATACTGACGCAGTGGCGCTGTCGCCGTCGCCGTCGAGGCTTCTACCTTTTGGAGCTAGCTGGTTTCGTGCGATGAGCCAATTCATATTTTCATGCATGCACCTCGGTTTTTAGATATTAGAGTGTGTCGTGTACAATTAAGTTTTCTGAACTTTATTTTGTTCATGTGGAGTCTCCAACACAAAAAACATAGGCTGAAATATTGCCTTATGGTATTTCAAAATATTCATTTTTTGTAAACTTTTGGGAATTCGAGAACCAAATTTTAGAATTTTGAATTTTTGGAAACCTTATGGTATTTCAAACTTTTGAAAAATTTAAAACTTTCAACAAATTGACAATTTATAACTTTCAGCAAAAATCAAATAATTTAACTTGCAGGGATTCAAATTTTGAAAATTCGCCGTTGTCGTGAAGGTTTCTACTTTTTAGAGATAGCTGGGTTTACTGCTGATGATCCATTTCATATTTTCATGCATGTAGTTCAGGGCTCGGCTTTTAAATATTAGAACGTGTCGCGTACAATCATGTTTTCTGAACCTTTTTGTTCATTTGGAGTCTCCATTGCAAAAAAGACAGGGCCTGAAATAGCATTTCATATTCACAGCTCACAACTTAGTGCGATTTTCATGAAACTTAAAATCTGCTTAAAATGATTTGGAGTCTCCGTTACAAGAAAGAACAATAAGTGCAGGCCAGCTTGAAAAGTTCAGAGCCAGTTGACCTAGAGGACAAACAAGCAGCGCAAGGACCACAAGGAGACAATCATCAAGAAATTTTAAGAAACATGTGCCTCTGGTCAAATGTCACAACACGATTTAACACATGTTAGTGAGTCGGAACTCACTTATTTAAATCAGAGGATCCAAGGCCAGTTAAATCGAAGTTATCCTAAGAATCCACAGGTGCTGCACTTATTTTGTATCGTTTTCTTTCTTTAAGGCAAAATATACATTCGTCGTAAACTTTCGTAAATTTGGAAACCATGTTTTTGAAAATTTTAATTTTGGGAAACCTTTTGGTATTTCAACTTTTGGAAAATTTAAAAATTTCAACAAATCGACAATTTATATCTTTCAGCAAAAAAAATCAAATAATTTAACTTGCAGGGATTCAAATTTCGAAAATTCGGAATTTTAATTTTTTCCAATCTTCTAGAAGAAGATAGATCAGAAAAAACTGCAGACGTACATGAGAGAGAGATAGATGGAGGTGATGGCTGATGCGTAAAATTTCACAAACAATGTGTCTCGTTCTTCTCCCTTCACTACCCTGTTCCACTTATTTCAGTCCTTTCCTCGCCAGTCTACAAATAAATCAGTTTCTCAAACCCAGTTCTATGCTTACGTTCAAGTTTCTCCACAATGTTCATTTTCCCCCACACCATTCTGTGCCCCTTTGGTGTTAACCCGGTTGGCCAGTATGTTGGACGGCATACCCAGTTTCCTTTCCGTGCGAGCTCCGTCGAAGCAGTAAATTGGGACAAGAACCAGGAGAGTAGCAAGAGGAGGAGGAAGAAGAAGAAGAAGCAGGAGAAGACCGGATTAGAAGTTCTTTGTGATGATGGGTTCGGAAGCGTCACCGTGAAGGATTACGTGGAAGCTGTGAGGGACATGCCCAAAGATGACGGCGGGCCACCTCGGTGGTTCAGTCCCGTGGAGTGCGGCCGGCCGGTTGTTGACAACGCACCCCTGCTTCTGTTCCTGCCAGGTTGGTGACGTTGGTCCAAATCTCAAATATCAAAACAGCTTCGGTACTGCCAGTAGATCAAATAAATAAATACTCAAAAGTGCATTGTTTAGTCATTTCTTCTGCTGGCAGCATAATGATATTTTCTAATTACATATTACCGTGGCTATCTGTGTATATTTTACATATATTATACTTGCATACTCAAATCTCAAAGAGACATGTATTGTGGTATTCTTTGGTCTATTGGAAAATCATTGAGGAGAATGATATACTGGCCAATTGATTTTATTCTTATTTTTCATCCACAGGGTATTTGAGGTGCGCTGCTTACACATAGCAGGGATCGCACACCATTTGAAGGTACACATATAGATGGCTTAAATTTCGGACAGTATTATTCACATTAGCTTGGCGTTTCTATGTACTTTACAATTTTACCTAAGTAATATAGAGAGTTTTTAAATCATAAGCAGGCATGGTTCTGTTCTGAAATCAAAGATAAACAATACCTAATGCTAATTCAGATTAAACGCTATCCTATAATATAATTTTTTCTAGCTGTGATCTCTATGTATGCCGAGGATGAGACAGTTTCGGTGAATTACCTGGGAATATTTTAGATAAGATAGTATGTATTCGTAATTTCAACATTTTTTGCTTCCTTATTGTAGCCCTTAAAACGCTAATAACAGGAACCACCTTTGTAAGTTCAGTGATGGCTATTTAATTGAACGCATACAGGGCTACTACAAATTGTTGATGAACATATAAAATATGAGCATGCTTTATCACCAAATAGACCAATATTTGTGATTGGAGATTCTCTTGGTGGATGCTTGGCAATTTCAGCGGCAGCTTGCAATCCCAAAATTGATTTGGTTCTCATACTAATAAATCCAGGCAAGTGAATATATTATGTCCACTTTGGTTTGAGAGGATACTTGCAATATACCTCAATCTTCTATTTCAGCAACCTCATTTGCGAGAACTCCGGTACAAGCAATATTGCCTCTTTTGGAATCGATGCCAAGCAACCTTTCAGTTACACATTCACAACTTCCGAGATATTTGATTGGTAGATTTCCCTCAACTTTCTAATTTCTCTCTTTTATGCAAGTAGATTCTTATGCTATGCTATGTGCTGTACCCACATATTGTCTAATTTATGAAAATGAGATAATTCAAAGGCAAGCTATTTTTATGACAATGCTACTTTCAGTATGTGTGGTGGATTCAGTCATAATAAAGTTAGAACTTATGTTGAAAAAACAGTTTGTTATGTTGAGCATTTACCTCTCATGGAAGGTTCCAAAACACTATCATGGAGGATTACTAAGTGGTCTTCTTTTAGAGTTAGTGATATTGGAAAGCTTCACCTAGGGCTGCCGAGTTGTTTGTGAAAAGATTGTGACTTATAGTTCAAGACCAAGAAATAGTTAAAGCATGACAGATGGATTTGTCACTAGACTCATAAGGAAATTGTGAATTATAGTCCATCTATATGTCATTAGTGTTTCCACTATTTTGCCAGGCAAAGTCTAAGACATATCAACGATGATTTTGATGGAAATCATTGGTGATGTGGTAAACATCATAAACATCCTCTCATCGAGACCCCTTTGTAAAAATGGGTTTCTAAATATGAACTATTTGTGATACTCCATTACTGATTCCGGTTGGAAAATGCTAGATTTTTATTACGCCTATGTGTTTTCGGGAAATTATATTGGTTGGTTCATCTAAAACATTATTTTTTTCTAGCATAGTGAGCCATTTTGTTGCAAGGGTAATCAAATACGTTCACTCAGTGCATTCCTTACAATCAACATAGAGTAATTAAAATTTTAAAAATAGAATTCACATTGCACACACATAGTGTCTAATATTTTAAATTCGCAAAAAAGAGTGTCTAATATTTTACAAAGACTCATTCACCATTATATCCCTAAGGAGCACTAAGCTCCCAGGGTTGGGCGCGTCCCTGGGAGAGTCGCGGGTCGCTTTCGTGGGTCCTACTTTCTGTGCTGGTGTGGCGGTGCGACCCCAGACTTTGACCGGGGGAGATATCGCGAAGGAACCAGAAACCGACTTTGACCGGGGCTTCCGTCTTTCTCCTCTTCTTCTTTTCTTTGGCCTCGCGAGGGGAAGTTGGATTCGCTGGGTTTTTCCTCTTCGTCCTTGGAGCTGCGCCGGTGTCTACGGGTGTGGGTTGCGGTGATGCCTGGCCTCCGGTGCTGCGTCGTCTTGGGTGGCGCCGCGGTGGTCGCCCGCCTCCTCCGTGGCGGTTCTGTGTCTGCGGGTGTGGGTTGCGGCGGTTCCTGGCCTCCGGTGCTGTGTCGGCTTGGGTGGCGCCGCGGTCGTCGCCCGCCTCCTCCGTGCCGGTTCTTTCTTCCCGCTGCTATGGTTCCCCTGTTTCTCTCTCTGAGATGTTTCTCGATTTAGTGGCCGATGAGATTGAATTTGCTTCTGTGGAGATTTAGCTTCTGTTACCTTTGTGTATTGGATCAGTGGATGCTTGTGTCTGGATCCGTTTCTTGGGGATTGGGCCGGTCTGCGTCCGTTCGGTGCTTGGTGTCGATTCACTTCTTTGGTGGCGCATTTGTCTGCCGTTCTTTCCGGCGGCACTGATCTGTTGTGCTTATTGTGTTTTGGGCGCGTTTGTGCATGTTTTCTAAGGATTTAGGTGGGTGGGTTTGGGGTTTGATTGACTTGAGGGGATATGAACGTCGCCTTATCTTTTAGGTTTAGTTGTTTAGAGTTGGATGTGATTAGTTTCATCTTTTTTCTAGAACAATTTCTGTGTGCCTTGCTTAAAGTTTACGGATTTACAGGCTTCATTATCAACAAGGTTTTGTTCGTAGTTATTCTGAGGTAGGTGTTGCTTACTCTGTCTTTACAGATGTGTTCTGTATGGGAGCTGTTGTGAAGTTTTTAGTCTTTGTCTGTAGAGGGATGTTAAAGAATGTTGTAGCCTACACAACTACCTGGACCCGAAATGAGCACCGCATTTAGTTGTAGGGTTTCAGATTCATGTCGTATCATCGCGGTGTTTCATGGTTGCTTTATCCTGGATCAATTAGGTTTAAATGTTCAGCATGGATTGCAGTGATATAAAAGTTCTATGACAGGTTTATGTTCTATTTTACCTAGCACAGGTTTACCATGAAGATTCAATCTTTTCCTGTTGTATTTCTGGTGGATTAGTTTTCCTACATTTTTCTGTTATATTAGAGCTGCGCTCTTACTTGCCCTTATTTTTTAATGATTAGTGTTTCTATTATGTTGTATGGTGTTTCTTTAGGTCGACGCTTTCGAAGTAAGATCACGTAGTGCTACCTGTGAAGTTGATGTTTTAATGCAGGTTACATATGTGTTTTTCTGTTGTGTGTAATGTATAGATTGCAGTTCTTTCCGAATAAATTTTCTTTTGCTTCTCAGATTAATTCATGATAGAGGTTTCTTTTTATGTGTATGAGGCATCTGGTAGATTGCAGATTCTATCTATTATCTTTGTATGCCGCAGTCTAAATAATGTGTTACTGATTTAAATCGAGGGCAAACTTCCTAAGTGGTATTGTGGGTTTGCTTTCCCTAGCTGTATATTTGTTGGCAGCAGTGGTCTTCTGAGATTGTGCAGTATAACAAGTTGGTCAAGGATTTTAGGATTGCCAGCTAGCGGTTGGTTTCACCTGGGTGTCCAGAGATAGCTGTTACGATCGTCGGGTCTGATTCGTCAGATCCTTGGGTATATAGTCCTCCGACTGCGCCTGAACTTGCTGCACTTATAGTTGGTGACTTGAGTGCCGAGAGGTGTAGGTTTGACATCATTGTGGAGTCTAATGACGGACGACTGAAGCGCATATCGCCTTTGCACCCAGCTCTTATGGCCTTGCAGTATCCTTTGCTGTTTCCTTTCGGTGATAAGGGGTTCTTTTTAGGGATTAGATATGAGTCGGTTGACGGTGTTCCGATTGTTGGCAGGCAGAGTGTTACCATGCGTGAGTATTACTGCCATCGCTGCCATTATAGAAGGGGACAACCTGACCCTTTTACTTGTGTTGGATGACTGTCAGAGCAAGCTAAGGTTGCGTGGAGTGTGATAGGCTCAGTTTTGTGCGCAGAAACCAGAATAAGCTTAGGAGCCGAGACGTTCCAAGGCCTGTCTGACGCTATAGGCGAGGGTGCTTCCACAGGTAAAAATGTAGGTGTGCGTGTTCTGCTTCTGTCGAGTTTTGTGGGTTCTCGACGTTACATGGCCCAGAATTACCAGGATGCTATGGCCATCTGTAGGGTGTATGGTGCTCCTCATCCATTTGTTACGTTCACATGCAACCAGAGTTGGGCCGAGATTTTGGAGGCCTTGGAACAGGAGCTGGGCCAGAGGTCGCCTGATAGGTCTGATATAGTTGCGCGTGTGTCTCTCTCAAAAAAAAAAAAAAAAAAAAAGTTGCGCGTGTGTTTAAGATGAAGCTCGATGAGTTGTATGGCCAGATCCGAGAACTAATGTGCCATCTGGGCGGCACAGGTGGTGTTGGACGCTGGAGTAGTAGCGACGGTGTCGGCGGTGGAGGGGCCGCCATGCCTGGACATCGTCCATCGAGGCAGACAACCAAGTTCGCTAAGTTCAGTTCCACGTTGATGTTGTTCCAGGTCATCGTATTACACATAGTTTCTGTAACTAAAAGCTGCAATCTGTTTTGTAATTAGCAGTCATACTATTGATGTCATAAATAATATTGCCTGTTCTGCTGTACATGTGAACGAATTCATCACCATTATAATCCCCAATCATTCCTTCATAACTTATCACAGGTCTGGGCTTCCTAACTAAAGTGGTCAGCCAAAAACCTTGATACTTGACAGCATGTGTATGAATGTTGACCGTGAACAATTCAAGCCAAAAACACCTGATAGTTCAATCTGCATGTATAACAAGGTCTTACATATTTGGTAACAAAGAACACCTGATTGATTTCATGTTAGTTTGAGTAATGGCAGCTGTATTTAATTTAACTCGACTTGTTTTGCATAAATTCTAATATTCTTCGAACTGAGCACATCATAAATTCCTAAACTGCACCTGAAATAGAACTCTGTATTTTCTCACTCAAGATATGTTCAATTTGGTTGCAACTGCAATAATAATGAATTATATCCTTATACTGCTTCGTTCACTTGTTTATGCCACTGGTCTTTTATATACATGAATAATGGCATGAATAGCATGCCTATTGCTGGTAGAACCAACTCATGTTTCAAGATTTGGCAGGGACTTAGGTTATGTGTGGGATTCTGGCAGTGTCCACTGCCCAGTTCGTTGTGTGCTTGCAGATTTAGAATATGATGTTAAGTTATGTCTTTTTTGTCCTATTAGTTATCAACAAAAATGCAGAAGCATGTACTATTGGGTTCTAGAAGTAATGTAATATTTTGTCAAACTATTTCCTTGTGCATTTTCTGATGTGTTAGTCTTCCTTTATGAGCTATGAGGAGCATAAAATTGATTGGGAAAAGGAAAAGAATTCTAGCAAGAGTTAGGAGTCTATGCTTGATGTATGTTCTTTGAAATTGTTGAACTCATCTTATCTTGTCCTATGCTTTTCTAGGATGGTGGTCCAGTACTAATCCAAGGAACTTTATTGATCTGTGAGTCTACACTTAGCATTGAAATTAATATAACTATTGTGGAAATCTGATATCAATTGCTCAATGGTATGTGTTCGACAAAATTTAGAAATTATGTGCTTCCTATCCTTTGGGATCTCAAAAACATCTATTTTATTATTTGATATGTACTCATTAGTTGTTTACCTTCAGAGTTTGTGTTTTATCACCAGCAACAGACTCAGAAGGAAAGCCCAATTCAGAGCAAAAATATAGGCATATGTGGTGCAGATGGATATATATGTTGGTAAATTGATGAATATAGACTAAAGCTGACTCTCTTATTCAGCAAAAGTTCCCTTAAGCCTTATTCTTTGGTTCTCCTGCATGCTTCATGCATCAGTTCCATTCTGATAAAAAAGTGCAGGAATTTTTCTTCTCTACACCTTAACCATTCTGCTTTCTTGACTTCTCACTTCTAGATTATGAAATTCCTTTGGAACAACTATATTATTTGAATGATGCCACCATTGGCTTATTCTGGCAAATTAATGTTGTTTCTTTGATATGCATCGTTGACTGTAGCTTTTGTTGTCATTCCTTTGTAAAATCTGAAATGAACTTTCTGATACCACCTATCACACTTTTCATTTTTAGTGCTAGCACTTTTCACTTCGTAATGTAACTATTGTTGCGACCAAATAAATGGTTGGGACACAGAAATGTGGTATTCCTCTTATCTATACAACAGGTCACTTGGAGGGTCGGGTCTTGTTTGACGCCTGCTCGGCTACACCATTATTCCATTTTGCGCATTGTTATTCCTTTTGAAAATAACTATGAGAAATGGATATAATTTTTGGTGGTATTTAAGTTATTTTCACGGGGAACTTGATATTTATGTGTTTTCTAGAGGGGGAGCGCTAGGCGTCCCCCGGGGGATCTAATCACTAATCCCCGGGTGGACTGCCGTAGGATTAGCTAAAATGAACCGCTCAGATGGCGACACGTGTCATAGTGCCCCTAATCCCGCTTTTACTACTATAATGTACCAAAGTAGCAAAAAACGTTTCAATTGTAGCAAACTCTATTCTCGCCGGAGACTCGCCGGAGACCTCGCCGGAGTCCGCCGGAGACCTCGCCGGAGATCACGTAGCAAAAACGTCATGCTATTGTAGCAAAACGAAAATAGAAATGTAGCAAAAATAACCTCACCGGAGATCTCGCCGGAGATGCCGCCGGAGACATCACCGGAGACGGTCACCGGAAAACCTCACCGAAAACTTGGTAGCAGAAAAAATGTATTATAGTAGCAAGAAAGCATAAATATTGTAGCAAGAAAAAATTGTTATTATAGCAAACTGTGCACTGATGAAAAAATAATGGTAGCAAGACAAAATTTCCCAAAAGAACTGTAGCTAATAATTTATACTATGTTTGCAAAAACGCTAAATTAAGGTAGCAAAAAGAGCAGATAATTGTAGCATCACATTTTCGTCACAAAAACCCAAATTGCCGGAGAGATGGTAGCAAACAATTTACACTATATTAGCAAAAATGCAGAACTAAAAGTAGCAAAAAGAAAAAACTATTGTAGCATCATAATATATTTTTTTATATTGTAACAAACTGTTGGTAGCATAGAACGGCCAAAAAGGAGCACCGGATCCATGGCGGAATCCCGCGTTGCCCCACGTCCTGAACTCGCGCGCTGGCCGGCGGCGAGGCGACAATGGGAGAGATGGCCGGTGGCGAGGCAGCAGCAGTCGAGCTCGGGAAGAACCACAGGCATCTCGATTTGGCCATGGATGGAGCTCCGAGCCGGCGCGGGTTGCGGCGATGCAGAGAGGCCGCCTTAGATGGCTCTTCGGGCGGCGCGGGAGGAGAGGAGGGGAGGGAGGCCGCCATGGATGGAGCTCCGGGGCGGCGCGGGAGAGGAGGAGGGCCGGGGATGGCCGCGGCGGATGGAGCTCCGGGGCGGCGCGGGAGTGGAGGAGGACCGGGGATGGCCGCGGCGGATGGCCGCCGGGCGCGAGGTGGGCGGCGCCGGGAGCGGAGGCGCATCCATGGGGGCGTGGGCGGCGGCGCTGCCTGGGTGTGGCGTAGGCTCCGTTCCTATCGATGGAAGAGAATAAGAACGTGGTGGGACCCACTCTATCGCTCGCTTTTGGAAGGACACGCGTCGTTCGCTCCGTCCGGAGGATTTCTGCGCTGTTCCCCCGGGGGAGAGACAGTGTTTCCCTTTCTAGAGTTGGTCCATATGTACCTTTGTATTTCTTATTTTGTTATGTATATTGTTGTTCTTCGATACATTTATCATTTAGTTCGCTTTATGTTTTTAAGGTGGGTTTAATGTTCAATCTGAGTGGTTTATTTGCGTAAATAAAGATCAATTAGTTAGCTTTAGCTTATTATGCCTACATTGCCTATCATATATCACATGTGAAGCCAAAGAAGGATAGATTGAAAAAAAAATTATGACAACAAAGAACGGCGCCGCAACGCGC
The DNA here is from genome assembly GCA_030979885.1 of Lolium multiflorum. NCBI lineage: Eukaryota > Viridiplantae > Streptophyta > Magnoliopsida > Poales > Poaceae > Lolium > Lolium multiflorum. The sequence goes on along the minus strand of CM061748.1, from coordinate 294,993,504 downwards.
GCAAGGTCCATCTAGTAAGTCACTATAGTACCAATTGGATGCGGTCATGTGCCACCCCCCAATGTACTTAACTCTAGGAGATGATGGAAAATGGAGGCAAGAGGCTGGAATGGCTAATCAAGTTTGAATATCGTTTGGCACATCGTCATTGGTACAGTACCATGTGTCGTGTGGAATATTTCTTTTGTTTAATAGGCTGAATATTTGGTTTATATATGGCAGTTCACGCTTTTTGAGTAGGCTACAGTTTATATATGTGTCGGCTATCACACTTTTTGGTTAAGGTACCTTTTCGTTAGAGCTCATAATAAATATTGGCTATACAAAGACCGGTGTGCCACTATATTTCAGGTACTCTCATGCAGTTTTTTTTTTCAGATGTTCATATCCTCCTAAATCTAAGAAAATATCCTACATGAAATAGGTGAACCATTTAAGATGGCAATGCTGAGCTTTCAAAACGATCATTCCCTTCAGGAGGCCCTGCAAAAGTTTTCGGACAGTCTTCAATCTATGCTAAATTTAATTTCCGTAAGTTATCATCTCCTATATTTTATATCAATCTGTCATTTTTGTGGAAATAATGGTTCAATAATGTCGAATTTAAATACTGTAAAGAATTTTTTTTAGCTTTTGGAAATTTCCTTCATCAATAATAATAAAAAATTCAACACTAACCTAAACTCTGAAGTGCAACTTTATGGCTGTAATAGGTAATGAAAGATGAGACAAGCTAGACAATTCCGGTTTGATTCTTTGGATACATAACACAGCAAAAATAAATTAGCTTTAGCTTATTCTTTTCCAGGGAAGTGGAGATATCTTACGAATGGATAATATTGTATGGAAGCTTAGGCTTCTTATGTCTGGTGCAGCATATGCCAACTCGCGTCTTCATGCGGTACAAGCGGAAGTTCTACTTCTTGCCAGGTGCCTTTTGTTTTTATAAGAGTATCACACCCTATTGATTCCTAGTACCTGTTGAGTTGCAACATCTACAAATTTGATCTTACACTAAAGTATATTTGAATTCAGTGGCAATGAGAATCTACTACCAAGGGGAGAAGCATACGAACTCTTTAAAATACTGAAAAATTGCAAACTTAGGCACTTTAGGAACCAAGGTCATAATTTACTCATGGTACGTAATATCATGCTTGCGATATATTTTCAGTATAAATTCTATGCTTTCTCTTGTCCGTTTTATGTTAAATTCCTATTTCAAACACTAAGAAAAGTACAACTATTACCTTTTGGACTGTCCTGTATAATAATCCTTCCATTTCCATGTCCTTACACAGGAGTATGACTTCAATTTGTTAACAGTGATAAAAGGGGTCAACTTATACCGCCGTGGCAGAAAACGGGATGTCGTGATCGATTTCCTTCCACCTACATTTAGTGAGTTCAAGAAAACTGCCGGCAAAGATTACAAGTAAGTATCCAGTTCCTCAAAGATCTAAGGGTTAATTATTGGTTTGCCACTACACCCCGCGCAACACTCAGTTTTGCCACTAGAGCAGAATGGTGCTCAGTTTTGCCACTAGTCTGTGTGCAACGACTCGTTCCGTGAGTATGCCGTTTCATTCAGGTCAACGTCCTTGACTCGGCTGTTTCAGGTGGGACCAGGCGGAGACGCATTTGAAAAGAGGACCGGCTGTTTCAGGTGGGACCAGGCGGAGACGCATTTGAAAAGAGGACCGTTGCTGGCCGTTTCACGTGGGACCCACAAGGCAACCGTTGGAGCTCAACCCCATTTAAAATCCCTGATCGCGCGGCGGAGCTCGCAGCGGTGAGAAGAAATCGACGGGGTTGGAGACGGCCCCTCGCAGAGGTGCGGCGCGGGCGACTGAGAGGGCCTTGTTGACGGGGAGCGCCGCCGACGGCGGGAGCTGCGGAGGGCGCAGCCGTCTGCCAGAAGCACCTCACGGTTCAGATCCCGCGCCACCTCTATCCATGTCTTCTTCTAGCTCCCGTGCCACCTCTCGGTTCGAGCTTCCGGTGCGCATGGAGATGCCGATCCTCCTCTGTCCGCGGTGCCGGGCGCCCGTTGATCGGAGGATTTCGCGCACACCGAAGAACACCAACCGTCCGTTCTACGTGTGCAGCAGCGAGAAAGGGGTAAGAATAGTGGAAATTTCAGTATTTTGTGCATAGTTTGTGCTCAATGTGGTTGATCTCTTTCGTGTGCTTGCAGATAAAATGCTTCTTCGTTTGGGTCGATGTTTTGCTCCAGACGCTGATGAATCAGCTGCTAGATGAGCACGAAGAATGGTTGCCCATCTTGCCACAGACGACACGGGTCGCCGCGATAGCTAGTGCAGAAGAGACGCAGGGCGGAGCACGCATTGACAGAGAGGTAGCTTTTGAGCTAAGGTGGATGAACCAGAAGATTAGAGAGCTCGAAGATCAATCAAAATTTTGGAATTACATTTGTGCATTTGTAGGTGGTATTGTCATCGCACTAGGTTTAATGTTGACATTGTATGGAAAGGCATGAATTTGTGATGAATTTGTAAGCTTCAAATTGTATGAACTTGTAAGCTTGAATTTGCAAGCTTGAAATAAATAAATCTGATCAAAATTCGATAGTGGCAAAGATTTGGCTTTGGGCAGATGAGAAGGGTGTTTAAAAAAACGGTGAAAAATGAAATAACAAAAAAGGGTGCGGCTAGGACTCGAACCCAAGACCGCTTTGTTTGGTAGCATGAAGGATTGCTCTGGTAACCAGTGGGGTGGATGGACAGATATTGAAAAGCAAAAGGAAGAAATCTAGCTATAGTTAGTTCTAGTTCATGACTTGGTTTATGGTGTAAGGACGCATATGTTTGTTCTTTGTGTTTATGCACGCTGCTTAACCAAAAAAAGGGTGCGTCTTTGTTATTTCAAGCATTACGTGTTTGTGGTTTAGGTTGGAAAAATAATCAAACAAAAAAAGGTGCATCTTTCTATTTTTGCGAGGGAAAAAGGGTGCATTTATCTGATTTCAAGCATTGCGTGTTTGTGATTTTTTGTTTCATACTTATATGGGTACCCTACTTATATTACATCAAAGTTCATACTTGGATCCATGTTTGTGATTTCATAATTCATACACCCTTGATATATTACATCGAAATCATAGAAAACTAAGATATATGAGATGCAAATATTGGTAGCCAGATCATCACGCAAAATAACTTAGATAAATTCGATACATAAGATGCTTAGTTCCACCATTACACGGAGTTTGTGATTTTTTGTTTCATACTTATATGGGTACCCTACTTATATTACATCAAAGTTCATACTTGGATCCATGTTTGTGATTTCATTGCTCATACACCCTTGATATATTACATCGAAATCATAGAAAACTAAGATATATGAGATGCAAATATTGGTAGCCAGATCATCACGCAAAATAACTTAGATAAATTCGATACATAAGATGCTTAGTTCCATCATTACACGGAAATAACTTAGATAGATAGATGGGTACCCTAGATAGATAGATAGATAGATGGGTACCCTAGATAGATAAGTTCAGTGACACACGACTTGACACGACTCGACACGGAACCACATAGAAAATGAAAACGTAAAGCTAAAAAAACATGACGAGCTTGACGAGAACACATCTTGGCCGCACCACCTGCGCCGCACCACTTCACTAGCGTCTTCACTTGTAGTACGGGAGGCAGTGCATAGGTTTCCCGGAGAAGAAGATGGCATCGCAATCGGTGAAGACGTTGTAGGTGGTGAAGAAGATTGACTCGCAGCCGCACCAGAAGACCTCACCGAGGAGGGCGTACGCGTCAAATCGGTTGGCGAAGGTGACCGTGAGCAGCTTGAGAGCGACGCCTTCACGAGACTCATTGACGTAGTACATGACGGGCGAGCCCGGTGGGAGGTGGGAGAAGCCCTCGTCGAGGAACTCTCGAGTGAGCTCGATCTCGGTCCTCCACCTCGACTTTGCCCACACACGGAGCGTGTTGTCGACGAGGACGTCCGCCGGATAGAGTAGCTCCGGCCTGGTGCGCGGACGGCGGAAGGTCGGTCCCGTGTACTGCATCTTCGGAGAGGCAGAGAGGCTCGCTTGAGTGCGTGGTGCTTTGGAGATGGAGAGGAAGAGAGGCTCGCTCGGTTGGTGTGTGGGAGAGGAAGAGAGGCCCCTTATAAAGAGGTTGGCTCATAAAGAGACCCGTGTCTAGCCGTCTTCCAAAAATAATTATTGGTTTTGACGCGATCGACGATGGGACGGCCTGAGACGATGGCAAAACTGATGCGGCTACATCGCTGCGAGAGCTGAGACGATGGCAACGCTGAGACGCTGCGTCGATGCATTAAAAGGCGTCGGCGAGTACGTGGAAAGGGTTGTTGGCGTGGCGCCTGCATGGTGCATGCATGGCACATGCATCGCAGGCCTAGACACGCGGGATGGCCCAACGGACCAACGGAGATTTCAGTGTTTTTATAGCCCACCGCAGAAAAGAGAAAGGAACCAATCATGTTGAAGAACGAGGGTGTCCACGGATCGGCCCTGAAATGTTCTAGAAGGCTAGATCGGACGGCTGGCGTTACCGCAGTGAACGGTCCACAATGCAAAACAGAGCAACCCACGGATCGGTCGGTTTCCTTCTAGAAGAATAGGGTTAGCTGGTCAAAGTTAGGCTTTGACTAAATTTGAAATGAGCATAAAAAATTCAAAAAAAATCAAAAAAATGGAAAACCTTCTCACATAGACTTCTTATGTCATATACTACCCATTCTAGTTGATAAACATGGTCTACATGCTGTTCAACAAAAAAACCATGTGTCTAATGTGATATCTCAAACACTGGGGTACAAGTTCGAGGGTGAAGACAAGAGGTTTAGGGTTTGGAACATGAAAAGTTTCAAAAACCTCACCAAAGCTTCATTTTGGAGTGAATAACAAGGATCCATGCTTAGTTTTACAATTCCATGTTTCAAACTTGATAAAATGATGGTCAAAGTTAGGTTGACTAAATTTGAAATGAGCATAAAAAATTCAAAAAAAATCAAAAAATGGAAAACCTTCTCACATAGACTTCTTATGTCATATACTACCCATTCTAGTTGATAAACATGGTATACATGCTGTTCAACAAAAAAACCATGTGTCTAATGTGATATCTCGAACACTGGGGTACAAGTTCGAGGGTGAAGACAAGAGGTTTAGGGTTTGGAACATGAAAAGTTTCAAAAACCTCACCAAAGCTTCATTTTGGAGTGAATAACAAGGATCCATGCTTAGTTTTACAATTCCATGTTTCAAACTTGATAAAATGATGGTCAAAGTTAGGTTTGACTAAATTTGAAATGAGCATAAAAAATTCAAAAAAAATCAAAAAAATGGAAAACCTTCTCACATAGACTTCTTATGTCATACTAGCACGGCAGAGCCTGCCATCATGATATAGTAGTATTTGGTAAAGCCTCAACTTATGATATTGGTCATGGTCAACTCAGTATACTACTGAGCCACATTATTTATTACATCAAAAATCCTACAGCAGTTGTAACATGTTTTTATTCAACATTCTTTGGTGCAGTAACAATAGATTATAACTGGATATTTTTTGACCACGACACACTCCCCTTCAGTAAAGCCCTCCTTGCGGCAGGTCTCAAGACATGAATCTGTATAGCATGCAATCTTATAACGATAGGTCTTGCTATGTTCTTTGCAGGTCCAATCCTACAAAACAATCACCACAATATGGTGTATGATATAAGATCAGATCGTGCAATGATAAAAAAAAAAAGCAAAATAGATAGATGTGTAATGGAGTAAGAAGCTCATATATGAGTGGCATAGATAATGCATTGAGGAAATGCCTTGTTCTTTATACTACCTCTGTTTTAAGGAATAAGGCGCATGCGTAATCCAAGACGAATTTTGACCATAAAAATTGAGCAACAAAATCTTGATTATATTATATGTAATTAGTATCGTTTGATTCGTATTGAAAAATACTTTTTAATGATATTAATTTTATATAAACAATGTTTATCTATTTGAAGTAATTCTTAGTCAAACAAAAAACAAGTAAAACAAGAGCGCCCTATTCCATGAAAGTAGTATGAAATTTGCAGACGTCGCTTACCAGGAACAAAGAGAAGTGTAGCGAGCAGTAGCATGCATAGCAGGACTGGCACCTTGATGACTCCCATGTCTTGGAGAATAAACGGTCACAAAGGACTAGTAAACGAGCATACAGTAGATGCAAATCAAAATAGGCTACACCATATATATATAGGCTTGGAAGATGAGACAAAAGAAAATTTAAAGATATGATTGTGATACGTATCAATGAGCAATAGGAGCAAGAAATATTTGCTGCCATGATGATAGGGGATTCAATAGGAGCAAAAAATATCTGCTGCCATCATGATAGGGGATTCGGCATTAATTGCCGATTAATTTTCTGGCATAGGAGCCGTCAGATCGGAAACTAAATTGACGTTGTTGGATATCCTCCGAGGAATCGATTCCCATCGGACTCGGTGGTGTAGGAATCGGAACCCGATTTTCTGCTTCCCATCGGACAGTATATAGCCGAACTGAGCATACGATCATAAGCAGGCTCACGCATCCATTTCCGTTAATTGAGAACCGATTGCATGCGGCTGTGAACTAATCCGTTAATTTTGGCAGCCTCTCTAATGCTTTGCCTTGCTCTTTCCTTGATTTTGGTGGGTTCTTAACAGAACTAGGAGGCATTGGCGCGGCGGCACGCCGCGCCCGTGGCGCAATATGAACACCACTATCCAGCTGTAGCAGTACCATACATATATACGATGGATTACATGGTGGAGGTTGTAAGTTTTACTGAACTATTTTGCAGGACGCCGATTCATATCTACACTGGGCTAAGCCAAAGCCAGATAGCGTCTCTGCGTGTCCTAGCAAAATTGCATAGTGGGGGTAGTTAGTTTGAGATGTGGAGACTGAAGATACTGAGCAGCTTTCCTGAAGGTACCCAAAATTAGTTGCGTAACGGATAAAACAGATTATAGCCATACTAAAAAGTAGAGGCCGAAGACAGAATATAAGAAACATCAACGGTTAAACCCATTACAAACTTAAGGAACACTCAAGGACAGAGAGACTGAAAATAAGGGATCGTAGGCATTAAACAACCATCGTGCAACATCACTTAAACAGGATATGCTGCATAGGCAATTGCATGTGCTTGTAAAGATACCTCAATGAGTACTGAGCATCTGCAACTGCAATAGTGTAGACCTGAGCAGAATCGTAGCGGTAGCATCTTAATCCATAGTGCAGCTGTTGAATTTGTTTGCACACAAGATGTACGCCAGAAAGGTCAGAATGTTGAGCCCCGCAAGCAGCCAGAAGTAAGTAATCTAGATGCCCTTCATTCAGATTGTCAGGAACCCATCTTCGATTTCTTCAGATTATATCTTGTTCCAAAACCTATTCTCCAAGCCTTGTACCATGAGCAGGTGCCATTACATAAATCAATGGACTGGTTAATATTTCTGAGTAACACTATAGGCAGCTGGAATGCCGCTTTTCCATAGAAAGACAATCTTCCTCAGAAGCAACCCAAGAACCTGGAGGTGCGTTTCAGCTGCAATGTCGCCTTCCATAGAAAATCAATCATCTTTAGAAGCAAACTCGTCAATGACAGGTGACAGGCTCATGTCTGCAAGACATCCCGGAGAGGAGGAGAGCAAAAGAAGCAAATAAGAAATTCTTTCGATTAGAAGGATAATTATGACCAATGGCCTGCTGCCAGTTGGTAAATGGAGTGCAACATGTAACGAACTATTCAACTTGGACAGCAAAAGAAGTCTGCCCAATTTTAGGATTAACCGAAAACATGATCCAATATTTATTTTTTCTAACAGGGACAGCAAGAACAATGTCTAATTATAGGATAACTGAACCTGAAACATGAACTGATTTCTATTTTTCTAATATAGACAGTAAGAACAATATGTCTAATTAACGTAAAGCATGGTATGTTGTTTATTGGTAAGTCTACGGAAAATACTCACCGATCTATCAACTCCAATGAAAACACTAACAAAGAAGTGTACAGACTAACATATGTGTCATGGTTTAAAAACGGCATACAATATAATTGATCAGACAAAGCTGACAATGCAATGTCCAGTTCACTAAAATGTGCAACGATGGAGATGTGAGCGACCCAATTGCATCTACATTAGTTGAACACTGGATAAAGGAAAAGAAAATGTTTTGATTGTATAAATGCAAATCAGATATTATCTGAAGCTATGTCTAACTTAGTGAATCTACCTGCAACCATGAAATGATCTAAGGTGCCTACTTTTACATATAGTCCATTTCCTCTTGCAAATAAAGAATCTCATATGTACATGACAAAAATAAATAGAAAGACAAAAAAATCTGAAAAAAAATATGTCAGGACAAACCACCCTATATAGCACCTGAACCTGAAGAAAAATCTAAAGCTATAGGCAGCTGAGACTGCCAAAGACGTAGAACAGGCAAAACCAGGACTACCTGCAGAAAATAACACATACATCTAGTAAGCCTAACTACCAGGAACAAAGAATACATGGGCATATAGGCCCATGAAACTGTGACCTATTAAGTATTAACCAAGAAGATGGAAGTGATATTAGCTTACATTAGACCACTGACCTCTCAGGTACGGCAAGAAATAATTGCATCAAATATTCAATTAGAGCCTACCACTAACAACTTCAGAGCTCACGTGGGATGATGGGAATGGAAACTAAAATAACTTCAGAGCTCACAAGGAAGCCATCCGACCCAGATCGTGAACTACAACATATGGATGGTATGTATTGCAGCTGTCGCCTGCAACTCCAGCGGCACAAGTGCAGCCTGCAAGTACAACTATGGCACTCCAGCGGCACAAGTGCAGCCTGCAAGTACAACTATGGCTATGATCCGCGCCTCAACAAATCGTATAGTTGCCACTTCCTCTGAAATACCGAAGTAAGATCCGGGTGGAATCATGCACATCAAAATATTGCAAGTTGAAGCTTTTGAGTGAACTGTTTTGTAAGGACGCATGTACTTCTGCATTGTTCCTGCCAGAATTACTGAACACAAGAGAGAAAATCTATATGTTTTGCATTGCAAACCAGAATTACATGAACAGATGAGAAAGAAACCTTAAAGCAAAAAGAAAAAGCAATGAAGAGGGGAAGAGGATCCAGAGGATGCAAGGATCAGAGAGGCTCCCGGGTACACATCCGGACCACGACGCCCAAATCCGACGACTGCTAGGGACATGGCATGGGAGTATCTGGCCGGAGCTCAAGCCGGCGATGCATGAGTCAAAACGGCGCGGAAGTACAACGGATTTGATAGCTAAAGAACACTTACCTGCACGCTGATTTAGTCGAGGTTTATGGCATCATGCCGCCCATAGAGTCATCGATCTGCCCATCCAGAGCGTGCTCCACTTGAACCAACCGCCGCTCATCGTCGTCTTGAGGCCAACCTGTACATCTGCTCGTATAGATTAATACGTAAGAGTTGGAAAATGCTAGAATCTGGATCAGCGCAAGCAGGACGTCTCCTAGTGCTGGGGCACGAACTCGCTTGGAGGGGAATTGGCCACCGCCGGAGTGCTCACCAGAGTGCTGCGGCGAAGGCGGGCCGTCGGTGAGCAGTAAAAGCACGTCGTCCGTGCAGCACTGCCTATGCCATCGGGGAGAGCAGCGGGGCGGCCTCCTCCTTGTCCCGGCAGCCGCGGCAGTGCAGTGGCAGCGCACGGACCGCTGCCTGCTGCGCCCCGACGTGGCCGCCGCCAGCCCGCACGTGATCCTCCCCAAGGTCGCCGTCCCAAGGCCGCACCTGCTTTGCCCCAAGGGCGCCGTCCCTGGCACGCGGCCGCCCCGTCCCGCGGTCGCCGCCGCCGGCAAGCGCGTGCCTGGCCCCCAAGGTCGCCGTCCCCTGCCCGCTGCTTGTCCGCCCCGAGGTCGTCGCCGCCGGCACGCACGTCGCCTCGGCCGCTCTGCCCCAAGGACGCCGTCTTTGGCACGTGCCTGCCCCACCCCGCGGTCGCCACCGCCAGCACGCGCGTGTCCCACCTCCAAAGTCGCCGTCCCCATCCCGCTGCTACTCCGCTCCGAGGTCGCCGCCACCGGCACGCACTGCGCCTAGGCCGCTCCGCCCCGAGGGCGCCGTCCCTCGCACGCGCCTGCCCCGTCCCGTGGTCGCTACCGCCGGGCCGCGCCTACCCCGTGGCGGATGTTCTTGGCACGCGCGTGCCCCGCCCCTAAGGTCGCCGTCCCCTGGCCGCTGCCGCTCTGCTCCGAGAACGCCGCCATCGGCACGCACGTCGCCTGGGCTATCCTTGGCTTCAATGAGGGAAAGGGCGGCGCGGTGGTGAGTTGATGGGTTGGAGAGACAAAATCAGAAACGCTAGCCATACGTGGTGCTCTTGAGTGGTAAGACGTGGGAGGGCACGTGGAAACTGACCACTGAAGACCGGGCAGCATCCACCGCTTTGACGACAGAACCCTGTAACCGGTAGCCGGTTGCCCGCTAGAGTGAAAAATAAATTTGAAAAAATTGGCCAGTTTATTTTGAAGACGTATTAGGAGCTGATTGGAGGAACAGAAGAGAAAATAGCTGATGAACAGTACCAAAAGTAAGCAGGAAGCGTGAATCTGATTAACTTTTATATAGTGTATAATACTACCCATTCTAGTTGATAAACATGGTCTACATGCTATTCAACAAAAAAACCATGTGTCTAATGTGATATCTCGAACACTGGGGTACAAGTTCGAGGGTGAAGACAAGAGGTTTAGGGTTTGGAACATGAAAAGTTTCAAAAACCTCACCAAAGCTTCATTTTGGAGTGAATAACAAGGATCCATGCTTAGTTTTACAATTCCATGTTTCAAACTTGATAAAATGATGATCAAAGTTAGGTTTGACTAAATTTGAAATGAGCATAAAAAATTCAAAAAAATCAAAAAAATGGAAAACCTTCTCACATAGACTTCTTATGTCATATACTACCCATTCTAGTTGATAAACATGGTCTACATGCTGTGCAACAAAAAAACCATGTGTCTAATGTGATATCTCGAACACTGGGGTACAAGTTCGAGGGTGAAGACAAGAGGTTTAGGGTTTGGAACATGAAAAGTTTCAAAAACCTCACCAAAGCTTCATTTTGGAGTGAATAACAAGGATCCATGCTTGGTTTTACAATTCCATGTTTCAAACTTGATAAAATGATGGTCAAAGTTAGGTTTGACTAAATTTGAAATGAGCATAAAAAATTCAAAAAAATCAAAAAAATGGAAAACCTTCTCACATACTCTTCTTACATGGAATAGATGTGTAGTGAACTTATTTGGCCAATTTAGACAAGATAAAAAAAACTTGCTTAGAAATGAGGCCATTTACCCTACCTTTGGAGCTCTTTTTTAGCACATTTTGACATGAGTTCCTCAAAACATGTAATCTCATCACTCCAACATCATTCAAACATAGTTCAAACATGTACTCTAATCATTCCAACAGCATTCAAACACAAATACAACATTATTCATGAACTTTAGTTGGTTCCCACTCATTCATCTACAAAGCGTTGCGGCTTCTTCTTGGTCCTTGCGCTTCTTGCCACTACTTTGCTCCTTGTGATCCTTGTGCTCATTGCTTCTTTTCTTCTCCTCTTGGTTGTCGGCACCTTAACTACCTCAGAGCTCACTGCCACAACTTTGTTCGAACCTACAACAGAGCTGTACAAAACAAAGGGTGGTAAGATTGTGTCAAGTGATAAATGTACACTAGTATTGGAAAGATTTACATACCAAGTAGAACTCACAACCACAGAAGGTTGGACACCAACATTTGGAGCCTCAATTTTCTCCTCAATTGGATCATCAATTGGATCATCATTTCCATTATCAATTGGATCATCATTTCCATTATCAATTGGATCATCATTTCCATTATCAATTGGATCATCATTTTGATAATTTTGTGGCTCATCAATCGGATCATCAATTGGATCATCAATTTGATCATTTTGTGGCTCATCAATTGGATCATCCATTTGATCATTTTGTGGCTCATCAATTGGATCATCACTTGGATCATCACTTGTAGCCTCCACTGCATCCTCATTTTGATCATCATTTTGCTCATCATTTGAAACATCAAAACACTCTCCGAACGCTAGATCTACTGCGTTATCACAGTACTTAGCGAAATGACCAGACCCACCACACCTTGTGCACTTACGTCTCCTCGGTCCAAGTCCAGCTCCTTCGTTGCGAGGTCTTATTCTACTTTTCCTCGGTCTACCTGCTGCTCTCTTCAGAACTGGAGGGCAAAGCTTAAAACCAGGGTCCACTGGATCCCATTGTTGTTTTCCCTCCAAAGCAGGTAAGGCATGTGCATATGTGGCTTTGAACTTTGCAACAGAGTAGTAATCATGCACATACTGTTGTATGTTACCTGCTTGACCTGACAGAGTAGTGATGAAAAACAAGGCATGAATGCATGGCAACCCAGTTATCTGCCATTGCCTACAACTGCAAGTTCTAGCTTCTAAATCCACTGGATATCTCCATTCCCTCTTCTCTTTATCCAAAAATGATACCTCTGCCGTCGTAGCTGAGCAACGAGTCATGTCCATTTCCAAGCCTCTTGTTTTCTGCTTCAATTCATTCATCACGGAAGGGATTATAATGTGTCCCATGAATTTTGCCTCGGCTATTCCTGCTCGAACAAGAAATTTCTGCACGTATTCTACCCTTATCTTGTCAAGCAAATCCGCCAAATAAAGACCCTTTAGTTTTTGGATCGTTGAGTTGAAAGACTCTGCAAGATTATTATGCACATAGTCAACTTTGCTCACTTCACTGAATTGGCTTCTGGCCCATAACTTGGAGTGGTGTGTTTCCAAATATTCCTTCACTTTGTCATTTTTGTATAACTGCCTCATGTGATAGTTGTGCTTCTTCACACTGCAAGTCAAAGATGCTGGCCATAAATTGTCGGCATACACCTTTCCTTTGAATTTCTTCCCAAAATTTGCAGCAAGGTGACGCATGCATTCCCTATGCTCTACTCCAGGGAACACATTGTCCACGGCTACTTCTAAACCCTTGCAAGCATCTGTATGAATTACCAACCCATTGGGATGTGCAATAGCCCAGCGCAGATTCTGCAAAAACCAAGTCCAGCTCTCCTCAGACTCTGCCTCTATCACGCCATAAGCAACTGGAAATACAAAATTGTGTCCATCAACTGCACAAGCTGCTACTAACTGTCCTTTAAACCTCCCTGTGAGAAAAGTAGCATCAATAGCCAAATAGGGCCTGCAGCCTTCCAAAAAAACCCCGGCGACAAGCCTCAAAGCAGACAAAAACCCTTCTAAAGCACTCTTTGGTCATTGTCATTCCCCTCAACGTGTACTCCACGGTGTGGTGATCAATATCTACAATACTACCTGGGCTGGTCTTCTCCACTTCACCCTTAAATGAATACAACAGTTTAAAACTTTCCTGCCAATTACCATAAATAGAATCCATAGCATGTTGTTTTCCATTGAAAACCCTCATGTATGGTACCTCTATCTTGAACTTTTCTTTGAGCTTCTTCTGCAACTCCTTTGTACCCACTTGATGGTCTTCTGTCACCCACCGTTTTACTTCTTCAGCCACCCATCTTGACTTGGCTCTACTGATTGTTTCCTTCCTCAGGGTTGATTCCAGGCATGTGTGCCTAAAAGGGTTCACTTTGACTTGAACATTCGTGCTATTTCGCATTTTAGACGCGTGCATCCTCCATGGACAATCTTCAGTCGGACAGTGCACTCTGTAACGTACTCTGTCGCTCTTGTCAACTTCAAATGTACGCTCTGCCCTGATGCAGTATGTCACAAGTGCATTTCTACACTCACTCATTGTCGTTGCCTAATCGACGGTACCTCGGAGGAGGGATCCTCACGAGGGGGAGAAGAAGTAGGGGCCATAGGGCGGAGTGCACACGGGACGGTGGTACGCGAGTTACCCGGCCGGAACACGCCGATGACGGGGCCTGCTGCTTGTCTGGAATTATCTGGGCGCTTTCGCGTTGTTACAATGAGTTGTGGTTGTGAACGTGCACGTGAACGTGAACTTGAACGTGCCTCTAGGGCTCCCAGGATCCGGCTTATAAAGGCGCAGGATCTAGGGTTTACATGGAGAGTCCTAGCCGGATTACAACCTAACTACGGTACAAGGTCTTGCCGTGTACGTCAGGATCTGCCTTCCTCCCTACGTCCATGGATCCGGGTTCCACATGGGCCTCCATGGATCCGGGTTACTCGGGCCTCCATGGATCGGGTTACTCACGGCCTCCATGGATCCGGGTTACTCCTGGCCTCCATGGATCCGGGTTACTCCTGGGCCTCCATGGATCCGGGTTCCCATGGACCTTCACGGATCGACTTCCTCCGATGGTCGGCTGGGATCCGGCTTCCTATCCTGGGCTGGACTTCATCCTTTAGGATCAACAAGCTGGGCTGCCCGGTGGGTCATAAGCCATCACCACCATCTGTGAGCCACCCGGGCTTGCCGAATCGGACCATGTCGATGGTATACCTATGAAGTATATCCACAACAGTAGGGAGTTCTCCAAGATTCACCGTTCTTCCATCCAGCTCAGCTTGCGCATGTATCTTCATCCTTTGGCTGGAACGAATAATAGAGAATCTTGAAGGACTCCAAACTTCGTATCTCCAACCAAGTATTGGTCGGAAACTTCATGATCCAATGGTCAGATTCTTCGGAGACACCATCCAACGTAATCTTCGGTATGGATCCGACTAGCCAAATGTAGGTTCGGATCTGACTAGCCAAAATATAGGTGTGGATCCGACTACCCAAAATATAGGTGCGGATCCGACTAACAAAAGATTAGGTGCGGATCCGGCTACCGAAAATTGAGGTGCGGATCCGACTACCAAAAATTAGGTGCGGATCCGGCTACCAAAAAATAGTTGCGGATCCAGCTACCAAATATATAGGTGCGGATCCGGCTACCGAAAATTGAGGTGCGGATCCGACTACCAAAAAATAGGTGCGGATCCGACTACCAAAAAATTAGGTGCGGATCCGACTAGTTAGCCAGATTTTCGCCATCTTTGAAATTTTTCTTGACATAACCATATGTATATGTAGCGTTAAGGTGGCTTGCTCCAAGGAGACTCGATGCTCGAAACTTAGCCCCCAAGCGTCAAGGTGGAAATTTCGGCCTGCTCCAAAGAGAACTTCATCGGTGTAGCGACGCCAAGGTGAATTTACTTGAAAATCCGGCTTGGTGCTCTTAGAGTAGCTTTATCTTTATATGTGACTTAGGAATAGCGTAAATCCCAAGCATCTAGGCGGAAATTTCCAGCACTGATACCGAAAGGAAACACACTTTTCACCTAAGATCAAACCGCAGCCCCGAGGGTTGGTTCCGGCAAAGCATAGCGGAATCAAGACTCAAGTTGCTTTTCAGCTGTGCACGCCATGGATCCGCCTAACCTCGGGAGACTGTTGTACGTCCAAGTGTCATGTACCTGATACATAAACATAAAAACATATTTATATTAAATTGTTTCTTTGATCATGTTCAACGAACAAATGTAAGGCGGAACAAAAACGGCTTTTGAACAAATGTTTTAAAGCTGAAACTATGCAGCAGTTGAACAACATAAAACTGTCAAGGCGGAAACAACTCGACTATCTTGAACAGTTAATGTAATTTATATGTTGTAAGCAAGTGCTGGTTTATCCGTTCTTCTGGTTTATATGCTTGACTTTTCGCGAGACGGCAAACTTTAAACACAGAACATCTGCTGAGGCGATAGCGCTTAATAGCGAAACAATCAAGAACCTCAGAAACAGAGGCCGGCTTTAAGTATCGAGATGTCACTACTAAGGAATCCACACATAAAACAACAGAAAACGTGTAGGCTAGAAAACTTAAGCTAACGCCCGAAAGCGAAATTTTGCAGCGTACTGGAGCCTTAAGCGGCAAAACAGTACAAAGTTTTCACGAGCGCAAGGCAAATCGTGGGAAAGATATGACCAACAGCGAAAGCGGTAAAAGACTCAGGATATGAGTGAACCAATCTTAATCTCATGATCATAAAATATTAAAATATTAAATATAAATAGGCACTTAGCTGTTTGGAGCGGAGTCAACGTCGGTCGTGGTGGTTTTTCTTCAGCGTTCCGTCGAGCCGGTGCGAGATTGATTGTCGCAGTGGTGCAGATCCACCTACCAAAATTTAGGTGTGGATCCGACTTCCAAAAATTTAGGTGCGGATCCACATACCAAAATTTTGGTATGGATCCGGCTACAAAAATATAGGTGCGGATCCGACTACCAAAATAGGTATGGATCCGACTACCAAAAATGAGGTGCGGATCCGGCTACCCAAAAATTGAGGTGCGGATCCGGTTACCAAAAACGTAGGTGCGGATCTGACTACCAAAAACGTAGGCGCGGATCCGGCTACCGAAACCAGAATTTAAAATTTTCAGATCTAAGCGAGTCTTCCTTAGGAAGAGTCCAGCAACTCGATCGAATCTTTGCAGCTGCGTCTGCTCGGCGGCGGTCGTAGCTACATTACTTACCATGCGTTTCTAAATCAACGGTCTCGAGATGAAGATGTGGAACCCGCCCGGTTCCCGGCCTCCAGAGGCAGGCCACGGTGGGCGCCAGTGCCTGCCACGGTACCTCGGAGGAGGGATCCTCACGAGGGGAGAAGAAGTAGGGGCCATAGGGCGGAGTGCACACGGGACGGTGGTACGCGAGTTACCCGGCCGGAACACTGCACGATGACAGGCTCTGGCATGCATGGAATTCTGGGCGCTTTCGCGTTGTTACAATGAGTTGTGGTTGTGAACGTGCACGTGAACGTGAACGTGAACGTGCCTCTAGAGCTCCCAGGATCCGGCTTATAAAGGCGCACGGATCTAGGGTTTACATGGAGAGTCCTAGCCGGATTACAGGTCGCCTAACTACGGTACAAGGTCTTGCCGTGTACGTCAAGGATCTGCCTTCCTCCCTGTAAACTGGATCCGGGTTCCACATGGGCCTCCATGGATCCGGGTTACTCTGGCCTCCATGGATCCGGGTTACTCCTGGCCTCCATGGATCCGGGTTACTCACAGGCCTCCATGGATCCGGGTTACTCCTGGGCCTCCATGGATCCGGGTTCCACATGGACCTTCACGGATCCGACTTCCTCCGATGGTCGGTTGGGATCCGGCTTCCCTATCCTGGGCTGGACTTCATCCTCTTGATCAACAACAACTGGGCTGCCCGGTGGGCCATATGCCATCACCACCATCTGTGGGCCACCCGGGCTTGCCGGAATCGGACCATGTCGATGGTATACCTATGAAGTATATCCACAACACTCATGGATGCAAAGATGGTACCTTCTTCCATCTGAGAGTTTGCAGGGTCCCATTCAATAGCTGGAAGGTCTTCGTCCTCAACCTCCTCATCATCAATCACAAAAGCCTCATTGTCACACTCATCTCGGTTTTCAGCCCGACATGGCCGTCGTAAATTCTGCACAACATCAGAATATAGCCTCTCTTCATCATCGATGTATTCAGGCTCCACTTCTCTTGGGACCCTACTGCCGGTGCCCATGTTTGACGAGCCACCACGTCGCCGTGCACTAACTGAAGCTCCCCTAACTGAACTGTTCTGGCTAGAGCTGCCATTACGACGACATGAATCTGTCCGAGAAGTTCCAACTGCCGGCACAACCACATCATTTTGCAGCCTCACATGAAATTGCTCTTTCTCCTTATGCTTAGCAAACATGGTAGCGAGCTCTTCATCATTACTAACTTTCACCCAATCAATTCCCTCATCGTAGTATTTGAATTCCACTTCATCATGCATACCCCAAGGATATGGGCCGCAAATTACCTCGCCAAATTGTCTAAAACTCCAATTACAATCCATTGGCAACCGATAATCAAACCCTCCTTGGAATTTCTTTTGATCCTTTGCATCCACAATGAATCGCTCCCTTCTAATGTTCACCAAGAAAGCAAACCGCAATTCCATCCTAATCAACCAAAAACAGAGAGGCAATGAGCACACCAAAAGCAAAATCAAACGCAATGAGCACTCCATGTCAAATCGACTATTGCATTACACAAGAAAGCTCAATAGGAACAAGGCTTACCCCTCGGGAACCCAGTCGTGGACGCGGCGGGTCTCCGGCCCCCACGCTGCCTCGCCAAGTCGTCGCCGCCACTAGCCATTGCGTCGAAGGTGGAGGGCGCAGTGGGCGGAACAGCGACTACGTCGCTGGGGGTGGGGGCAGAGCAGGTGCTCCTGGAGGCGGTGGAGAAGTGTCCACGAGGGACGGCCGGCGGCGCAGGTGGTGGCGTCGCAGGTGGTGGCGTCGCAGGTCGTGGCGGCGCAGGTGGTGCCGGCAGGGGCGCGGATGGTGGTGGGTGCAGCAGAGCAGGGGGTAGTTCGGTCTTCACCTATTTGTCATTGCGCGGTCCTACCTGTAAGATCTGGCCCCACTTTCAGTAACGGCAAGAGACGGAAACGTTTGAAGCCTGGCCGTTTGGCCTCGACAGAGCAGCTGCGCCAGAAGCGTTGGCAAAACTGAGCACCATTCTGCTCTAGTGGCAAAACTGAGTCATGCGCGGGCTGTAGTGGCAAACCAATAATTAACCCAAGATCTAATCTACCTCAAAGATCATTTACTAATCAGCTGAAACTCTTGTTCAGAGCACTGCATCAGTTACTGAGCACAGTCATGTTTTCTACTTTGGAGAATGGAAAAATTGTTCGTGGCCTCAGTGGTGTTCCAGACAAAGGCCCTACCTTGTTTGTGGGTTATCACCAACTTTTGGCATTGGAGAAGACTTCAATTGTTGAGGGGTTCTTAAAAGAGAAAAAAGCTATTATCCGAGTATTGTCCAACCAGTTACTCTTTTCTGAACATTTTGGGACATTGCGCCAGGAATTCTCTTTGTTTGATTCATTCTCTGTGCACGGTGCAGTACCGATCAGTCCAACCAATATGTATAAGCTGTTTGAGAATAAAGAATTTGTTGTCCTCTATCTGGGTGGTGTTCGAGAAGCTTTACATTGAAAGGTGTGTTTCGCCACTGTGCAAATCAGTAATCTTCTAAATATACTGCTTAATATGTTAAGTGTGCAGGGTGAAGGCTACCAGTTATTTTGGCCAGAAAAACCAGAATTTGTAAGGATGGCAGCCCGGTTTGGAGTTACTATCATACCATTTGGTTGCGTCGGAGAAGATGACTTCATAGAGGTATATCATTATATGCCTTTGTACACTGAACCAACTAAAGCAACAAGTTGTTAGTACTTTTTCTTTTCATGCTTTACATTTTTTTGATAAAGTTTCATCTTCATATTGTAGTTAGAGCAATGTTCCATGTTGTGATGATCACTGTCGTTTTTATTTTTATTAGGGAAAGTACACATTGCATGTATGTATCCTTTTTCTAAGAGAGAACAATTTTTTTATTATTCTTTGTTCCTTTTGCAGCTAGTTTTGGATTACAATGATCAAAAGAACATGCCCTATCTTAGAGACGGGATAAAATCATTCAATCAAGATCTTCCAAGTGTAAGGTCAGATTTCTATTATCCCGCCTGGTTTTCAGCGGAAGGAAACAATCAAGTATCTCTGTCACAATATTACCTTCTCAACAAAACCTATGCTCAGCTACAGTTAGGGATAACTTCATTTCAGGGCCACTGTCACCGGAGAGGATGAAAATCAGGCCTTGCATGTGCCTGTCTTTCTCCCTAAAGTACCAGGTCGACTGTACTTCCTCTTCGGCAAGCCAATCGAGACAAGAGGAATGGACAACCTCGTGAGTGACAACAAGCAAGCAAACGATATGTATTTGCACACGAAATCGGAAGTGGAGAACTTAATTTCCTATCTCAAGAGGAAGAGAGAAGAAGATCCTTACCGGAGCATAGTATCGCGCACATTGTACCAGGCAATTTGGGGTGCTTCTGCTCAAGTGCCTACTTTCGAACCGTGAAAACTTGATGTGGTTGTAGTCTTGTAGTAGGGTGGTTCCCTCTGGTTTGGAAATCTAGCAGTACTCCCTTTGGCTCTCAATACTTGTCGTAGGTTTAATGAATTTAGATATGTTTTGGCCTATATTTTGGTGAACTCCGCGACAAGTATTTAGTGATTGAGGGAGTATTTTATTTCCGAATTTGGATGTATCTAAACACTTTCTAAGACACGGAGGGAGTATGAGACAAATGTCAGGGAACAACAATGAGAAATGGAAGTGCAAGACTTGCCTGTAAGGCCGTCTTTCTTCATCTTGCAGAAACCACGCGTGTGTGTAGTTCTTCAGAGCAATTCAGCTGCAAGGAGTGAACTGAAACTGGACAACCATCGCACATCAATAATGGAAGAGTGGATTAAGACAGCATAGTGGTGTTGACTGGGTTCACGACGTGGGAGCGGACGCTCCCCGCCTTCTTTTGCAGCGGACGCTCGCAAACCTGCTGACGCCGCCGACACCGACCACGGCAGTAGCCACTGTGAGAAGCGCCTTGTTTTAATAATAGCTAATTCAACGGTCCCTCGGGGCGTGGCGGCGGCGGGGGCCCTTCCTCGTCGCCGCGTGGAGATCGGCGGCCGGATCCCCACCTCCGGCGAGGCGCGCGTGGGATGGGCGACGGCGGCGGCGGCCCTCCCTCCTGGTCCCCTGGCGGACCGGTTGGCGCGGGTGGGATGGGCGGCGCTGCGGTCTCCCTCTTCTCGTCGGCTTCCCGCAGCACTCCGGCAGGGGTTGGTGGTGGGCGGCGGCCAGACCCTCGGTCTGCGCCATGCCATCCACCGCCTCTCGTTGGTGCGTGGAGGCGATCTCGGGCATCTTCCGCGATACGAGGGCGCCCGGGGCAGCAGCCTTGGGTTTGACGGAGGAGGTGGTTCGCCGGAGAGGGTCGGCCTGCGGTTGGTGGTGGTGGATTTTTGATCTATCATCATCATCCGGCGGTGAGATGGAGGTGCATGGAAGCCGGCGATGGTGTCGCCGGTGGAGGGTGGGTGTGACCAGCCCAGAATGACCGCCGGCGTGGGGGTCCGACCTGAATAAAGGCGGCGGTCCTAGGGCCTCTTTTGTGTGAAGAGGAGGACCTACCGGAGGCCTGGACTCGTGATCTGGCCGGGGGTTGAGTTCCGAAGGCGGAGGAAATGTAACAGTGCTTTGCCGAGGTTGCTGGATCGGAGGTATTCGGTCGTGCGCACCCATGCATTTATTCCGACCGTTTGGTTTTGGAGGGAGCGGCAACGAAACTCTTTTTCTGTGTTGACATCAAGTGACTATGGATCCATGATGAAAGTCGGTGTTATCACCAGAATTTGACCGAGCCAGAGGTGGGCCGCGATCAAGATGAAATTGAAGAATATACATGGAAGAATTACGTGAATCGGCCTGTTATGCTGAGTTTGGGCTAGTTTGCCTTTGTATCTGTAACATATTAGGATACGTGTCGGTTAGTTAAATTTTACCCGTGCACGGTTAGGTGCACGTCTAAATTAGAAAGTCCCTGGACTATAAATATGTATCTAGGGTTTATGGAATAAACAACAATAACGTTCAACCAACAAATCAATCTCGGTGCATCGCCAACTCCTTCCTCGAGGTTTCTCCCGGTAGGCAACATGCTGCCTAGATCGCATCTTGCGATCTAGGCAGCACAAACTCCACGTTGTTCATGCGTTGCTCGTCGAAGCCTTGTTGATGGCGAGCAACGTAGTTATCATAGATGTGTTAGGGTTAGCATAGTTCTTCGCGTAACATGCTATCGTAGTGCAACCCTTGCATGTCTAGCCGCCCTCACACCTATCTTAGGTGTGGGGCGGCACCCGCTTGATCATTATTTATTAGATCTGATCCGTTACGTTGCTCCTTGTTCTACAAGGATTAGTTTAATATTTGCAATAGTTAGGCCTTACAAAGGGGTGGAGGATCCAGCGGCACGTAGGGTGTCGTTCGCTAGCCCTAAACAGGATGTTCCGGGGATCAACCTCGTGTTGGTTTTTAGGCCTTGTTTAGGATCGGCTTACGATCACCGTGCGTGGCCGCGAGGCCAAATGTGAGTAGGATGATCCGATTATGCGGTGAAAACCCTAAATCGTCGTAGATCTCATTAGCTTTATCTTGATCAAGCGGGACCACCATATATTCGTGCACCTCGTACGAATCCTGGGTGGATCGGCTCCTGAGATTCACAGGATAACCTGAGAACGATCGAGGCTCGTATTTAATGTTACGTGTATGCCATGCGAAATTAGCGAGGCATCTCCATCACCTTCTGACCAGGTATAGGTCGGGTGTACGCCCTTGCATCAGCATCGGACGTGTGACCGAGAGGCTTTGCGGGCCGTCGCTCGGAGGACCTCAGCCCGGCGCAGCTCTAGGTTGTTCCCGGCTCTACGGTGTTGCCCGTCGCACCCGCCGGTGGGTTTCGCGTCACATTCTGGCACGCCGGTGGGACAAGCTTCTACATCAACCACATCGCCATCTACACCTGAGATGGCGGACGACACGCCAGTCACGTACGAGGATCGGACTGACGAGCTCAAGAAGAAATATGACGAGATCAAAGTCATCCTCGAAGCCGACCTCATCGGCTCTTTCCACGAGAACCCGTTCACATGGCATCGGGTGGAAGGGTTCTCGCCTAATGGTGCACTAGATGGGATAGACCTCTCTGCCCCGTCGGAAGAACGCACCAGGGCCCGGCGGGAGATCAACTACTTGGTGGCTCCTCGCTACACCGCCCTCGAGAACCTGGTCAGCACGTTGGAGCGTGTCGCTCTTCGCGTGATCCGGGAGATCATAACCACCGATACTCGCCGTCGGGACCAGCTCTCGGGACGCATCAAGGAGAGTTGCCACTCCAGTCCCGTCCACCGCTGCCATATGCGTTGGCAGCACCGGAAATGCCGGCTACACCGGCATTCGTCGTCTATAAGATCGGTGGTGACCCTAGTGACTACCAGTTCTTGCCGGGCGCCTAAGGAGATCCCTCACGGGTACACGTGCACGTATGTGCCAGATTGTGGCAACTGGGCACTCACAAACCAGGCCACAACATCGGGGACTCTGGGAAAACAGGAGGGACGTCAGCGACAGAGCTTGAGAAGCAGACGTGGCTAACTAAGTACGCCACCCCGACGAACCTCCAGAGCTCAGCTCCTGCAGTTGGCTCAGAGTTGGAAAAGCAAACATGGCTGGCTAAGTACGCCACGGCGGATCTTCGAGAATTCAACTCCGACCAGCACGGCGGATCAGATCGGTACCATGCGAGACTAGTTCGGCATGGTGCCGAGATCATCGGCTATTCCAAGCCGTACCGACGACTACGAGATGATCCCGCTACCACCTAAATATCGGCTCCATGATTTCTCCAAATTCAGTGGATCGGATGGTTCCAGCTCCATCGAGCACGTGGGCCGATATTTGGCGCAACTAGGACCGGCTTCGGTGTCGGATCAACTACGCGTGAGGCTCTTCTCACGGTCCCTCACGGGATGGCTTTCGGATGGTACACCTCTTTGCCACCGGACTCCATCCGGACTTGGAAGCGGTTGGAAGAGCAGTTCCATATGCGGTTCAGAGGCTTCGAGTCGGCATTGCCGATCTGGCACAACTACGTCGACGCGGAGAAAGCTGCGACGGAATACATCCAGCGCTTCGGGGAATCTTAGGAACCGATGTTATTCGGTTCGCATAACTGAAAAGGAAGCAGTCGAGTTGGCGGTGGGGCCTCGCAACACCGCTCAAGGACATGGCCTCCCAAGCGGACTACCCCTCATTAGCGCACATGGTTCGAAACTATCGGCATATGAACAGCGCACGGACACATGCAAGACAAGTTCAAGCGTGCGATAGTCCTGGTTGAGGCAGAGGAAGACGAAGTTCTGGAAGATCAAGAGGTAACGATGGTGAATGGACTCGGGGAGGAACCCCGTGTCCTGCAAATGAGTAAAGCCACCGGGCCCCCGGGGGTTTGATTTTGACGTGACCAGAGCCAGAGCAAATCTTCGACCTCTGCTCAAGGAGAAGCGGTTGACGATTCCTGAATGTCTCAAATTCCCCACGGTGCAAGAGCTGAACGGAAAGCCATACGCAAATGGCACAACTCTCTCCCATGCCACCACTGCCGAGGGTATGGCGTCAGCACATCAAGCGGCGATAGAAAAAGGGCGTCTAATTTTCAACCGGTATGCCATGAAGGTCAACACCTAGCCCCGCCGTTAACATGGTGGAATGCACTTACCCTGAAGGTTGCCAGCCGGGATCTCGTTCGGCATCAACATGGTAGGACTTGGGAAACACTCTGGCAAAGATGGAGACGAGGGCGCTGCTCTCATGTAGGACACAGAGGAGGCCGCTTCACGCGATCGGCTCCGTCATGATGGCAAGCGCTACGTAAGAGGAGAAGTGAAGAACATGAGATATCAAAGACCCCTCTGATCACCTCCTCAACAAGTATGTGAGTCGGTATGACCAACGCCGACGATCCGGCGATGATGATGAGAGAGATCGTCTGGCTAGAAGCCAAAGACATCGTCGGCACGATCGCGATGAGGAGGAGCACCGCCGTGCCACGGAAAAATCAAGGGAGCAAGACGACAGCGACAGGCACTGGGACTCCGTTCTTCACAGCTTGGGATTCGGAATGAGCCGATTGCCCACAATCGGCGTGCCCAGAATGCAACCGGAAGAGAGGAGGCGACCTTGGTGTGCGGCGCGCTAGGGCCTCTCCGCCACAAAGCAAACGTGCTGAGTCCCTCGGTGGGCAGATCTCGAGGATTCCGAAGACGAGGGACAGAAGAAGAAGGTAAAACCGGCGGGTGGTGCCCTGATGGACAGCCGTTCACAAAGCGCGGTTCAGCGTTGCGCGGCCTGGAGGAAGCCGGAAGGTTATACTTGCATACGTTAAGGAAGGCACGACCTGATCGCGAAAGTTCAGCGAACCCTGGACGAAGAGGGTCGTCCACGGAAAATGGAGTGGCGCCCCAAGCAAGAAAGCCGATGATGAAACATCGGGCGGCACAACATGGTGTTCATCCTCCCTTCGGAGTTCGGTGCTCCGGTTAGAGACGAGGCACAGTTGCACAACTGGGCTTGAGGCCGTTATCTTTGAAGCCACGAAAGAAGCTGCAGACATCGAAGGCCTTGTATTTGCGAGTTATATCGATGGGAGGCTTTGTAAATAAGATCTTTGGTGGACACCGGAGACGGCGATCAACATCATGCCGTACTCTATGCTACGTCGGGTGGGACGCAGCTCAGATCTAATCAAGACCAACGTGACGTTGAGCGATTTCAACGCGCCCGACGCACAAGGTGTTCTGAACGTGGATCGACCGGAAGGAAAACTATCCCTACAATGTTCTTCATCGTCGATAGCACGAGCACTTATGCTGTTCTGCTAGGAGATTGGATCCCGCCAACTTGCATTCCATCGATATGTGATGGGATGGAGATGAGGTAGAGTCGTCCAGCCGATGATTCAGCCGAAATTCAGGCTGGCATGAGCATCGACAGCGGGCCGATGATCCACCCGAAATTTCAATGGTGGCATGAGCATGGGAGCGCAGGCAGAACCCCTCTCGAGGGTATCAATTTGGGGCTGCGACGCATCGACGTGACGAAGGGAAGGGTTAAGAGTTTTATCCACTGGCGACCATGTAGCGAGGCAAAGCAATGAGCAAAGCGAGGCGGTCCTTGTGATCGGCCCCAAAAATTATGAAGGGACATTACAAACCTTCAGTCAACACTTCAATAGATATGGAGGCCGATTCCGAGCGATCGGCCAAGGTATCCTCACCACATGTTGCTTGTGTTCGTCCTTGATCTATCGGGGGCCGACGTGCAGTCTGAGCCGATATACTGCCATTCCACGACAGTTCGGCTGGGGGGCACTAAACACGATGAACATGGGAACAGGTGCAGATGAACATGTGTGCAGTGAAACATTGAGGGCCGATAGGAGAAAATCGACGGTAAAAAAAATTTAGAGCAGCCGATGCGCAGCCATCGACTCTAGTGGAATTATGCGAGGTTTACCGAATCTCACCAAATTCAGGGAATTGTGGTGCCTTCTGCTTCTTCGCGGGAGTAAAACAATGGGAATTTCTTCAGCTGCTTCGCCGATCCGGGTTCCTGAACCTTTTTGTCGAGGATTTCAATCTTTGGTGCTAGTTCAGCCGTGTTGACGAAGGGGTTGTCGGCTTTCTAAGGAGGTAAGGTGATGGCTTTGGTGCGTCCTCTCTGACATTCTCGCGAGTAAGGCTCGGGGGGCAGAGGCTGGTGGATACTCTGTTTAAGAGCCGATTGGGGTACCATCGGCTGGTCTTTCGTCGCCACCTTCTTCACAAATGATGAGTATTAAAGAAGACCATTAGGTTTGGTTGGAAGAATTCAAAGGCTTCCCTGAAGATTCTACATTATCCACCAGATTTCAAGATCATCAGGTGAAGGATGGAAGGGTGATTTTTAAAGGACCGATGCGTTGCTATCGGCTCATTACGCATTGGCAAAGGGGACAAATCGGCAAGATCAGTATAAGAAGAAATCGGCTAAATTAAACTCAAAGGAAATCGGCAAGATCAAATTGGGAAAGTTCTTCATTGATAGATTTCTTACATAAAGGCAGATTGCTCTAAAGGAAGTACTAGGGGATACATTGCCCCATCTACTACTCTTAGGTCTATACTAGAGGTCCTATCTACGGGCCGTCATTGCCCCACGTCGTCGCCGTCGTCGCCGGCCCGGCGCTGCTCCCGGCGGGCTCGTCGTCGCTCCAATGGCCGCCGGCCGGGCCCTCATTGTCCTCGTCCTCTTCGTCGCGTCGTCGTCGTCGCTGTCGAAGTCGTGAGTTCCCGGCCGAGCGAGAACCGCTGGCGACTCGTCGAAGGAGGTGTCGTCCTCCTTCTCCTCCTCTTCTTCCTCCTCCACCTCCTCGGGAGAGGTGAAGAGGAGAAGCGGTCGTCGTCGCTCTCCTCCTCCGTTTGGCGAGGGCGGAGGTCTCCACGTCGGTCGGGACTTGTAGTCCTCGACCGGATGGAGAAATCATAGACTCCTCCCCCGGCCTCAGTGGCGCGGCGGATGTTGGCTGCGTGGACCTCCGCCGGATTCGGTTCAGCGTCGGCTCGCGGGAGGAAGAGGCAGGTGGAAGATCGATGAAGCGAGAGGAGGAAGAAGACATGGTGGCACAGGAGGGCTTTTGGGTGCTAATGCGAAGAAGATGCGGAAATAAAACTATGCGGAGCGGTTAAATAAAAGGATATAGTGAAAATTCAATCCACGGCGTTTCCGGAAGTGGTGCCTAAAAGAAAGAAAAAACGCCGGTCACGAGGGGAAGTTGAAGGCAAGGCATCATGATGGCGGATGCAGCGTTCTGCACGACATGACCCGGCAGAGGAAGCGAGTGATTTTGGAATTACCAATTCCAAAACCAGGGGGCATGTGTTATCACCGGAATTTGACCGAATGAGAGGTGCCGCGATCAAGATGAAATTGAAGAATATACATGGAAGAATTACGTGAATGCGGCCATATGCTGAGTTTGGGCTAGTTTGCCTTTATGTCTGTAACATATTAGGATACGTGTCGGTTAGTTAGAATTTTACCGTGCACGGTTAGGTGCACGTCTAAGTTAGAAAGTCCCTGGACTATAAATATGTATCTAGGGTTTATGGAATAAACAACAACCAACGTTCAACCAACAAATCAATCTCGGCGCATCGCCAACTCCTTCGTCTCGGGGGTTTCTACCTGTAGCGCGCCTAGATCGCATCTTGCGATCTAGGCAGCTTAACGTTGTTCATGCGTTGCTCGTGCGAAACCTTGTTGATGGCGGCAACGTAGTTATCATAGATGTGTTAGGGTTAGCATGGTTCTTCGCGTAACATGCTATCGTAGTGCAACCCTTGCATGTCTAGCCGCCCTCACACCTATCTTAGGTGTGGGGGCGGCACCCCGCTTGATCATTATTTAGTAGATCTGATCCGTTACGATTGCTCCTTGTTCTACAAGGTTAGTTTAATATCTGCAATAGTTAGGCCTTACAAGGGGTGGAGGATCCGGCACGTAGGGTGTCGTTCGCTAGCCCTAAACAAGATGTTCGGGGATCAACCTCGTGTTGGTTTTTAGGCCTTGTTTAGGCTGGATCACCGTGCGTGGCCGCAGGGCCGTGAGTAGGATGATCCGATTATGCGGTGAAAACCCTAAATCGTCGTAGATCTCATTAGCTTTATCTTGATCAAGCAGGACCACCATATATTCGTACACCTCGTACGAATCATGGGTGGATCGGCTCCCTGAGCCGATTCACAGACAACCTGAGAGGCGATCGAGGCTCGTATTTAATGTTTACGTGTATGCCATGCGGAAATTAAGCGAGGCATCTCCATCACCTTCACGACCGGTACAGGTGGCACGCCCTTGCATCGGCATCGGACGTGTGACCGAAGGCTTTGCGGGCCGTCGCTCGGAGGGACCTCAGCCAGCCGCAGCTCTAGGTTGTTCCCGGCTCTACGGTGTTGCCCGTCGCTGCCCGCCGGTGGGTTTCTGACGTCAACAGTCGGAAGAACATAATTTCATGAAGGCCGGAGGGGAGGATTAGCTAAGGGAGGTTCAAGTCTCCGCGTTGAGGGCTTGCTTGGTGTCCGGCTTGACGGTATGAATAGAGGGGCGACAACACACGTGAAGCGCAGTCTTACCTTTCAGGTGAAAATCAGTCGGCCTTAGCTGGTTGGCGTGACCTTGGTGGAGGCATTGTTTTGAGAGTGGGGACTATCTTTAGGGTGAAAACCTAAGATCTTTGATCGGGCGACGACGGCGCTGGTGCATTGTTCTTCTTGGAGGCGTCGCTTTTGGAGAGTCTGTAATTCGTGTTGTCACGGTGGTGGTTGTATTGTTGTTGCTAGGTGATGGTACGACTTTGTTTTTAGTTTCTTTCGTTTTTTGGTTGTGTGCATCCGTAGTGTCATTAGGGTGGTGCGTTGTTGTAGAGGCTGGGTGTAATTGGTATCTCTCGATATTAATATATTCCCTTTATCAAAAAAAAAGCTAATGGGCTCTCAATATGGGCTTTCCCCTTAATTGTCATTCTTTTTCCCCTAAAAAAACTTAATTGCCATTCTTTCCGGAGAAGAGGAAAGCGTCGACGGACAATCCGTGGTGAACTGGAGGAAACGTCGACGGCGGCTAGGTGCGTCGCTGCCCAGTGGTGGAGGCGAACATGCCTCGGAGGAAGCGGCGTAGTAGCACTGCAGTCCCTTTCGCGGGGAAGGACGAGCCGGCTGTCAGCTCGTGCTCTACGTCGACCGATCCACTGAGGCGTTGAATCCAAGTTAACCGAGGCGATTTGACACTACAGGGTCTTCATAGTCCCGACTCGAGCCAAGGTACTAGCACTGTGCTTTTGGGTTTCTGCTCTAAACGGGC
Source organism: Lolium multiflorum (assembly GCA_030979885.1). Taxonomy (NCBI): domain Eukaryota; kingdom Viridiplantae; phylum Streptophyta; class Magnoliopsida; order Poales; family Poaceae; genus Lolium; species Lolium multiflorum. The sequence continues at coordinate 294,963,987 of CM061748.1, read as the reverse complement.
ATTTCGAATTTCAGTGTATGTGTAATTCTTCTTTGGTGAACTGAATACCGTGTGACATAGTTGCACGACTCGATGATTATTACAATAATTAGCGATGTTTTGGAAACATCGAACATACAGGTTGAAGCTAGGCGATCAAACTGTAGAAGACTAGCTAGAATGTTACCATCATATTCAGCGGCGTATTCCAGCACGGATGGTTTCATGGAAAAATTCAGCTGGGCGTATCAACTGGGACAGGGTATTTGCAGGGTGTGTGCTTCCTTACCTCGACAGTGGCCCCACCTCTATCATTAAAAGTTGCTCTCATATAATAAACTCAAAAATATTACAACCAGCTATGCATTTTTTTTTTTGTGTTCACTAAATCATAATGCATACACCTAGCTATACTAAAATCCGCACACAATAAGTAATAAGTTACACAACAGCTAACGACCCTCAATTGTTGTGATACTCATTGCATTCACGGAGTTCTGTATGATCTCTATTGCTTCTCCACCTTCAGAATTACTTAGAGCATAATATGCAGGTTGCTTTGGGGATGGAAGCAATGCGTTTTCATTCTCTAACATAAGCATAACGGATGACATATCTGGCCTATCATTAGGATGGTCTTGAACACACAAGAGTCCCACATGAATGCAAAGCAGAACTTGATGAAGTGGGCAGCTTGAAACAATTGAAGAGTCCACCAGTTCAGTTGCTTCTCCATCTTCCCATAATCTCCACGCCTAGTCAATAGAATAATGAAGTCATGATCAAGTTGATAAATATTTTTGTGAGACTGCAGCTTTGGTGGTTGTTAAGGCTGTGCAAAAGCAGTTTGAACACAAAACATCCAGACCGTAGTTCAGATTTTTGTACTTGTTTTGCACCCCCCATCTGCATCTCTGAAAGAAAATGAACTAGGGGGATGCTAAACGCTTTCCACGGTTTATGGTTAAACCATTTTTGCACACGGGTGTGTAGATGATAATTACACGTGTATCAGAATACTTACATAAGTTATAAGGCTACAAAAGTTTGTTTTGAGCTGAGGTGAAGTGATCTTCAAGCCACTAACAATCTCCAAGAGAAGAACTCCGAAACTATAAGTGTCTGTTTTCACAGAAAAGGTACCTCCCATCGCATATTCAGGCGACATGTAACCACTGTTAAAAACCTTCATGCAGTCAGCAAGTTATGAATAAAATAAATTATATTAAACCAAAAATAATTGCTATCATAAGGGTTTGTTAGGTCAATAGGTACTTACTATGTCCCAACAATCCTCTTAGTGTTTGCATGATTCTGGTTTGAACCAAAGATTCTTGCCATACCAAAATCTGAAATTTTGGGAGTCATTTCTGCGTCCAGAAGGATGTTGCTCGCTTTGAGATCCCTGTGAATTATTGTTAATCTTGAATCCTGGTGGAGATAAAGAAGGCCTCTTGCTATTCCTTTAATTATTTTGAACCGTGTAGGCCAATTGAGAGTGTGTTTGCGTGCATCATCTTTCATTATATATCAAATATGAAACAAGGTTAGTCATCATGCATATCAATTTGTTCAACGTAGAATTTAACATCATATGATCAAAGAAGAAGCACATACCAAACAGAAAGGCATCCAAACTTTTGTTAGGTAAGTATTCGTAGACAAGTAACTTCTCATCTTCCCGAATGCAACAACCAAGAAGTCTGACAAGGTTCTTGTGCTGCAACTTGGCAATTAGAACTACTTCATTTTTGAACTCCGTTGTACCTTGTCCAGAACCCTTACTGAGCCTTTTGACTGCAACATCATATCGACCTTCCAATGTGCCCTACATGAGCACATACTTTTTTGATTGAACCTTAAGACTTAGAAACCAACAACTCTTACAGACTATAGTTACCCTTTCACACGAATAAGTGAACTTTAACCCCTTTAACGTTACCAGCATATATATTTTTAAATAGAAAATTGTTCCCCTTGTACCCTAAAATATTAAAACTATTGAAAATCACCAACTCATCCTAAACCACGCTGATTTTGAACAATGTGCATCAACATGGACATGTTTCACTAAATTTTCATCCACTTCGAGATATATTATTTATGGGTCAGCACAGTATACGGTTAGAAACAATAATAAAAAAAGTTAGTGTAATAATAAGAATAACAGGAATAATAATAGGTTAGTTAACAAGAAGAAGGGAGGCCTCAAAAAATAATCAAGAAGAAGGGTAAACAGGTTTGTTTCTTTTCGTATCAAAAGCATGTTCTACTGTAAGTACTACTCTCTTTTACCTTATAAACTTTGCCAAAACCTCCCAATCCAAGCAAGTTGGAATCAGCGAAATGTTTTGTTGCTGAAAGTATGTCTTCATAGCTAACAAATGAAAATTCTGCATTTTCAGCTTCGAATTCGTTGGATGTACTAAAGTATCGACGCATTAGTTTCTTCTGGCTTTCCTTCTTTTTCCATTTGCCGCCTGTTGGTTGGGAGATCCATTTATTTTATTAACTCTTGAAATAATGGCATATGCCAAAAACAAGAGGATATATGTTACTCTACCTCTGTATTTGTAGGTCCAGACAAGGGCTATGCATGTCGGTAGCAGCAGGAATGCTATAATCGAGATCACAATCTTTAGTGAACTGCTCTTCTTGTTAACTGCAGAAATTCAACCAATCAGAAGTTTGAGATTTACTTGCATATGCATACTAGGACGGATATGGCAATCTAATTAATTTCCTATACTACCGTAGTTTGAGAACCCTAACTACCAGTGCTTGTGTTAAACCAACGATCTGACCATCTCAAATAAGTATGTGATCATGCACTATGCTTGTACTCAAAATTTAACTGGCTATTGCCAACGCAAGAAAAAAACAGTAACTGGCTAATACTTTATGGAAAAGGCCAAGACATCAACTCTGAAAATAATTGTCAATGCATTTGAAATTCAAGACTAGAAGTGGAATTGTTTATCTTAGCAAAATATCATGTAAACTTCAACTACTAATATTGTTTGAAATATTTGGATTGGATACAAAAAAAAGATAATGTTATCCTTAAGATCAAAATCAGAACACTAGAGGTTTTGTGCAGCGTTCTAATTCTACTACTTTTTTTTATCGTTCCCTTTTATTCGGAGAGATTACGAAAGCGTGCCGTGGAGATCGCTACGCTACCGACTAGGTCGTGCCATCCCACAACCTGAAGCATGGTCCACGATGATCCTAGAACTTGTTAGAGTTGTATAGCCCCTTTTCTGTTATTCCCCAGTGTATGAGGGGCTTACCTGCACATTGTCACACATGTACATGTACTGGCCTATGGCCCTCTGTGAATACTAGTTGCCCATTCACAACATGGTATCAGAGCTTAGGTTTAGCTCCTCTTGCACGTAGCAACTCCGTGCTGCCGCCGACGATCTTTTCCGGCGAGTTTTCTGGCCTGCTTCTTCCTTGGCCTGCTTCTTCTTCGTCTCCGGTCAACCTCGTCTCGGGCCTACCCTGTTCGTACCTGTGCTGCTGCTCCCCAGTACAACAGCAGCATCTGCCAGCCCAAGCCGGCTCCGCCCCGGCCGACCCTGCTCCTGCCTCGGCCGGCCACGCCTCCGGCCGTCCCGTCCTGGCCGGCCCCTGCCTCCGGCCGCCCTGCCCAGGCCTGCATCCGGCCGATTCTACCTAGCTCTAGCCGGACCCGTCCTGGCTGACCTCGCCTCTGCCCGGCCGGCTCCGCCTCCGGCCGCCCTGTCCAGGCCGGTCCCGCCTCTGGCCGGTCCTATCCCGGCCGCTGCTTGCTGCTGTCGGCCCTGACCCGGCCGCTGCTCGGGCTGCAGCACCAGATCTAGATCTGGTTTCAAAATAAAAATAAAAATGGCGTCCTCTGCCTCTGGCTATGTCAGCATTCCTCGATGCCCAATGATCTTTGATGGCACCAACTATGGGGAGTTTGCTGCCTTTATGCGCATCCACATGCGTGGTCTTCGGCTGTGGGGTGTTCTTACCGACGAGGTTCCTTGTCCGCCGCATCCACTGCTCCTGTTCCTCCTACACCACCGCGAGTGCCCAGGACTCTTGGATGATGCTCCTCAGGCTGCTCAGGAGGCAGCTGGGCTGCTGCTGATGAGGCATACGAGGAGCAGGTACTTGCCTCGGAGGCTCTTGGCTCTTACCGTGACAGCGGCTACCTTTACTCGGTGGTGTGATGAGGATGCCCGGGCTGCCGCCGTTCTTTCTCAGAGTGTTCAACCAGTGTTCAGAGTTTGGGCCTTGCTACTGTCGCCGAGATGTGGTCTCGCCTTCGTCAGCGCTACGGCCACGGGGATTCCTGTACTTATGCGTGGTGCGTCGGGAGCATGATCTTGCGGGGTGACTCTTTGATGATGATTCTACCAGTGCGGCAATGGCGCGGCTTGACTCTGTGCGCTTGTCGTAGTGCAGTGTTGCGGACGGACGTTCGGATGTGGACTTTCGGAGGATTCATGAGTTCCTCTCAGGACCGTCGGAATTTGAGCCTCCGTGCTGCTCGGTTGTTTGCCTCGAGGCCGTGTTCCTATCTGGAGGGTGTTGGCCCAGCCGCGGCTGAGGAGACTGTCTGCGAGGTGCTGGACAGCTTGGGACACCTTCTGTTCTTGCTGCTCGAGTTCCCCTGCACTGCACCGCCGCTTCTACCCACACCAGTGCCTGCTTGCTTTGGTGGAGCCGCCCTTCTCGCGGTGGGGGTGTCTCGTCCTCTCGTTTTGCACTCACTGTCGGAGGCCGGGTCACCTTGAGTCACTGCTATCGAACAGCGGGGTGTGCCTCCTCGTGCTCCACCTTCAGAGCCTGTCACCACCGTTTTCTCAGCGGATATGCGAGACTTCAGGCGTCTTCTTCCTCTCCGACTCGCTTCGAAGGGTACCCTGCCTCCACGGCTGTTTGCTCTACACAGTCAGGTACATCTTCGTGGGTTCTGGATTCCGGAGCTTCTTTTCACATGTCTCCTGATTCTTCCTCTCTTTCTTCTCTTCGTCCTCTCCCTTTTCCTGTTCGTGTTCTTACTGCCAATGGTACTTCTCTTCCTGTTGCTGGTTGGGCACTCTTTGTACACCCTCCCTTTTCGTTCCTGATGTTTTTCATGTTCCTCGTCTTACCATGAACTTGTTTTCCGCTGCTCAACTTACTGATTCTGGTTGTCGGGTCATTCTTGATGTCGATTCTTGTTCTGTCCAAGACACACACACTCGGGCACTGGTTGGGGCTGGCCCTCGGTGCCGTGACTCCCAGGGACTTTGGGAGCTTGACTGGCTTCATGTTCCTTCTTCCACCACTTCACCACGTGTGCTTGCTGCTTCCACTAACGTCTCCTTTCAGCAGTGGCATCATCGTCTTGGTCATCTTTGTGGTTCTCGCTTGTCGTCTTTACATCGTCGAGGTCTTCTGGGGCCTGTCTCAGGGGATGTCTCGCTTCAGGGTTGTCATGGCTGTAGGCTTGGTAAACAAAATCAGTTACCTTATCCTACTAGTAAGTTTGTCTCTCAGCGTCCCTTTGATTTGGTCCATTCTGATGTATGGGGTCTCGCTCCCTTTGCTTCTAAGGGGGCCAATGCTACTATATTATTTTTATCGATGATTTCTCTCGCCACACTTGGATCTATTTAAGACTTCTCGCAGCGAGGTTCTCTCGATATACAAGCGTTTTGCTGCCATGGTCCACACTCAGTTTTCCACGCCTATACGTGTCTTTCGGTCTGATTCTGCTAGTGAGTATATCTACAAATTGTTCCCGTGGTTTTCTTCTTGAATGTACAACCACTTCTTGCCGTTCTCCTGCCCTGGCGTCCATGCCCAAAATGGCGTGGCTGAGCGCAAGCATCGCCCTGCTTGAGACGGCTCGTGCGATGATGATCGCTGCCCTCTGTACTCCTCATACAAATGCAGTGTGTCTATTTCCCCCTATCTCATCAACCTTCAGCCCTCCACAGCCTTGCAGAGTGGTATTCCTCTTGAGCGTCTTACTGGTCACACTCCTGATTACTCGACCCTTCGTCTTTTTGGTTGCGTTGCTATGTTCTTCTTGCTCCACGCGAACGCACTAAGCTGAGTGCTCAATCGGTTGAGTGTGTCTTCCTTGGCTATAGTCCTGAACACAAAGGATATAAGTGTTGGGATCCTATTGGTCGTCGGATGCGCATATCTCGGGATGTCACTTTTGATGAGTCCCGTCCTTTCTACCACGTGTCCTCATCTCTTCCTTCTCGGTGGATGATATCTCTTTTCTCATATTCCCAATTCGCCTCTCCTGTGCCTCGATCCACTGCTCATGGGAGTCTCACACCTTGCTCCACCTCCTGCCCCGCCGGACCTCCCTCCTCCCTCGCACCGTCCCCACCCTCCACACCTTATCTCCGCATAACCTTCCTCAAATACGGTTGTCCCTCGCCACCCTTTTCACCTCCCGTCGTCCCCGCGTGAGGATAGTGCCTTCTCTGACATGCCATCTACCTCAGTGCGATACCTCTCAATCAGGCGGCTGTCATCTTGTGCTCGTCACCGTCCTCCTCACGATCAGCTATTCTCCCACTCCCTCCCAGTCTTCTGCTTCCCATGAGCCGACCTCTTATCGGGATGCCCTTGCTCATCCTAATAGCAGCTAGCGATGGCTCGGAAGATTCTTTGCTCTTGAGCGTCACGCACTTGGGATGTTGCCCTCCTGCAGCCCCCTCTGTGGGTATCACACAGAGTGAGTCTGCAATATCAAGATAGCTCAGATGGTTCTCTTGAGCGCTACAAGGCTCGACTTGTCACGGCTTTCAGCGGGAGCATGGCCGTGACTATGTGGACTCTTGCTCCCGATGGCTCACATGACCACTATTCGTACTCTTCTTGCCGTTGCTTCTGTTCGTCTTGATGTACAGAATGCTTTTCTTAATGGTGAGTTGGCGGAGGTATACATCGGCCACCTCCACACAGCCTCATTCTGATATGGCATGATGCATCGTCTCCGGCGCTCTCTCCTATGGCCTTAAGCAAGCCCTCGCGCCTGGTTTCAGCGTTTGCCCTCTGTGGTCTGTTGCTGGTTTCGTCCCTCGCGCATGACCGGCGCTCTTTGTCTACATTCTCTCGTGGTCGGACTCTGCTTCTTCTTTATGTTGATGACATGATCATCACATGCGACGCTGAGTACATTGCCTTTGTCAAGGCCCGTCTTGGCGATCGGTTTCTCTTAGTGAGTCTGGGTCTCTCCAGCTACTTTCTTGGGCAGGGAGTTTCCTCTGCCTCCAATGGCTTCTATATCTCCCGGAAGTATATTCGGGACCTTCTCACTCGTGCCGCTCTTGGTGGCACATTGTCGGGAACTCTATGGAGCTCAATGTCCGCCTACGTTCCACTGATGGTGATCCTCTTACCCGACTCGCTATCGTCACTTGGTTGGGAGTCTTGTCTACGCTAACTTGTCACAACGTCAAGACATTTCCTACCGAGTCCATTCTAAGAGATCGGTTCATGGTTGCTCGCTCAGGTATCCACTATAGTCATCTTCTTCGTGTACTTATATTATCTTTGTGGCACTATCTCTGTAACTTTCTTTCCTCGCTCCCGACTCCTTCTCGGCTCAGGACCTACTCGGATGCTACAGGCTGGTGATCCAGAGAGGATCGCAAGTCTCTCTCTGCCTACTTGTCTTTCTTGGTGACTCTCTCATTGCTTGGAAGACCAAGAAGCGGGTTCAGTCTCTCGTTCGAGTGTTGAGGCTGAGTTACGAGCGATAGCTCTCTTGATCGTTTGAGGTGACTTGGTTGCAGCTGGTTACTTACACGGACTTTGGTGTTCTGCGACGCTCGACTCGCTCTTATTGGGTGAATCTTTGGTGCCATCGGCATTGCCGCGTGATCCGGTGAAGCACGAGCTCACCAAACACATTGGTGTTGATGCCTTCTATGTGCGTCATGCTTGCTGACTTCTTATGGCTCTTCATTATGTGCCTTCAGAGCTTCAGCTTGCTGACTTCTTCACGAAGGCCCAGACTAGAGCACAGCACGGTTTCTTTCTCTCCAAACTCAGTGTTGTTGACCCACCATGAGTTTGAGGGGGGTGTTAGAGTTGTATAGCCCCTTTTCTGTTATTCCCCAGTGTATGAGGGGCTTACCTGCACATTGTCACGCATGTACATGTACTGGCCTATGGCCCTCTGTGAATACTAGTTGCCCATTCACAACAAAACTATGATTTTCTCACACAATACACGATCAGAACAGCAGAAAAACAAACGGGGTAATAGCCAACTAAAACGACTATGGTTTACTGCCGGAGCAGAAGGTGCCACCGTTAGTCCTTGGAGCTTTGATGATTCAACAACACTTCTAGATTATTCTTGAAAATCACTTTTAGCGAATTAATCACAGTTATATGCTGGGTTAACACGGATATTATAGTACAAAATAATTGTCAAAGTTATGTTTTGAGTGCAGTGTAAATATGTAATACATCATGTGAAGGTGACGTGCAAATTAATCAGATATACTAGTTACTGTGACTAATATAACTTCAGCTATCATGATGAGGTGATGCTCTATCAACATGTAAAATTTCAATATTAAACAAAATTTAGTTTGGAGGTATGAAAAACAAACCCAACAACAAATAGTAAGAAACATTACAACATCGCTGTTCATGCGCGACTTTTTTCCTTACCTCTGAGAATATTATTATAAGTTCGAACTTCAACTTTCACATGTTCATGGAACATCACCTTTCTAACATACCATACTTTTGGGAGCTTTTCAAAAATTTCAAACATAGTTTCTACGGAGTTTGCATTATGAGAAATTGTGATGTCATATGCCCAAAGTGGTGAAGGAAATATTGATTTTAATAAGTTGATGTGCATGCTACTTAAGCATAATTTTGTTTTCCACAAATGCAGCTTCATGTCACATTATGGACAAAAAGGTAGAATGGGATAGTGCATACCAGTAGACTCTGCAAGGCGAAGGTATAGGTTCTCGCCATAGTTAACGGACTTCCCCGTGTCGATCAGATTCCCTATCCAAATCAAGCATCTTGTTGGGTGAGCTTCTGCACCGGCACTGCTCAAGTTGGCGTAAGCATATGCCGTACATGAGCAGTTTCTGCTACATTCGGCCATGCATTCATCGAAACTTCTGTTCTTTATATGCAAGAACTTATCAGGGACCTTCATCCCAGGCAAGGTCACAAACTTACTTTGCTGGCCGCATTTCAGTTCTTGTGTTCTCAGACAACTTGAAAAGTTAAGATTGTCAGGCTCAAATCCATCGAGGCACTTGCATGTTGGGACGGTATCAGTGAGGTCACAGTAGCTGAACGAACCACACCAGCCATAGATGTCGCAAGAAGCTTTGGGTCTCTCAGAAATGACTTTCCATGACGATAATTGGTAGTTCCAGCTTAGAGACCTCAGTGTGCCCGTGTAGTCAAGCATCAAACGTGTAGCCGGTAAGCCATCAGAGACAGTGAACATGTAGTAGAATTCATCCCCGGTGTTGATAGCCGTTTCATACACAATGGAGCTGGTGTTGCTTAGGTATGTGCCACCGGACACCGACACCCCGTTCAAGACGCTGCTGCGGCAATATGGAACGGTCCCATGCAAAATTAACTGCTGAAGGGTCGGTGAGCTAGGGTCGCCACTGCATGAGAACTCTCCAGAGGACGGGTCATCCTGGCCCTTCCAAGCAACAAGCCGCCCAACGACTTTTGCCTTGTAGCTCACCAAAAATCTCATGGTTGGAAGTAGTGTGTCAGTTGGGTGATCAAAGCTCTGCCATATGTCCCTGCCATTCGGCGACCGGAGAACAAAGTTCCCTGAGTTGAGTAGCACTGCGTAAGCTCCAGCTCCATCTCCATCTCCACCTCCAACCGAACCAGCAGTGATATTGCTTGTTGTCATCCAAATATTGCGGCCTTCAGAGTCTGACAACACCAGGTCAAAACTATTTGTAATGGTGAGAATCGGAGATGAGGGTGTGGTGATTGGGTTGTCTCGGTTGGCGGTCCACACGACGGTGCGTGGTCCGGTGAGGTTGTGGTACCATATCCCAAGGTAAAAGCTGTTGTTGGAGCTGCTGGGGGAAAAGAAGCCGAGAGCAAAGTCCCCACCTTTGGAAATGAGTATGTCGCCTCGGGTTAGTGGCTTTGCATGTGTGAGCTGGTCATCAGATTTGCAGAATGAACTCAGAAACAGGAAGATGGAAACGAAAACAGGAATTAAGGCCGTCTTCTTCGTTTTCCTGCTAGGATATAGCAAAGTGGGTGGCATGGTTGTTTGGAAGAATTGGTCTGCAGAGAACTGACTCGTAGTTCAGGGAGACAACGGAAAACTGATGATCCAGAGTTCTGAGACTAATATAATGGATGAAGTCATCATTATGGACTTGGTAGAAGATGTATAGCAGCCATTGGCCAGTATATGTGCTACGTACACACACACAAAGAAAAACTGTTGCTACAAAAGATTTGCAGAATGAAATCAAGAAACAGGGAGAATGAAAAGGGTAATGCAAGACTTGACCCGTAAGGCCGTCTTCTTCATCTTCCGTCTGCAGGGAGTGAACGTGGAATCGAAATCGCAGATACTATCAATAATGGAAGAGTAATAAGAGTGGATAGAGACAGCATTGACTTAATCGCTGCAGCCGCAAGAAAAAAGAGAAGCATTACTAGGCATTCAGATTGGAGAGTGCGGCAGAGGAAACCTCGCGGTACCGACGCGCCGCTTGTTGTAGAATAGTGGCCGACTGATTGAGTTTCACGGCGTCCTCCATGCGTAACAAAGTAACAAATCCCCTGCCGACGATGCCGCGGCCGCTGCCGCCGCCGGACACGGCAGTGGCCACCGCGAGAAGCGCATGCCGCTGCAGACTACCATGGACGGCATTGTCGATTGGAACCCGGAGCGACGCCGTAGCTCCTCCATTCGCGCCCGGATTGCTCGACGAGATCGAGGCATCGGCGGATTTGGTCGAGGAATCCGTCCAGCCAAAGTTTTTTTTAGAGGGCACGAACCGAATGGGTAATGGGAGCTCAATATGGGCTTCCTTTCC